>SSNR01000111.1:315672-361235 GCA_006937965.1 Callopanchax toddi | reverse complement strand
GGGGGGGGGGGGGGGGGGGGGGGGGGGGGGGCTGCTGGAATGTGGCTGGTCTGATGGGTCCCATTAGTCCGTCTCAATACAACGTTTTTATTAAGTCTGTTTGTTTAGGCTGCATTCTCATCTGATCACTATTCATCCCTCCCTCCATCCATCCATTCATCCATCTTTTATTAAGGTTAGGTTGTAGGGGTAACTAAGGGAAACAGACATCCTTCTCTCCAGGTCCTCCTGGGGTCTCATGGCATTCCCAGGCCAGAGGATATCCCTTTAATCCCTCCTGTGACTTCTGGGTCACCTCCCAGAGGAGCACTAGAAGTCCTCCAGAGGAAGGCAACCTGGAGGACTTCTAGTCAGATGTGTTTTTATTGGGGGTTTAATCTATCTATCAAAGCATTATAAACCAGCTGCTTTCATATCTCCAGACTCTGATTTAATTAATATTATGGAACTAACAATTCTATTCTGTTTTCTGATGCTGCATTAGATGTAGTCTGTTAAATATTGTAGTTAACTCTGTAAATGTTCTGATTTTATTGTTTTAATGTTTTTAAGGTCATGGCTTAAAGACACCAGCAGAACCATGTCACCCGCCACAGCAAAGACGAGACCCTGAAGTGTTCAAACCAGACACCCTCCTCTCCACAACTACATGTTGAGATCCGGTCCATGAGCAACACCAGGACTAGAGACACGCAGCAGCCTTAGAGGAGTCCAGCCAGCTGGGAGCGAGTTGGACTCAGAGCAGAGCAGGTAGGAGCATTTAGGCTTTGGTTGAACAGGGACTGGACAGTCCAGCCTCTGTCCCACTCAGAGGGAAAAGACATCAGTGCTGCTTTGACAAATACAGCACCTCCTTCTAGGTTTTAACCTGAAATGAAAGTAGTTTTGTTTTTGGATCGTTGAGACAAACTTCCACCTGTTGTCAGAAGACCCAGACTCTTCAAAACCACAGAGGAGAATGAGAATAGAGATCTCAGAGCTCAGCTGGGACACAGTTCTCAAGAAGGAAAGGTTAGAGTTGGATATTCAAAAAATGTAAAAATAAAGCTCCCCATCTACTTGAGCCTCCAACTATGATGAAAGATGATATTCAAAAAATGTAAAAATAAAGCTCCCCATCTACTTGAGCCTCCAACTATGATGAAAGATGAAAAAGATCAATTTAGCTTCTTTTTCTAATAATCTGGGGCAGTGAGGGTTATAATTGAATGCAAAGTAATAATAAACATGAATATTGATTTTAAGGTAATAATAATGTTGACTTTAACTTTTTAAACACGAACACCTGGACCAGCCTGCTGTTGCAGGACAAACACTGCAGGTTTACTAATGAGAGAATAGGAAACTTAAGGACAGTCAGCAGCAGCTCCTCAGCCCATAATGATGACCTGCATACAGGAGAGTCAGGGCGACATGTGCAGGTCCTGCTAGAGCGTCACAAACATGTGGCTGGTGGGCCGAATCCAGACCATGAATAAACCTGATATAAGGTATGTGACCCAAATGTTTCCCCACATTGTTCCAGATACCAGGTCACATCAGCTTTCTTACCTTAATTTCTCTGTCTCCTTTCACTTTTTAAAGGTTTCCATAATATTCTGTTATGCTGTTTATTCTAGAATAGAATAGAAAAACCCTTTATCGTCCCTCAGTGGGGAAATTCAGGTTAACCAGCAGCAAAGGTACGGCAAGCCAAGAACAAACAGATTCACACATGGAAAAAATATATAAAAATAGAAACTAAGAATAGAGACTGTAAAATAAGATTCACACATGGAAAAAATATATAAAAATAGAAACTAAGAATAGAGACTGTAAAATAAATGTTGCATTATCTATGATTATTATAATGGATAATAAAAGAATATTTGCTATAACGCAAATTAGAAGTGTAACGCAAAAAAACTGGCTTTTTACACCTATTTTGAATTTTACTCAAATATAAATACTTTCCCCCCTCAACAAATACAAATACAGATACAAATACCAGCTGCTTGGCCCAGTCTGTAACTTTAAATGTTTTAACCAGAGGATCGATCATCAGGCTGCTGAGCTGAGCCAACAAGATAACAAGCCTTAAAGGCCCCATGGTGTTTCTGACAAAACTTTATGAATAATGAACTTCTGACTGGACTGATGTGCTAATGGCTATGCTGAGTTGACCTGATATAGTGTTTCTGCCACCTTAAAACAACTCCTAACCATAAACCTTTATTGTGTTAGATGCTAATGTCCAGATGTACCTTTTATAACTCCAGATATTTCACATTAAATGATTGTTTATTAGGGGTGTAACGAGGTCATCTCGCGATATGAAAACGTCACGATATGTCTCGTTGAGATCTCGTGAACCCTCATGATCGGAATATGTAATTATTTTCATTTGTGCACGCGAGTGAAAACGTCAGAGCGCATTGCTCTGAAACTGATAGTGAAACTTAACACCAGCCGCCGACGTTGCCGCTCATATCAGCGTAAATGCAGCGCTCAGAATACCAGCTGCCCTGTTAGAGAAGCGCCTGCCTGCTGGAACGTGGAAATAGTGAAAGAAGAACAGCTGGGAGCATGATGTGTGACTCAGAGCAGAAAGACGTGGATCCCTTACCCTATTAAACCTCCTGCATTAAAGGATCCTTAGCAGACAGACACGAGGAGAGAGGGGAGGAGAAAAGGAGACAGACAGGTGTGTGCATCTGAAAACAATCTATATGAAATACTGTATTAAACAGTTTTATTATATAAAAAGAAAAGCTTTTCTTAACTTTGCATTTATTTTCTATTAATGATCAAATCCATTAAGGTTTTAGTGAAGTTTAACTGAACTGATTCTATTTTTCATCAAGAAGAGAGAAAAGAAAATGGGGAGAAAACTTGCTTGTCTTATTTAGACTGTCCAGGTGTGTCTCGTATTTGGTTTAGTTGCTCCTCCCCTGTGTTGTCCTGTGTTCCTCCTTCGGTCTCTCTGCACATCCTCTTCAGGTGTAATCAGTCAGTCATCAGTCACACACAGCACCTGTTCCTCATTCCTCTGATCTCCTTTCCCTCCATAGAGCTCCTCAGTTCATCCAGTCCTTGTCAGAGTCTCCTTGTTGCTAATCGTTGTCCCTGTTCTTAGTTTGGCTCGTTGTTAAATAAAACTGTTGTTTGCTTACCTGCCTATCTTCCTGCTGCTGCTGGTTTTTCATCTGCACCTGGGTTCTGTATATAACCTCCAGCAGGTCGGATATTACCTGTTTACAGCTGCTCTACAGTTTAACATGCAATTTCATGGAGAACGGTAAATAAATCCAACAGAAACACTTCATTACTGAAAGCCAGAAACTTTTTCAAATGTTATGAGTAGAAATTACAGTTTTACATATATACTACTACATACACTCACTGGCCACTTTATTGGGTACACCTTGCTAGTACTGGGTTGGACCCCCTTTTGCCTTCAGAACTGCCTTAATCCTTCATGGCATACATTCAAGGTCCTGGAAACATTCCTTCAGATGTTGGTCTGTATTGACATGATAGCATGATGTTTGTATTTTTTACTAAATTACAATTTAGTTTGAAGTTTTCTCACCAATTAAAATGTTACTAAAGTCTGAACATGCTTAGCTTTGGCAGTGCTGTTAGTGTTGACACTTTTCTGAGTATTTAAGGCAGAATAATCAACAAAGAATGGAACTGGAAGGGCCTTCACTGTCTGCTAGTGTACATTTTTTGTAAGTCATTTTGCTATTTACTATCTGTTGTTATGAAAGTGGCTGAAACCCATCAGTGGGTAACCCTGTTGTCTAGTAGTCTGTTTGTCCATCGGAAAACAATCAGAGCAATTAGTGGCTGCAAACAACCAGTTTCTCCTCTCTCTGAAACCACTCACTGGGATGAGCCACCCACCTAGACAGTGGGTGGTCTCAGCCAAGTGCAATCAGCTAAGGCATAAACTGCTGTGTCCAATTAGGAGCACAGCATAAGCTTGGTGGCTACGACTGTAGGATCAGCCCTTGTGTTTGGCCCTTCTTGTTAGAAGACATTCCTGATTAAAGACATACATGTCTACCTGCACATGAGCAAGGCGTTAACAAAGCAGACTTCATTACTGCATTTGCCAACCACCTGTCACTTGATGTCCTGGCTCTCACTGAGACCTGGATCCAACCCAGTAACTCCAGCTGCACTTCCAAACAACCACACATTCTCCCACACCTCTCGTGAATGTGGATGAGATGGTGGAACAGGAATGCTAATCTCCAACAAATGGAAGTATAGTTGCCTCCACTCTTCCATCCTCTAGTACATTTGCTGCCCTTGAAGTACGGGAGTCACTCTGCTCCCCACTCGGCTCTTGTCTTGACAATTTGTGCCCATTATCCACCAGACCTGCTCGATCGTCCCAGACTCAACCTTGGCTAAATGATACCCTCCGCTCTTTGCACACCACTCTTAGAGCTGCAGAGCTGCTGTACCTGACACCATACACCACTCAGCTCCTGGTTCAGTCTATGGTCATCTCCCTCCTTGACCACTGTACTGTTCTTCTAACTGGTCTCCAGTCTGCACTGTGAAACCTCTACAAATGGTTCAGAATGCAGCAGCATGTTTGGTCTTCAATCAGCCTAAAAGAGCACATGATGTCACCCCTCTGTTTATGGAGCTCCACTGGCTACCTTTAGCTGCTGCATCACGTTCAAGTCTCTACCACTAGCATACAGGGTCCTGAAAGGAGCGGCTCCATCTACTGGAATCCTCTTGCTAAGGCTTACGTCACAACTCAGTTACTCCAGTCAGCAAAGGATCATCAGCTAGCAGTGCTACACCTCGCTGGGACAGTCCAGACTCTTCTCATGTGTCGTTCACAATGGTGGAATGACCTACCAAGATACCAGAACAGGGGAGTTCCTGTCCATCTTCAAGAACCTCCTGAAGACCCAGCTCTTCAGAGAACATCTCCTAGACTAGCTCCAACACCCATCATGCACACCTTTTACAGCAGCACCACTGAGAGCATCCTGTCCAGCTGCATCACGGTGTGGTACGGCGCCTGCACCACGTCCTGCCAGAAGACACTCCAGCGCATCGTGGGAGCAGCTGAGAAGATCATCGGTGTCTCCCTCCCTTCCCTCCAGGATATCTACGACACCCACCTCACCCAAAAAGCTCTCAGGATTGCACGTGATCCAACTCACCCGACTCAGAGCTTCTTCAGCCTGCTGCCATCAGGGAGGAGACTAAGAAGTCTCCAGGCCAGGACAAGCAGGCTGGAGGACAGCTTCATCCACCAGGCAATCAGAAAGCTCAACCGCCTCCCTGCTCTGCCTCCGCTGCACTCCTCAGCCCCTCCCTCCAGGGCTGTCTGACTCCCTCATTACCCATGCACACGCACACAGACACACACACACACACACACACACACACACACACACACACACACACACACACACACACACACACACACACACACACACACACACACACACACACACACACACACACACACACACACACACACACACACACACACACACACACACACACACACACACACACACACACACACACACACACACACACACACACACACACACACACACACACACACACACACACACACACCCACCCCCACACACACACACACCCCCCACACCCCCACACACACACACACCAACCCACACACACCCACACACACACACACACACACACACACACACACACACACACACACACACACACACACACACACACACACACACACACACACACACACACACACACACACACACACACACACACACACACACACACACACACACACACACACACACACACACACACACACACACACACACACACACACACACACACACACACACACACACACACCCACACCACACACACACACACACACACACACACACACACACACACACACACCTCACACACACACACACACACACACACACACACGCACACACACACACACACACACACACACACACACACACACACACACACACACACACACACACACACACACATTGCACCTGCCACTTTGTGCTGGCACCTTTCTGTCCCTACTGTGTATGTAAATACTACTTTTATATTGAAAATACTATTTTTATACTGTTCTAAATGTCACTTTATACAACTATCAAGCTCATTTGCACTACTCTACATTGTTCTGTTTTGCACCATATCAGCCCTGCGTGATAAGTGTCTCTCAGCAGAACAATTACTCAGTTATCTACCTCGTTATTCCTCTAAATTGTGTTTTTTCCTCAAGTTTGTGTTCTTTTAAATGTTTTTTTGCGGATTGAGAGAAAACAAAATTTTGATTCTGTATATGTATGCTCTGTACATAGCAGAATTGACAATAATGCTGACTTTGACTTTGACTACCTTCCCTACTCCTCTGTACTCTCTGAATGCACTTCACTCTATCCTGTGTTCTTTTCCCTCTCTGTCACCTCAGAGACTGATTAGTGTTCATCCCTCTGAGTAGTTTGTTGTTAGCCTCAATGGTCACTTCTGGGTTAAATTATCATTTGTAAGTCGCTTTGGATAAAAGCGTCTAATAAATACAATACATAAACATAAACAAAGCTGCAAATTGCATCTTGTTGCATGGACAACTGATCTTCATGTCTAGCATTAAACTTTTCAAAACTGTTTTGAGGTTGGAGTCTTTAGCTGTAGATCCGAACTCCTTGTAAAACAACTTGAAGTCCTCTGTTAAAGCTCCAGAACTTGGAGAATCAGACACACTGGACTGAATAGAAGCGAGGCAAATTGTTTGAGTTTAGCTTGAATGAACACACAAATACAAATAAATCCTTCAGTTTGATACAAGCAGCAGTTTATCTCAGCCTGGAGACTAAGTCCCCTCCAGCCTCTGTTTTTTGAGGCTGATAACAGAGACGTTAAGTGTTGCTGTTCACTGGTGTTGGGCTTGTGGACATCAGCTGAGCAAATAGGCTGCACCACGACCACAAAACCCCAGTGTCTGTAGATGAAATGATCAAAACTAAAGAATTACCAGGAAACAATCACAACTTCAGCTCTATATTAAAGCCGCACTCTGGAGGATTTCATCAAGAGAGCAGTTTTTGAATCTAGCGTCCAAAGGCTCCTCCTCAAAACATCTCGACACGCGCGTCCGGTCGCGTGTGCACACGGCGCATATACTTTGGACATGAACTGTACAGCTCAATGTGTAGGGTTTAATCACTCACAGTTCACAATCTTATTCCAACAACACTACGAGGGTCTGAAGAGCCCTCTCTGTCCCTGCTGCTTCTGATATTAGCTCTGTTAGCAGAGAGCTGCTGCTGGACTCTGAAGCTGAACTTGACTCGGCCCTGGATGAACTTTCTGACCAAAATAAACGCATAATCCTGTCAAGCCTTGCCATTCTGTGAGGTGAAAGGTTTAAAAATAAAAATAAATCCGTCTTTAGCTGGAGAATGGGTAGGTTTTTAGTAGAAATGAGCCGTGAGTCCTCAGTGAACGAGACGTTAAACAGAGAAACACACGGAGCGTCCTGTACGACAACGCCCCCTACTGGTACAGGTTTGGTCGATGCGCGTGCATGTTGAGAGAATGCATACATTTGAATTTCATTGGCTAAAAAATGTCGGCAGCAAGAAATATGGAAAGGGGTCTCTAGGAGGAAGGAGGGTCTTCATCAGAATGACAGATGTTGTGGAACTCAACCCATAGATCATAGTTTAGACCTGAAATATCATTTAAAACATTTAGAAAACTTTGATACATAGAAAAATGCTCCAGAGAGCCGCTTTAACTCAGAATGACAACAAAAAAAAAGACTTTTTTCTTCCTGGTTTCTGCCACTAGATGGCAGAGCAGCACTGCTGACACATTTATGTCACTTCAAGTCAGAGGTTTGAAATGAAGAGAAAAACTCAGATCTTTATTTTATGATGATGGGTGGAATTTATTCAGAATGTCCAGAGAAATTAAATGAGCATGTGTGTGTGTGTGTGTGTGTGTGTGTGTGTGTGTGTGTGTGTGTGTGTGTGTGTGTGTGTGTGTGTGTGTGTGTTATGCACCGGTGAATTAACCAATTGTCTCTGGGCAGAAAAGGCTCAGCACTGAGAAACACCAGAGGAAGAAAAGGAGCAAAAAGGATGATGTAATCCTTTAAAGGGACATTGACTAAAACATGTCAGCGTTTGGAACAAAGAAACGTCATGTTTTTACATTGTTTTATTCCCTTTTTGACCAGCAGTCTGAAGCTGGTCCTGAATTATTGGCACATCTGGATTTTATCAATAAATATTTAGAATATCTTGTAAAATTCGTGATATTTTCATATAGTAAGAGTTGTTGGCAATTTAATTAATTTAAATGGACTTCTAATATACCGTACTACAAATAAATATGTAAATGCTAATAATGCTGTTCTAACATAAAGAATATTCATTTCATTTGTTGGTTTTATTTTCTAAAAGATGAAGAGAAATCAGTCTTCTTCTCAAAGCAACATCAGAAGGTGAAGTCCTAAAATCCCAGTTTTAACATCCTGAAATGTCCTGAAGATATTTTAGTCATTTACCTGGTTTGTCCACTACTTTGCTAGAGAAGTCTGTGGATGTTGGTGGAGATGTGTAGAAAAATGTGTCAGTGGACAAGGAGGACTACTGGAGCACACTAGAGACACAAGAGCCTGAGCTCCTTCCAGTGGATCAGCAGAAGAACGAAACTCCTTACAGATTTCATCACTTAAAGTGACACTCAGACCTGATGGTGGTAGTGTGATGGTCTGGTCTTCAGGACCTGGACCACTGGCTGGAACTGATGGAACCATGAATTCTGCTGACTACCAGAAAATCCTGAAGGAGAATGTCTGACCTTTGACCTTAAACAGGACGTTCATGTTGGTAAACGGTCTGAATTGCCAGGACAGTCTTGTAAATGAGATTTTTAATCTCAAGATTCTTTCCTGATTAAATAAAGGTTAAATAAAATAAAATAAAACAATGTAAACAATCCTGTAAAGAAGAGTGGACAGCATGTCCTCCACTGAGACATGAGACTCACTACTAGTTATATACCTGTTATGGGGTCAGAAACCTTTTCACTAAGGCCCAGGCTGCTTTGGATAGCTTTGTCGCCTCACTTCGCTTTCTTCTGCTTATCCAGATCCAGGCCACAGGACAGCAACTCCAGTATGGAGCCCAGACTGTCTTCTCCCTGGCCACTTCAACCAGCTCCTCCAGTGGCACCCCAAGGCGTTCCCAGGACGGAATGGAGATATCATCCCTTCATGGTGTCCCAGGATGGCTCTCATCCACCACTGTGTAGATGTTTGACTATCTCCTTCCTCATCAGAATGTGTGACAGTGGGATTGAGGAGCTCCTCAAACTATTCCTGCCACCACCTGACTATAGCCTTGGTTAACGTCAGCAGCTCCCCGTCCCCACTGCGAGCGAGTCCCTGCCTGAGGCACCGGACGGTTTGCCAGAACCTCTTGGGAGTTGATCAGTAGTCTTTCTCCATGGCCTCGCCGAACTCCTCCCACACCTGAGATTTTGTTTGGACATGTCAAAACAGCCCCCCACTGGCCCTCTGGAGAGTTCCCTTATTAAATCAATTCATTTCTTTAGTTTTCCTGTTTGCATCTTTATAGGAACGATTTTGCAAACAACAGAATGAACCTTTACATTCTGTTTCTCCTGAACAGTGCAACCCTAAACGCTCCTGTAGAATCCTGAGTTTGAATGAAATGAGCAAAATGTCTTAAAAAACAAGAAAATTAGGTCCAGTCACCTAAAAACAACATGTCAGCTACACCTACAGGTCTTACTGTTGGCTTTTCTGAGAAAAGTATACAGTAGAGAGATGAAACCCACATTTCTTTTTGTGTTTAAATATATAACATCAGTGTGGCTTCTTTAGAAATCCAGTGCATCCATTTGTTTATAGGCAACAAGGTGAAGTTTAGAAGGAAAAATGTCCTGATTTAGAGAAAAAGGTGGAAGTTCAGTTATGTGGGTCTAACTCTGATCCATATTGACGAAAATGGATATCACAATGTGACGATAGTTAAAGCGGCTCTCTGGATTATTTTTCTGTATCAAAGTTTTCTAAATGTTTTAAATGATATTTCAGGTCTAAACTATGATCTATGGGTTGAGTTCCACAACATCTGTCATTCTGATGAAGACCCTCCTTCCTCCTAGAGACCCCTTTCCATTATTTCTTGCCGCCGACATTTTTTAGCCAATGAAATTCAAATGTCTGCATTCTCTCAACATGCACGCGCATCGACCAAACCTGTACCAGTAGGGGGCGCTGTCGTACGGGACGCTCCGTGTGTTTCTCTGTTTGCATATCAGCCTCACGGCTCATTTCTACTAAAAACCTACCCATTCTCCAGCTAAAGATGGATTTATTTTTATTTTTAAACCTTTCACCTCACAGAATGGCAAGGCTTGACAGGATTACGCGTTTATTTTGGTCAGAAAGTTCATCCAGGACCGAGTCAAGTTCAGCTTCAGAGTCCAGCAGCAGCTCTCTGCTAACAGAGCTAATATCAGAAGCAGCAGGGACAGAGAGGGCTCATCAGACCCTCGTAGTGTTGGAGTAAGATTGTGAACTGTGAGTGATTAAACCCTACACATTGAGCTGTACAGTTCATGCCCGCAACGTATATGTGTGCACGCACGCACACGCGACCAGACGCGCGTGTCGAGATGTTTTGAGGAGGAGCCGCTGGACGCTAGATTCAAAAACTGCTCTCCTGATGAAATCCTCCAGAGTGCTGCTTTAAAATAACCTAAAATGTGTTGAGCCTCATGTTCTACCTGTTTGTCTATCATAGGGTATTCTCTATTCCTGAATAATACTTAGTCTACTTATCTTTACTGAAGCTCTCCATATTCCTCAGTCAGCTGTTAGTCTGTTAGTGTTGGTGAAGGTATTTAGTTGTTGCTCCATCTTTCACTCCACATGAACAGCAGATTGTAGGGCAGCTAGCCACTAGCCTCCAATGCTAACGCCAGCCTATCCAGGCTAATGGACAGCAGATGAGGGAGCAGACATCTCAGTGGGTGCCCAGGCTAGGAATACAAGCATAGAGGGAAGCTCACAGAGAGAGTATAGAGTAGTGAAGGTAGGTGCTAATCTAGAAGTTGCTCTCTGAAGGTCTGGATCTTCAGGAGGTTCTTGAAGGTAGACAGGGACGCCCCTGTTCTGGCAGCTTGGTAATGGTACCGTACAGAGTCAGGAGTCAATCTGAGGTGAAGGTTTTGGGTTTCATCTAAACTAGATGTAGCTTTCATCAAACAGCAGAGGAGGAAACACAAGCAGACCAGAGATCAGTTCTTCTAGTGAAACATCTCAGTGGGCCTGACAGGATCAACATGTGGTGATGATGCTGTTATTAAACTAAACACATGAAACTAACATCTAAAATCATTTTAGGAACAGAGGTCAGAGTTCATCAGCCAGGCTTTGAGGCTGTTCAATCTTCTGCCTGAGGGAAAGAGGATGCATAGTTCCTGGGTGGGTCTGTCATGTTCTTTGCTCTGGCTGTGAATCAGCTGGTCAGTAAACAAGCAGCAGCTCTGAGAGGCCCATAAGGTCAAAGGTCAGGTGCAGGCCTTAATTATTACAGGTTTTCTTCATCTCTTTGGATTTTTGCCACATTGATACTGACACAGACAAATCAATCAATCAGTGCACCTTGTGTTTAGGTCTTTAATCAGTTCAGAGTAAATGAAATTTAAGTCAATAATAATTTGGGGCGGTAATGAGGTAATGAGTTTGATGGTATTTATGTGTTTTTCTTTTGGGCTCAGAGCTCGATTCAGTGACTTTGCTCCACCAGGCGGTGGACCTACCCACCAGTTAAAAAATATTTTAAATATTTGTTTAAAGCGACTCGGTGAGGTTTTTATAGGTAAACTCTGTGGAACGATGACTCCCCTGGAGGTCCAGAGCTTTTAATTAACGTTGCAGTTTATTCTCATATTATGAGCCAGCAAATAAAAGCCTATAAGGACAAACTCAACTCAGTTAATAACATTTTAATGAGTAAAGCCACGTGAAGAGTCACAGACCTGTGGAGTCTGTTGTGAACCTGACCTGCTTGTTTGCATACGACCTCAGCTCCAGCGCCTTAGGCTAAACAGAAACACCATCCATTATAAGGAGTGGTTAACCAGCTCCCTCCCAAATTACAGTCACTCCGGGTTCCCATTTAACTGATGTAGTGGTTGTGTGGTTTCACATCTCATGTTACTCTCCGTTCTTAGTGAGTGTTGCTCATGCAGGCTAAGCGATTATAACAAGTCAAACATGCTTAAAGTTCTGCAACAAGTCAGCCTGCAGAGAATCTACAGGTTTCAGTTTTTAAAGTCACCAAACGGCGCGCTCAGGCTCTTCTTCATGCTGACATTCAACCACATCCTCTGACGGATGGCGGTGGAACATTTGACCATCCACAGGCGGTTCATTGCACAAGAGCGTTTCCTGAGGATGTGTGTGCCATGACTACAGCCTGATCCAGATCCAGATGACGCCCTGGCTCTGAAGCTGACCCTGCTCCTTTCCTCTGTAACAGCAGCCTCCTCGCTGACATCCACTCTTCTTGATTCTCCACTTGTTCCCCTCTGCCTCCATGCTGGGAAGCACCAACATGGCTGCTTTAGCTGGTGCTGTTCCTGAACCTGAAGAGGTTTTCCTTCGCAATCTTTGCAGTAAAGCTGGTTTCTTTGAAGAGTTGAGAAAAGAAACAATCTTTGTGTGAACTGCGAATGGCTGCTGCTGTTTCCCCGTTTCTCCCACCCTCCTGCGAACTCCGGCCAAGGGATTTTCCTTCCCACCAGCTCTGGCTGGAGCACTATTTCCGGATTGTGTTGTTCATTTACTTTAGTTTGCAGAGCACCCAGGAATGTAAGGCCATGGAAAACTGAGAGTGGCGATGTGGCTAAAGCGGTTAGGAAGGAAAGACAGAGAGGAAGAGAGATGTGTGTTCTGGACAGAGACAGGCAAGACAGAGCAGAACGACGGAGACAAGCCCACAAGCAACAGCCCGTACTGAAATAGCACCAGGAAGAATCTCTGTGGGTTACATAAATTTGCACATGATGAGTGTAATCAGACTGAGAGGGCCTAGACATGCAACATAAACTATCTGTGATGTTAGGGATTCCTTTGTTACAGCTCTGCTTCTCTCTGAACATCCTGCCGCTCTACAGTCAGAGCTATGAGGCTCCAGTCCGACGGTAAAGAAATCATCCATTATCAGTTTACCTCCTATGATGTGTCTAAACGGAGTTCAAACAATGAGAATGATTCAGTCAAATCCGAAAACAAAAGACGTTCTGATCTACGGAAACATGTTAAAAATACTAAGTATATAAAATACCTATGAACAAAATTAAATTTAAATGTATAAAGGTACAGTTTCAGAATCACATCTAAACATTAAATTACATTTGTAAAATTAAATACAAAAATTAACAATAACATTTTAACTAATATACGTATTATAAATACTTTAAATCTTTTTTGATCACATCTAAATATTTAAAGTTTAATCTAAAAATTAAAAATAAACCTAATTATTTAGAATCTATTGTAAATTTGATAAATTTAAATATTTTAAAAATTAAATCTAACCACAGGAAGTTAAATCTGTTTAATTAAAATTTTATCTAAATGTGTAATCAAAAATCTAAACATCTCAAAGTAAAAGTACACGATACAGTATAATGTCATGATTTTAAAGTAAATATTAAAGGGATATTCCACCTAAAAATGATTGTGTTTATTGTCATATTTCCTCATAGTTAGATCAGTAGGCAAAAACAATTTGTAAACAGCCCAGCCGTTTTCCTGATCCAGCAGTACTCCATTAGCATTAGCTTAGCGTAAAACACTGTAAGTGAATGGTAACAACTAGCATTGTGAGAAAAAAGTCCTTAAAACTCACTCAGTAGTGATACTAATGATACTAATTCTGCCTAGTGACCTCTATAAACATATCGACTGCAAGTGAAAATAAAAAGTAACATGAAGGAATTTCATTTTGGTGCATCTCTAGTTAGCACGTTAGCTTAATATTTAGTTATAAACTGTCACACCTTTAGATGTAAACTTCAACATATTTATAGTTAATGATTACATTTTATTTAGATATTTATTTGAATCACTATTATTATTTATTAATGTCTTTCTTTATAACCCTATAGGTACGAAGTGTTTGTGACCTGATTACCTTTTAGTTCTTCCACATAGGAGTGTGACAGGAATAAAGTCGTTACATGAGTTTGAGCCACATGTTCTGAACCTGAACTGACTAGATGAACAGACAGGACTGGATCTATTCACTCAGTTCATCTGGGTTTGAACCCTGCCTGCGTGGTCCTGCCGGTCTGTCGTCCTGGACTGCAGGGGTTTTAAAGGAAAAGTGGAAAAACATTTTAGCAGCGCACACTGTAGCTTCCTGACTTGTTACATGTGTAACCCGACCGACTAGCTAAGCCGTTATTTAAACAAATAACTGGATTGGTCACCAGATGTTTCAGCACCAGTGTGCTGCTCTCGATGCCAACATCCAGTGTAAAGTCCTGTAGAGGATCAGAAGGACCTCTCTGTGAAAACAGTTGAGCTATTCGTCTACAGCAGGGATTCCCAAAGTGTGGTGCACGCACCCACTAGGGCAATGTTTTCCAACCTTTTTTGAGCCAAGGCACACTTTATCATTGAAAAAACTCCCAAGGCCAGATCCTTCAGGTCCAGATTCAGGATGACTGATTACAGTGAATGTGATTCATTTCTAATAAAATTAGATTCATTATAAAATGATAATTAGTCAGATTGTCTCGTTATAAAGGAACCAGCTGATTATAGTGTTATTTCAACACAATCCTCCATTCTGAGCAGCTCAGTAGGAGGGAAAACTCCTTTTGAACAGGAATAAAGCTCCAGAAGAACCAGGCTCAGAATCTCTGCCTTGGCCACCTGGGACCTGAGAGGACAGGACAGAGACAGAAGGACTGGACCAGTCATCATTTCTAAAACAGAACAAAGTGGCATGCATGTGCATGTGTGGGTTTTCTCCGGGTTCTCAGGTTTCCCCCACAGATCACAACATGCCCTATAGGGTAGGGTCCAGGACTCCCTTGTGAAAGAGATTCAGAATCTCAATGGGACTTTCCTGGTTATATAAAGGTTAATAAATTATAAAAATAACAGAAAGCTCTGCCTTTCATTCTACTTTTAGAAACTCTAGAAAACACAAGAAAACCTGCAGTCTGAGAGTCAAGAGCTCTGATGGAGACGTCTGGAACAAGAAGATCTCTGATAGAAGATGGAGCTTTGAGAGCTTTACAAGTTAGAAGTGAAACAATCTAGTCCTGGCTCATCCAGGGAGCCAGTGAAGTGATGCTGAAACTGTAGAAAAGCCAATCACAAGCACCTTTGTCTACCTGAGCCCCCCCCCCCCCCCCCCCCCACCTTTAAAAACCACGGGAGCACTCATCCTCACAAACGTTAGCTAACAGTCATGGTGAAGCTACGAGCAAAGCACGGCAGTTGCTTCGTAGATGGTTGATCAACGAGCACAAAAGTCTTTTATAACTCCCTTTATCTGAGACCCTGAAGACCCACTGACGTCTCATGAGTGTGGAGAAGAGAGATGGCTTAGAGAAGCTCTGCTCCCCAACTGCCATTAGAAAGGAAAGTTTAGCTTCAGGAGGCGGAAGAACAACAGCTGACCTTAAAGTAAGGGTCAGTTTGGCCAACGCAGAGCTTTGACATGCTACTGAGATGTAAAATAAATGATTCAGAGTGGATAGAAAGTGATGAATATGAGACCTTTAAGACAATTCTGTTTGTCTATCAGTAAAATATCTTATAAACCACAACAAACTGCCTCACCTCACCTTCTTCCACTTATCCGGGTCTGGGTCGCAGGGGCAGCATCCCAAGTAGGGAATCCCAGACCGTCCTCTCCCTGGCCACCTCCACCAGCTCCTTCAGCAGGACCCCAAGGTGTTCCCGGACCAGATTAAAGATGTACTTTCTCCAACGTGTCCTTGGTCAACCTGGGGGCCTCCTGCTGGCAGGACATGCCTGAAACACCTCCCTGGGGAGACGTCCAGGAGACATCCTGACAAGATGCTCAAATCACCTCAAATGAGTCCTCTTGATGTGGAGGAGCAGTGGCTCTACTCCGAGTCTCTCCTGAAGGTCCGAGCTCCTCACCCTATCTCTAAGGCTGAGCCCGGCCATCCCGTAGAGAAAACTCATTTTGTCCGTTTGTATCCACGATCTCGTTCTTTTGGTCATTACCCAGAGCTCATGACCATAGGAGAGGACTGGGAGGTAGATCAACCAGTAAATAGAGAGCCTTGCTTTCTGGCTCAGCTCCTTCTTCACCACAACAAACCGGTTCAGCGTCCATCACTGCAGACGCTGCCCACAACAAACTGGTGCTGGAAAACACAATACTTGTTTAAGTCAGTCAGTTTAGCAGGTTTTGACCTAAAATTGGTTGTTGTAGTGGTTAAGAGTTGTCCCATCACATGTTCGAAGCTCTACACATTTCATGGCAAAGCTTTCTTAAAACATTAATCAACCATTATGTACCGCTCGATGGACTTTAATGAAATTCTCTGAAATTCTTCATTAGACTTGACAGCTGATTAACTTTCAGACTAAACCATATTTGAGAGGGCTGCCAAAGCTCATCGACCTTAGCCAACACATAAATAATATTCAGCTTACTGATGAAGATAACAGCTAAAAAACTCCATCATTTTAAACTCTGATATAAAAACAGCAGTACATATGAATTCCATCAAGGCAGTTAATGATCGTTTCTAAATTACCGACAACTCTAAAGTTAACATAAGAGACTGTCTGAGCTACATGAATCTTCTGTGATTGACTCGGTGACAGGCATGGTTAGGAGTATTACTGGACACTGGAAAGTGAAGTCAAATATTAACTGTAATGAAACGCTAATCTTGTGTAAATATTTTTAGCTAAATTTTTCAGTGGAAGTGTCGAACACATGGTAGCACAAAGTGTTTCAATGAACAGAAACTAATCTGAGCTCCTCGTCTGAACCTTTTATAATCAGAGGGACCACATTTAATCAGGTCTACACATTCAATCTTCATTTGCTGCCAAAACTTTTTATAAAAACAAACAGAAAAAGTTTTAAAGAAGTACAAAAATAAAAAGAAGAGTAAAAAAAGTTTTTAAAATTAACAAAGTTTAAACATACATATTTAAAAAGTACAAGAATGAATAAAGAGAAAAGTCTTCACCAGGCTGTGATCAGTCCATGTATTTCAGTCTGTGATCAGCTGTTTTGTCTATATAACTGATCTTTTGCTGTGAGTTAATTAACTGTCTGATACTGGATCACACATTTCTTTGCTCTAAAGGATTCACAGTAGACAGCTTGTTCTTCCCTCTGCTGCTGATTGTAAGGAATGTCATAGATTTAACGTTTTCCTGGTAGCTAATGTCGTTATGCTAACAACATCGTAAACCTTGAACAACCTTCTTTGATGGCACTGGATTTAATTGTAGTCATTCCCATATTATACTAAATAGAATCTATTCTGCAAGGGAAAAAATCCACTCATCTGGTCACAAGAAGCAGATTTTTTTCTGCTGTCATCGTGACAGTTTGAGGCTGTGCAGTCAGCACTTTGACAGGAGAGTCATCTGTGGTCCAGAGTCTGAGATTTAGAGAGCGGCGTGAGGGAGAGAGACCAGATTCATCTGACCTAAGTGTTAGACAGCAACTGTAATCAGTGTTTTGGAACAGGCAGTGTGGGTACAAGATGTTAATAATGTAAATCAGGATTTTCACACCACTGCAGGAAGATGACAGTAGGGACTCCTGTCCATTTCAGCCACATTTATTCTGAACTTTCATGTCAACAAATTCTTTCTTCTTGTGGCATTTTTTAAACCCAAAATGAGAGTAAATAACATCTGTTAAGATTTGATTTATCTTCACAATAAAACTGTATTATATTAACATATAATGACGTTAAAGCAGTTGTAAAGATCTTATTTAGTTCAAACATGTGATCTTATCAACGTTCTACCTCTGTTCCCAGATCAGTCCAGGTAACATTCCTGCCCCTCTGTTAGAGACTGGATTAAATCCCTACACATGACGCAGAACCCGACATTTCCTCCTGCTCTGGTGGCTCAAGGCTGTGTCATTTACTCAGCCGGGTCACTGATGCTGCTGTTGTTTGTGCAGGAGTTGTGTAATCCTAGAATCCTCTGTCCCGTCCTCTTATTGTTATGGCTCCTCGCTCGGTGTAGCACTTGTTAAAATAACTTCTCCAAGACCAACTAAAGCAAACACCATTTAAATGACTTGTGTGGTTGTTCATGAGAGTTTGTGTGCATGTGTGTGGGCGTGGGGGGGGGGTGGGGGGTGGGGGCTTGCGTGCCGAACTAGGGGTGGTTTGTTTTGTCAGCAAAATGTCAATCTGTCTTTGCAAGGTTATCCCATATGATCTCCCTAAATACATCGGGCTGGGTTGTCCATCTGGTTGGCAGTTGAGCGTCAGCGCACCCCCCCATTAACACCCACCAGTGTGAGCCCATGTCTAGAGGTCTTGGCTTTCTACCTCCCACTGAGAGGATATGAAAAGCCCGACAAAGCTTTCCATCTCTTTCCTTATTGTCAGATTTCTGGATCAGTGTAATCCTCAGATGGCTGAAACACGTGTACAGTGGTTTGGTTGCTCCCTAACAACTAACTTAACAACAAAACAACGTATCGCTTCTTTCTTGAAGGGAGCCCAAGACAAAAAGAGGAAGAATTTTAGAAAGTGAGACACCAGAACAGAGCTGAGCATCCTGATCATTCCCAGTCCAAAGAGCCCAGAGCTCCCCTGAAGCTATTCAGCATGTGCAAATGAAAGATGTGTCTTGGAACGGCGCTAGCCTGAAGGCTTTGGCCTCACACACAGATACACACAGCAGCCCTCTGGACAAGTTTGGCACCCACACTATGCAACTGCTAGCCAAAACTCATGTTGCGTGCTAACTCTCTCCCTCCCCCATCCCCCCATGCTATCCCACTCTGCAATTATATGCTACGCTCCCACCCAAACATGCAAGAATAGGCCTTCTCAGTCAACAGACAAACCGAGTCATTCTGTCCTCAAACCATGACATCATGACCATTTGACTTCAGCATGAAATTCGAGCTTAATTTAACTTTGTCAGGGAAAAAAATGTGGTGTGTGTTACACTGGCAGGACGCTGCTGTGGTGTTCTCAGTAACTTTATGCAATTCTGGGAAAGCAAAGCCAATTTATTCTCTGGAATATCAAACTCATGAGCATTATGTGACTCCAGCCAATCACTGTTTCTTGACTGATGCAGCCAAGCAACAAGGGTGAGCTCTGCTGATGAGTTCATGCAACATCTCACAGAAAAGAAGCTAAGAGGAAAACATTTTAATCAGAGGAATTCATGTCACCAGCTGCATGCTTTTCATGACGGTCCTAAATTAAGATGATCTTCTATTGAGAAACATGTTGGTTGTTTTGATCAAATTAAACTGAACATTATGGATGATCTTATAAAATCTGTTAGCACTTGGAGTATGTGATGAGGTGGACTTATGGTTACCTCCACACCAACCCTTAGCTCAGTATCTGGACGACTGACTGAGTTACTGACATGTTTTATTTACTCTGTTTGATTAGTTGTAGCAGCAATTTTTAACAGGATTAACTCCAAAAGTTAATCAGTTATAGATGTTCATCCAATGGTTGTGTGTTCTTAAGTCTCACTAAAACTGGACCAAACCACCTGGACAACATCACACAGTTAGCCTACAACTAGTGCTGTCATGAGATTACAACATTAATTCATTATGATCTGTAAATCATTAAATGATTGTGTCAGACCAACAGATTGATATATAACAACAAAAAGTGTCTTTATGAAGTCATTTATTGTGTTTACCAGACCTGAACAGATTCAGTCCCAGTGCTGCTGAAACCTTTACTTTGGTCATTGGACTCAGTTTAGAACAGCTCTGTTAACCCCTCATCCTCCACCATGTTCATCCGCCTGCAGTTCATCTCACTGAGATGAAAGTATGAATGATGTCACTGAGATGATCTCAGTGACATCATTCATCAGCCTGTCAGTCACTGACCTGATCATCAGTTTAGTTTGGTGAAGAGCTTTGCTACGGCTAGTTAATCACTAACGTCTTCACTGCTAGCGTTAGCTGTGGTTGTCCTCACTTTGTGTTGATGTGATAGGATCAACCTGAGCTGCTTCAGTGGAGAGTAAACTCCTCATAAAGAAGGTAGATGAAGCTGGTCCATCTGATTCAGGAGAGATCTAACATTCTGGTTAGGATGGATGAAGTGATGGTTTAGACTTTCTCTTCCTCTCTCTCTCTCTCTCCTCGTTGATCCTGCTCTACATCCATGACTCCTCCTCTTTAACTCAGCTGGGATTCTGGGTCACAGTTTAACTTGAACTTCTGAGATATAAATTATCTGCTCCATGTTGCAAACAAGTCTTCATTTCTATGGTTACACATCATAACAAATAGTCAAAAAGTAGAAAAGTTGCAGCAAAAATCCTCCAAGCAGCACAGAATTCAGACCAGAACACAAAATCTCTCTCAAATCAAGCTTTCAATCTGATAAATGAAAAACTTCAAAACCAAAATCACTTGTGATAATAAACATTTCTGCTGAAACAAGCTGCCTCAGTGTGGCGCTGTTCTAGAAATGATTAATTTTGTCATCCAATCAGCGCTGTAATGAAAAAAATGTTAATGAGAAATTTAAAAGATAATATTTAACAGTAGAAAACCCAGCTCATTGATTGGCCAGGTTTAGAATGCACACTGAGAAGGTCATTTAACATTCAAATCTGGTATGTTGAAACAAGGAAACCTCTGAAACAGGCTGCGGTCCGCAGACCCAGAGTCAGTTCTTTCTGGACCATGCATTATACCCAGGACCTGCTCTGCTGTCCAGGTGGAAAGGGCGTGTTCAGGGAGACGCTATAGAGGAGTTACCATGGGCACTCAGCAGCTGAATCGCTCCCTCCCCTTGAACGGGACCCCTCCATGAGTGGTTTGGAGCTCAGTCCAGGGGGAGGAAGGTGGTCGGTTGCAGAGTGTGTCACAAGCCCCCAGTAACTTTTTGCACTCACTCATCTCCCCGGACATGCCCCCTCCCCTGGACCGGGTCATGTATGTTGATCTGGATATTTAGCATATTTAATTGACTACCCCTGCTCTAAAACATGCTGGATACCAGCCCTCGAGGACCAGGATAGCCCACCTCTGGTTTAGTCCATTTAATATGAATCCTGGTCATTAGGACCCCTTGGTGTGGTTGGTTTAGAACAAGTTGGAGCACAGTAATCACACTAGTGTGCAGAACAGAAGAACCGTATGGAGACTCTTTGGAGGAGGTGGTCCAGTACGGTTAGTGTAAACATGACCCGACAAATCTGCAGGTTTGAGCCAAACGTCCTCCCATAGCCAGGTTTGCATTGGATTCTGGGATGTGGGCGGTCACACAAACACGACAAGCTACTGAGCAGCTCCTAGCTAGCCGAGAATGAACCGAGGGCTCACCTCACTGATGTTTAGGCAGCGTTACGTACCCCGGCTCTGTAAGTAAGTTTCAGAATCACTTTTAGTCTCAGGACACTGTGATGGCTTGGTCATCACCGCCCCCCCAAGACGAACTCACAAAAGGACAGGAAAGGGGGAATTTGTGTCCACTTGCGTTGCATATATATACGTAGTGGAATTTGTTTTCTGCATTTTACCCATCCCTAAGGATGAGAGGGCAGCCATCTTTGGTGGTTCCCAGGAGAGGAGGGTGACATGCGTACCATGCAGCAGTGCCTGTTACTCCCTTGAGTTCCTCATTGAAAACATTATATGCACCCCGATTATATAATTGTTATATTAATATTAGTTCTGATCTTGAAACAAAGATCTTAGACACTCACTCTCCACTGCACCCATAGTTTAGTAGTTAAACTGCCACAGCCTGACACATATTTAGGTCTGGACTTGTGTGTAATGGGGAGGAGGCTTCGTCTTTGCAAACTGACTACAGCTTTACTAGTTTACTGTTTCCTTACCTTAGCTGTGATGACTGTGTTCATGCAGGTCTCTCCAGTTGAAATTTGAATAAATCTGTTGTTGAAGGGTTTATGAGCTTTGAGTGACTTACAGTTCTAAAACTCCTCGAAGGTGTCAGCACCTATTCCATAGACCAGGTAGTTGTTATGATAGGTGTTTTTCTTCTCTCTGCTGCTTTTCATTCGTATTTATTTTGTGTTGATTTGTAAATTCTGTTTATTTTTTCTCTCTCTCTCTTGAATGAAATAAATAAATATCCAGAGAAGTTGGAGGGAGGAGTGCTGTGTCAGCTCTCCAACTGTTAGCCCTCAGGTCATATAGATCCATATGGTTTATGTGGCCATCTTAACTAAATATGGATCCCTGACATCTTTGCTATATTTCTGTAGATGGGTATCCATTCAGTCTTATGGTTTACTGCATACACCAAAATAGCACCATGGACGGCTGCTTGTGTTTTTATTTATTTATTTACTGATTAATTACACGAATGGCACTGAATCTCACCTCTCCTACATGAGAGAGTAAATTCTAAACATCAGGAGTTCTACTCCAGTGGACTTTCTTCAGAAGATTTTTTACATCTTGTGGTCAAAGGTGCACTCTTGCTAGTTACTGTAGTGAAACGGTGCAGAAGAGGGAAGTGAGCTGGTGCGCTGGTGGCAGCGTGAGTCCACACACTGGATAGTGTGAGTCTTTCTTCCCTCCTGGGAACCTCACTCACTCAGAACCTACTCTGATCCACAGCCCAGCAGAGGATGGACTTCCTATGACAGCTAAGGAAATTCAACATGCCTCAACCAATCACAGTGAGCTTCTACTCAGTTTCTACTCAGCTGTTATTGAGTCCATCCTCACCAACTCCATCACCATGTGGTATGCTAAAGTGCCCATGGCACGATATTTAAATCAATTAATATTAAACAGATTAAATTTTTGATGCCTCTAGATTAGCGTTGCACCCATTATAACTCAAAGTATGCTGTAATTATTTCCTAACGAGCAACTCAGAGATCAGAAGAATGCGCCGCCTTCCAGTTCTGCTGGGTTTCTCCTTATTTGGCAGCCTGACACTTTGGCTGCAGTAGGGGGCAGTGCCGTCGCGTGAAAGTGAAACTAAACACTCGCTAAAAGAAAAGAGAAACACCCCGTTTCTGAACAGAATAAAAATGAGAATCTGAACAAAAATATGTCACATTTAGGAGTTAGATCATAGTTTGTTCATACACACGTCTTCAGATATTTATTATAACGGCCGTTATTGGTGCTTTGTTTGCTATCAGGTGTGTATCAATTATGGTCTCCACGCTACATGAATACTGCAGGGATACTTGTGCATAATGGATGCGCTCCGTCACGTCAATATGTGGCAAAATCTGGATGACGAGTGGCTGATCAGTCAAGTTTGATTTAGAGCAGCCCTATGGATCTATGTGCTGATCAGAACGCGATCCCAGTGTCACCGGCTCTCCTTCAGCTTCTGACCACCGCAGGTTCATAACCTGCTCATTCAGCAGGAATTATCCGCTGATATTTGTCTGATAGAATGAACAACATGACATTTCCTGCCTGATGTCTCGTTGGATTAAATGTTTTCATTAAATGTTCCTCTTAAAACTGAACTCTGAGCTCCAGCTCTGTCACACTGAGCGTTCACCGCTGCAGTCATGCACCTGTCACTCAGAGCGCTTCACAGCTCCGCAACAATCAGTGGAGGTCTCCAGAGGCTTTGAGGAGTTACTTTGAGAAGCTCCTCAATCCCTCCGATGCGCATTCTTATGAGGAACCAGAGCTGAGAGACCTGGGGACGGACTGTCCAATCTCTGGGGCAGAAGTCTCTGAGGTAGTCAAACAACTACACAGCGGCGGAGCCCCTGGAGTGGATGAGATCCGACCTGGGTATCTCAAAGCTATGGATGTTGTAGGACTGTCTTGATTGACATGTCTCTGCAACATTGCGTGGTCATCGGAGGCAGTTCCTGTGGAGTGGCAGACCGGGGTGGTGGTACCCATTTTTAAAAAGGGGGACCAGAGGGTATGTTCCAATTATAAGGGGGTCACACTCCTCAGCCTCCCTGGAAAGGTCTACTCCAGGGTACTGGAGAGGAGGGTCCGGTCGATGGTTGAACCTCAGATAGAAGAGGAGCAATGTGGTTTTCGTCCTGGTCCTGGAACTGTGGACCAGCTCTTTACCCTCGCTAGGGTGATGGAGTGGTCATGGGAGTTTGCCCAACCAATCCACATGTGTTTAGTGGATTTGGAGAAGGCTTATGACCGTGTCCCCAGGGGCACCCTGTGGGGGGCGCTCCAGGAGTACGGGGTGGATGGTCTTTTGTTAAGGGCCATTCAGTCCCTGTACCAGAGGAGTGTGAGTCTGGGCCGCATAGCCGGCAGTAAGTCGGACCTGTTCCCAGTGAGGGTTGGACTCCGCCAGGGCTGCCCTTTGTCACCGGTCCTGTTCATAACCTTTATGGACAGGATTTCTAGGCGCAGCCGTGGTGTGGAGGGTATTGTTTTTGGTGGCAGGAGAATTTCCTCTCTGCTTTTTGTGGATGATGTGGTCCTTCTAGCTTCATCAAGCTCTGGCCTGAAGCTCTTGCTGGGGAGGTTTGCAGTCGAGTGTGAAGCGGCTGGGATGAGGATCAGCACCTCCAAGTCTGAGGCCATGGTTCTCAACCAGAAAAGAGGAGCTTGCCAACTCTGGGTCAGGAGAGAGGTCCTGCCTCAAGTGGAAGAGTTTAACTGTTCCGGGGTCAAGTGACAGAAGGTGGCAGCGGGTGATCGACAGCCGGATTTGGGCAGCGTCTGCAGTGGGGCAGAATCGGATGCTGAACCAATCAGTCGTGAAGAAGGAGCTGAGCCAGAAAGCAAGGCTCTCTATTTACCGGTCAATCTATCTCCCAATCCTCAACTATGGTCATGAGCTTTGGGGAATGATCAAAAGAATAAGATCACAGATACAAGCGGCCCCCTGGACGCCTCTCCAGGGAGGTGTTTCAGGCATGTCCTGCCAGCAGGAGGCCCCTGGGTCGACCCAAGACACATTGGAGAAAATACATCTTTAAACTGACCTGGGAACGCCTTGCGGTCCTGCTGGAGGAGCTGGTGGAGGTGGCCAGAGAGAAGACGGTCTGGGACTCCCTAGTTGGGATGCTGCCCCTGCGACCCGGATCCGGATAAGCGGAAGAAGACGAGATGAGACAAGAAACCTTTTACTTGAATTGCTGCTGTTACTGTTTTCTTTTGCTGTCTACCATGTGGGAGGCCAGGGTTCAAACCCCAGTCTGGCATCTGTCAAAGTATCTAAGGGCAAGATACTGAACCTCTAACTACCTCTCAAGCACCATTAAAAATGGCTGCCCTCTGTTATGTATGTGGACACAAATACCCCATCCCTTCCTTTCCTTTCCCCAAACACCAAAACACATTCCTGTAGCTGTATTGTGCATCTACTTGGCAATGAAGTTCTTCATACATTCATTTGTCCATTCATACATTCATTCTTTCTTTATTTCTTTTTCTCCATTTATAGATTAAAAATCAGAAAACAGTACTATCATAGAGTGCATTCCTCTCGTTTCCTAGTTTGTTTACATCCACTCACATCCAAGATGGTGATGGGGGTGTGTTAGTCACATGACTAACAAAGACCAATACGGACTCCAAAATGTTTCCACAATGCTGATTTAAAGAAAGCAGGCAGGTCTCCCAGCCTTTGTGTATATTCTGAGGTAGCCATATAAAGTCTTCTACTCGTTTTCTGGTGCGGTGGTCAGAAATAAAAGCAGTACATGCGCCCTCTTCAGGGTGGGAGTGGTATTTGGCTGTTTTTATTGTCTCTTAAACAAACCCATCTGTGACCTCTGCACTGATAGTTCGGTATGAATAGATGTACCATTACACCCCTACTCCTTTCTGAGAGTTTCATTAAAGTCTGTTTGGTGGTTCATGGGATATTTTGTTAACAGACACAGAAAATATAAGAGAAAATATAAGAGACTGTGAGCTTTGGTTAAAAAAAAAAAAGCAACATGCTGGCTTTGAGTTTCCTGAAGTTTTGTGGGGTGTTAAGTGCCTGAGAGGCATCCATCAACCTGACGACAGCTATTGTGTAAAGTACACCTCATTCTCCAAAAATCTGCCTCGCAACAGCATCCTGTCCTCTACTGTGGGAGGGGTTTAAAAGTGTATATGACAGAACCAGGGACATGCACCTCAGCCCAGTCTTGGCAACAAAGAGTGCTGGTGGGGTTTGGTGAAGCCTCTCCCACACACTCATAAATAACTATACAGGTCCTGTGGCCTGGCCAGGGGAGAGAAAAGACCCATTTAGGCAGCTCCTCTCCTCTCATGCCATGCAAGTGACCTTTTCTATGGGTCAAGCAGTCCAACCACAGCTCCACACACCCCACCCCCACCCCTCCTCTCTGTCCTGGCTGAATAAGCCCTGTACTGGTGCTGTGGACAGAAGCCACTTTGCAGGCTTGAGGCATTGTGAAGGAGTTTTTTGAGAGCTGGAAGGCACAAGGCTCCCAGTTCCAGAGCATGTGAGATGGCAGCCTGGGTCAGAGTTGAAGGTCTCAAAATGGGAGGGTGGGGGGATCAATCCTGTAGCAATGGACCACAATGGCTGCGATCCCACTGACAATGATGCCATTGTAGGCTGTGGGTTGCTTGGTTTGTCCTGGAGCTGTGCCTAATAGAGTTATAGTCCTGATGTGATGGCTGTGCAGCCCAATAGAGTAGTGTCCTTTTATTGGAGAGGGAAACTGCCCAGGAGCTTGAGAGAGTTCTCAGCTTTTCAGTGTCGCTTTGGATGAAAGCCTGGGATTGTGTTGGTGCATTTGTGTGTGTGTGAGTATATGTGTGTGTGTGAGGCAGGAAGAGAGTTTTCTCACTTAACTTCAGCAAGCTTCAAGCCATGGACCCTCTGTTTGCTGGCACACATGACTCCTCTCTTTATAGCGTAACAGCTGACAAAACGCAGCACATAAGTTCTGCTGATTTCAACGTGCAGGTGGGCTGACTACAGCATGACTTCTCTGTCTGAAACCTATTTGGTCACGCTGCTTTGAAAATAGCTATCTTTGTTTATAGAACACCTAAGACTGCCCATTTTTGTATTATATTTTTAAAAATATATTCCTATTCATAAGAATTTGCTTTTCAGATCAAGAAAACAATTCAAACGTGTTAGAGGGGGTGGAGGGTGGGGGGCTTAAATTCAAAACACATCCTTGAAAAGTGTCATTAAATTGCATCAATAAAAGTAGAACTGCAGCCAAATAAGGACAGACTGCTATAAATAGTAGAGGACAGTTCTGGTCTGAAAAATAAAGCCAATGTTTATGTCTCGGGTCCAGCAGGGGGCGATCTCTGTGGCTGCAAAGCCTGTTAGAAACGTAATCTTATTTCTTACTTGATTTGTGACCTCTATAAACTTTTAAACTACATCCATCTTGTCTAAACTACTGAGTTAAAACCTTTATGAAATGAAAATTTGACTTTATGCAATGGATTTATATTATTGACCTATTTCTGTTGGGAAGTAGATGTTTGAAAATTTGATCTATAAAAAAACAGAAAGCCTTTGTCTCAAGTAACAACTTTTTTTTTGTTGTAAATTATAAATCTGTTCTCCAGTTTTTACTACATCTTCATTAAGATTAATTAATTTCAGCAGCTAAGGTTATGCTAGCTAATGTGGGCTTCCATCCAGAATGGACATGAAAACTGTTTAATGCAGGGGTCACCAACTCCAGTCCTCAAGACCTCGCATCCTGCACATTTTATCAGTTCCCTGGCTCCAACACTCCTGATTTAAATGAATGACTAATTAACAGGCCTCTGCAGAACTCAGTGTAACAGGAGATGATTTAATCATTTAAATCGGGTGTGTTGGAGGAGGAAACACTGGAAATATGCTGGATGGTCGCACCTAAGGACTGAAGTTGGTGGCCCCTGGTTTAATGCAAGTGACTAAAAGAGAAAGAGGCATGGAGGTGCAGTGGTTAGCACTGTTGTCTCACAGCAACAAGGTCCTGGTTTTAATCTTGGCAGTGTGGCATTTGCATTACCTTACATACTGTACTTGGATTTTTTTCAGTAGGTTTCCTACCACAATCCAAATACATACACAAAAACATCAATTTTCTAAGTAAACATATTCCTAAAGGTTGTGTTGACATGAAATTCTCATTAGATGTGGGTAACAACAGCCCATCCAATTCACACATGCAAAGAAATCAAAGCATCCATGTCCACATTAAGTCATGTGACTCTGAGGTCTACGAACGCGCCAGCGAGGGCCATTCTTAGCCTCATTTCGTCCCTCCTTTACCCCACCAGGAAGACAGTCCTTGTGATGGTTGCAGTTTTGACCAACAAAAAAGTCCTTAAAACTGATAACTGAAACATAAAGGCAAACACAAAAATGGACAAAATGAAAAATTGTACAGCAGACTCCAGAGGGTTAAATGGAAGGACTCTGGGAAAAGTATTGAACACGTTGTTATGATTTACGGATGGACCCTGGAGCGTACACAGACAACAGAGGAACTGGAAGGTAAGTGTAAAGGTGAATTTATTATAACATAGAATGCTGGTGCTGGAGGTGTGGACCTTAGGAGGTCCTAGCGTCCCGGGCGGAACCGTACGCCACCTCACTGCAGGGAGGAGAGGAGAGTGAGCACAGGCAGGGGACACGGAATGAATGGATGATGAAACGGAAAAGTCTTACTGTGAGATGTGGATGAGGGGTTGGAGCTGGCGATCGACAGGGAGACAGGCAGTGGTGCTGGTGATGGAGGTGTGGACCTTGGGAGGCCCTAGCGTCCCGGACGGAACCGTACGCCACCTCATGCGAGTTGAGTGAGGAGGGAGTGTTGGAGCTAGCGACCGGCAGGGTGACAGACAGGCAGGCAGGTGGATCAGAGGATGATGATGATGAAAGGGCAGCCAGGGAGACCAGGAGGAGCGGAGACGAGGGAGGAGTGACCGGCTGGAGATCCAGGTATAATGGCAGCAGACCGGAGCAGGAGCAGGAGGACGGGAACCAGGACGAAGCGAGGGGTTGTGGACAAAATGAACTGGCGTTCATCTTCTGGCCGGCTGGTGGTTTTATGCTGAGGAGTTGATTGCTTGAGTGGCTGCAGCTGGAGGTGATTAGTGGAGCTGAGGGTGATGAGGGAGGAGATCCTGCTGCTAGGGAGGAGGAGGTGTGCCCGCTGGGGCTCAGGATATGACAGTACCTCCCCCCTAACGGACGCCTCCTGGCGGACGAGCCAAAGCAGGCAGAGCAGACCGCACACCAACAGGACAGCGGCCCGGAACCAGGGAGGAGGGACGACCAAGAGCCACAGAAGGTGGCAGGGAACAAGGTCGACACCATCGGAGAGGAGGAGCCACGGGGGACTCCGGAGGACGAGGAAGAGCCGGAAGGGGCTCCGGAGGGCGAGGAGGAGCCGGAAGGGGCTCCGGAGGACGTGGAGGAGCCGGAAGGGGCTCAGGAGGAGGAGCCGGAAGGGGCTCAGGAGGAGGAGCCGGAAGGGGCTCAGGAGGACGTGGAGGAGCCGGAAGGGGCTCCGGAGGACGAGGAGGAGCCGGAAGGGGCTCCGGAGGACGAGGAGGAGCCGGAAGGGGCTCCGGAGGACGAGGACGAGCCTGTGAAGGGCTCAGGAGGGCCGATGGAGCCTGCGAAGGGCTCAGGAGGGCCGATGGAGCCTGCGAAGGGCTCAGGAGGGCCGATGGAGCCTGTGAAGGACTTTGAGGGGAGGCCCTGGGGATGCCGGAGCCGGACCCTGTAGGGAGACCCTGGGAACACCGGGGTCGAACTCGGAGGGGGGCTCTGGGAACGCCGGAGCCGGACTCGAGGGGAGAAGCCAGGGGCTGACGCAGCAAAGCTGGACTTGGAAGGGTTGCCAGGGGCTGGTGCAGCGAAGCTGGACTTGGAAGGGTTGCCAGGGGCTGGTGCAGCGAAGCTGGCCTTGGAGGGTTTGCCAGGGGCTGGTGCAGCGAAGCTGGCCTTGGAGGGATTGCCAGGGGCTGGTGCAGCGAAGCTGGACTTGGAAGGGTTGCCAGGGGCTGGTGCAGCGAAGCTGGCCTCAGAGGGTTTGCCAGGGGCTGGTGCAGCGAAGCTGGCCTTGGAGGGATTGCCAGGGGCTGGTGCAGCGAAGCCGGCCTTGGAGGGGTTGCCAGGGGCTGATGCAGCGAAGCTGGACTTGGAAGGGTTGCCAGGGGCTGGTGCAGCGAAGCTGGACTTGGAAGGGTTGCCAGGGGCTGGTGCAGCGAAGCTGGCCTTGGAGGGGTTGCCAGGGGCTGATGCAGCGAAGCTGGACTTGGGAGGTTCGCCAGGGGCTGATGCAGCGAAGCTGGACTTGGGAGGTTTGCCAGGGGCTGACGCAGCGAAGCTGGACTTGGGAGGTTTGCCAGGGGCTAATGCAGCGAAGCTGGACTTAGGAGGTTTGCCAGGGGCTGATGCAGCGAAGCTGGACTTGGGAGGTTTGCCAGGGGCTGATGCAGCGAAGCTGGACTTGGGAGGTTTGCCAGGGGCTGATGCAGCGAAGCTGGACTTGGGAGGTTCGCCAGGGGCTGATGCAGCGGCGCAGGAGAGTTTCCAGGGGCTGCAGCGGCGCAGGAGAGTTTCCAGGGGCTGCAGCGGCGCAGGAGGGTTTCCAGGGGCTGCAGCGGGTCTGGACTCAGGAACGGGACGTAGACTGACTGGACTCTGGAACAGGAACTAGGGACTGAAAGGAGGACCGGCAGACAGGTCTGGACCGAAAGGAGGGACTGAGAGGAGGACCGGCAGCCAGGTCTGGACCGAAAGGAGGGACTGAGAGGACGACCGGCAGCCAGGTCTGGACCGAAAGGAGGGACTGAGAGGAGGACCGGCAGCCAGGTCTGAACTGAAAGGAGGGACTGAGAGGAGGACCGGCAGCCAGGTCTGAACCGAAAGGAGGGACGGTGTCAGGTAATCCTTAGTGACAGTGAGAGGAACCCTGATGTGACATGACCCAGACTGACGAAAACCAAAAACCACAACTGCAGGGCTAAAAACCGAGACCAGGGACCAGAGACTAAGACTGGAAGGGAGGACCGGGTCAGGAGACTCGGAAAAGGACTAAACTGAGCTAAGGAATCCACGAAAGCAGAGGAACCAAAACGAGGACAAAACTAAGAAACCAGGAACGAAGAGCTGAGCTATGATGGGGACACAAGGGCTGTAGGAAACAAAACGAGAATACAAGGGCAAAAACGACAGAGGCTGAGATAGCAGGGACAGGACTGAGGCCGGGACGGAAAGAAAAACCCGGAACCGGACCGAGACGACCGTGAACCGCCCCGGGCCGAGGCGGCCGGGAGGAAAACGAATGGAAAAACCCGGATGCTAGAGGCGTAGAAGAAAACAAAACCAGAGCCCGAAGGCCAGACCGAAACCTGAAGGCTGGACCAACAACCGAACCAGGAAAACAAACTGAGGACCGGGGACCAAGCAAAGGAACCAAGGACCGGAAGCTAGAACCGGACTCGAGAGACAGACCAAAGAGAAAGACTGAGGACAAAACTGCCAAAAGACCGAGGGTGACGGCTAGGGAACGACAGCAAAGGCTGGGGAGACCGGGAGCTAAAGCGCCGGTGCTGACGCTAGGAGCCGGGGAAAAACTCCGAGTCGGGGTAATAGTAGAGAGATGGAGGGTAGAGTGACTGAGGGCTAAAGAACCGAGGAGACCAGAAACTAAAGGATCAAGAACGCAGGGGCCGAACCAGTGAGTGCAGAACCGGAGACTGGATGCTGGTGACTGCTAAAAACGGGAACCAGAAGCTAGTGAACGCTAAACGAGACTGATGCTACGCAGCCGGAACTAAGTGCTGAGGGGAAAAACCAACGAACAAAGGCTAGCGGCTGCAGGAACGAGGCTGGGAACCTGAAACCTGAGGGACCAGGCTAAAATAGGACACCAAGGACTAAGACCAGAAAACAGGGCAAAGGCTGAAGGACCGGGAGCTACGGCAAAAGGACCGGGAAGCTAAAGACTGAACAACAAGGGAAAACGGGAACCAGGAGCTAGCGGTAGCTATACGGGGACTGGGTTAGCGAGTGCCGAACGAGAACCGATGAGTACTGAGGCGAGGAGCGGGCTGAGGGACCAGCTGCTAAAACCGAAGGACTGGGGCTCGGAGCTACGCCGAAGGGTGGTGGAGCAGAGGCCGGCCAGACGGTACTGAACGGGGAACCGGATCGGTGGAAAACCAGAGGAGCGCGGAATGCTAAGCCAGAGGGGAGCTAGGACAGAGGGACCAGAAGCTAAGACCGAGGTGCTGGTGAATACTGAACAGCAGAGGACCTGAGAGGAGTAGTGAGACCTGGGACTGAGAAGCTCTGGAACTAGGACAGGGACTGAAGGAACCAGGCCGGAAAGGGACTGGAGGAGCCAGGACCGGGGGAGCCGACGAGGGGCTCAGGGAGGTCGGAGCCGACGAGGGGCTCCGGGAGGTCGGAGCCGACGAGGGGCTCAGGGAGGTCGGAGCCCGTGGGAGGACTTGAGGACTGGTAGATGTGGGCGATTCCGGGGATCCGTGAGCCCATGGAAGGGTTCGGGAATGAACGACGTCGGGCTGGAGGGCTATATGCCTGTGCCTGTTGTCATAATACCCCGGGAGGTCGCCTGGCTCAAAAAACTGCTGTGTTGAGCTGTGTCGCAGGGTCCTGTGGGCCAGTTCATTCTGTTATGATTTACGGATGGACCCTGGAGCGTACACAGACAACAGAGGAACTGGAAGGTAAGTGTAAAGGTGAATTTATTATAACATAGAATGCTGGTGCTGGAGGTGTGGACCTTAGGAGGTCCTAGCGTCCCGGGCAGAACCGTACGCCACCTCACTGCAGGGAGGAGAGGAGAGTGAGCACAGGCAGGGGACACTGAATGAATGGATGATGAAACGGAAAAGTCTTACTGTGAGATGTGGATGAGGGGTTGGAGCTGGCGATCGACAGGGAGACAGGCAGTGGTGCTGGTGATGGAGGTGTGGACCTTGGGAGGCCCTAGCGTCCCGGACGGAACCGTACGCCACCTCATGCGAGTTGAGTGAGGAGGGAGTGTTGGAGCCAGCGACCGGCAGGGTGACAGACAGGCAGGCAGGTGGATCAGAGGATGATGATGATGAAAGGGCAGCCAGGGAGACCAGGAGGAGCGGAGACGAGGGAGGAGTGACCGGCTGGAGATCCAGGTATAATGGCAGCAGACCGGAGCAGGAGCAGGAGGACGGGAACCAGGACGAAGCCAGGGGTTGTGGACAAAATGAACTGGCGTTCATCTTCTGGACGGCTGGTGGTTTTATGCTGAGGAGTTGATTGCTTGAGTGGCTGCAGCTGGAGGTGATTAGTGGAGCTGAGGGTGATGAGGGAGGAGATCCTGCTGCTAGGGAGGAGGAGGTGTGCCCGCTGGGGCTCAGGATATGACAGTACCTCCCCCCTAACGGACGCCTCCTGGCGGACGAGCCAAAGCAGGCAGAGCAGACCGCACACCAACAGGACAGCGGCCCGGAACCAGGGAGGAGGGACGACCAAGAGCCACAGAAGGTGGCAGGGAACAAGGTCGACACCATCGGAGAGGAAGAGCCACGGGGGACTTCGGAGGATGAGGAAGAGCCGGAAGGGGCTCCGGAGGGCGAGGAGGAGCCGGAAGGGGCTCAGGAGGAGGAGCCGGAAGGGGCTCAGGAGGAGGAGCCGGAAGGGGCTCCGGAGGACGTGGAGGAGCCGGAAGGGGCTCCGGAGGACGTGGAGGAGCCGGAAGGGGCTCCGGAGGACGTGGAGGAGCCGAAAGGGGCTCAGGAGGGCCGATGGAGCCTGTGAAGGGCTCAGGAGGGCCGATGGAGCCTGTGAAGGGCACAGGAGGGCCGATGGAGCCTGTGAAGGGCTCAGGAGGGCCGATGGAGCCTGTGAAGGGCTCAGGAGGGCCGATGGAGCCTGTGAAGGGCTCAGGAGGGCCGATGGAGCCTGTGAAGGGCTCAGGGGGAGGCTCTGGGGATGCCGGAGCCAGACTCGAGGGGAGAAGCCAGGGGCTGATGCAGCGAAGCTGGACTTGGGAGGTTCGCCAGGGGCTGATGCAGCGAAGCTGGACTTGGGAGGTTTGCCAGGGGCTGATGCAGCGAAGCTGGACTTGGGAGGTTTGCCAGGGGCTGATGCAGCGAAGCTGGACTTGGGAGGTTTGCCAGGGGCTGATGCAGCGAAGCTGGACTTGGGAGGTTTGCCAGGGGCTGATGCAGCGGCGCTGGACTTGGGAGGTTTGCCAGGGGCTGATGCAGCGGCGCAGGAGGGTTTCCAGGGGCTGCAGCGGCGCAGGAGGGTTTCCAGGGGCTGCAGCGGCGCAGGAGAGTTTCCAGGGGCTGCAGCGGCGCAGGAGAGCTTCCAGGGGCTGCAGCGGCGCAGGAGGGTTTCCAGGGGCTGCAGCGGCGCAGGAGGGTTTCCAGGGGCTGCAGCGGCGCAGGAGGGTTTCCAGGGGCTGCAGCGGCACAGGAGGGTTTCCAGGGGCTGCAGCGGGTCTGGACTCAGGAACGGGACGTAGACTGACTGGACCCTGGAACAGGAACTAGGGACTGAAAGGAGGACCGGCAGCCAGGTCTGGACCGAAAGGAGGGACTGAGAGGAGGACTGGCAGCCAGGTCTGGACCGAAAGGAGGGACTGAGAGGAGGACTGGCAGCCAGGTCTGGACCGAAAGGAGGGACTGAGAGGACGACCGGCAGCCAGGTCTGGACCGAAAGGAGGGACTGAGAGGAGGGCCGGCAGCCAGGTCTGAACTGAAAGGAGGGACTGAGAGGAGGACCGGCAGCCAGGTCTGAACTGAAAGGAGGGACTGAGAGGAGGACCGGCAGCCAGGTCTGAACCGAAAGGAGGGACGGTGTCAGGTAATCCTTAGTGACAGTGAGAGGAACCCTGATGTGACATGACCCAGACTGACGAAAACCAAAAACCACAACTGCAGGGCTAAAAACCGAGACCAGGGACCAGAGACTAAGACTGGAAGGGAGGACTGGGTCAGGAGACTCGGAAAAGGACTAAACTGAGCTAAGGAATCCACGAAAGCAGAGGAACCAAAACGAGGACAAAACTAAGAAACCAGGAACGAAGAGCTGAGCTATGATGGGGACACAAGGGCTGTAGGAAACAAAACGAGAATACAAGGGCAAAAACGACAGAGGCTGAGATAGCAGGGACAGGACTGAGGCCGGGACGGAAAGAAAAACCCGGAACCGGACCGAGACGACCGTGAACCGCCCCGGGCCGAGGCGGCCGGGGACCGGCCCGGGCCGAGGCGGCCGGGAGGAAAACGAATGGAAAAACCCGGATGCTAAAGGCGTAGAAGAAAACAAAACCAGAGCCCGAAGGCCAGACCGAAACCTGAAGGCTGGACCAACAACCGAACCAGGAAAACAAACTGAGGACCGGGGACCAAGCAAAGGAACCAAGGACCGGAAGCTAGAACCGGACTCGAGAGACAGACCAAAGAGAAAGACTGAGGACAAAACTGCCAAAAGACCGAGGGTGACGGCTAGGGAACGACAGCAAAGGCTGGGGAGACCGGGAGCTAAAGCGCCGGTGCTGACGCTAGGAGCCGGGGAAAAACTCCGAGTCGGGGTAATAGTAGAGAGATGGAGGGTAGAGTGACTGAGGGCTAAAGAACCGAGGAGACCAGAAACTAAAGGATCAAGAACGCAGGGGCCGAACCAGTGAGTGCAGAACCGGAGACTGGATGCTGGTGACTGCTAAAAACGGGAACCAGAAGCTAGTGAACGCTAAACGAGACTGACGCTACGCAGCCGGGACTAAGTGCTGAGGGGAAAAACCAACGACAAAGGCTAGCGGCTGCAGGAACGAGGCTGGGAACCTGAAAACCAGAGGGCTAAAATAGGACACCAAGGACTAAGACCAGAAAACCAGGCAAGGGCTGAAGGACCGGAAGCTACGGCGGAAGGACCGGGAAGCTAAAGACTGAACACAACGGGAACCGGGAGCTAGTGATAGTTATACGGGGACTGGGTTAGTGAGTGCTGAACGAGAACCGATGAGTACTGAGGCGAGGAGCGGGCTGAGGGACCAGCTGCTAAAACCGAAGGGCTGGGGCTCGGAGCTACGCCGAAGGATGGTGGAGCAGAGGCCGGCCCGACGGTTACTGAACGGGGAACCGGACCGGTGGAACCAGAGGAGCGCGGAATGCTAAGTCAGAGGGGAGCTAGGACAGAGGGACCAGAAGCTAAGACTGAGGTGCGGGTGAATACTGAACAGCAGAGAACCTGAGAGGAGTAGTGAGTCCTGGGACTGAGAAGCTCTGGAACTAGGACAGGGACTGGAGGAACCAGGACTGTCTGAGCCNCGAGGGGCTCCGGGAGGTCGGAGCCGACGAGGGGCTCAGGAAGGTCGGAGCCCGTGGGAGGACTTGAGGACTGGTAGATGTGGGCGATTCCGGGGATCCGTGAGCCCATGGAAGGGTTCGGGAATGAACGACGTCGGGCTGGAGGGCTATATGCCTGTGCCTGTTGTCATAATACCCCGGGAGGTCGCCTGGCTCAAAAAACCGCTGTGTTGAGCTGTGTCGCAGGGTCCTGTGGGCCAGTTCATTCTGTTATGATTTACGGATGGACCCTGGAGCGTACACAGACAACAGAGGAACTGGAAGGTAAGTGTAAAGGTGAATTTATTATAACATAGAATGCTGGTGCTGGAGGTGTGGACCTTAGGAGGTCCTAGCGTCCCGGGCGGAACCGTACGCCACCTCACTGCAGGGAGGAGAGGAGAGTGAGCACAGGCAGGGGACGCGGAATGAATGGATGATGAAACGGAAAAGTCTTACTGTGAGATGTGGATGAGGGGTTGGAGCTGGCGATCGACAGGGAGACAGGCAGTGGTGCTGGTGATGGAGGTGTGGACCTTGGGAGGCCCTAGCGTCCCGGACGGAACCGTACGCCACCTCATGCGAGTTGAGTGAGGAGGGAGTGTTGGAGCCAGCGACCGGCAGGGTGACAGACAGGCAGGCAGGTGGATCAGAGGATGATGATGATGAAAGGGCAGCCAGGGAGACCAGGAGGAGCGGAGACGAGGGAGGAGTGACCGGCTGGAGATCCAGGTATAATGGCAGCAGACCGGAGCAGGAGCAGGAGCAGGAGGACGGGAACCAGGACGAAGCGAGGGGTTGTGGACAAAATGAACTGGCGTTCATCTTCTGGCCGGCTGGTGGTTTTATGATGAGGAGTTGATTGCTTGAGTGGCTGCAGCTGGAGGTGATTAGTGGAGCTGAGGGTGATGAGGGAGGAGATCCTGCTGCTAGGGAGGAGGAGGTGTGCCCGCTGGGGCTCAGGATATGACACACATGAAGAAACGGGGGTGCAAAAAGGCCTGGAAAGTCCTGACACCAACTGGAATCTATCAGTCATTAAACAACCCTGTCACTTAGTGCAAACCAATATCAGTTGCTTCAGACCCACTAATGACCTATAAACTGGTGTCTCAATACCAAGGTGTCGTACTAAAAGCATCTCATGGTGGGCGAAACCAAAAAGCTTCTCAAGTCCTTCACAACCTGATTGTTGTCAAATATCCTGAGTGTGTGAGAACAGAACTAAACTACTGAAAGTTCCAGTGAGATTGTTGGGAGGTGCACATCATGTCACCATAAAAGCTTCACTCAATATTTCAAACAGAGGAGATAGAAAAAAACCTGTATCAGAGGAGCATGAGTCTGGTCCGCATAGCCGGCAGTAAGTCGGACCTGTTCCCAGTGAGGGTTGGACTCCGCCAGGGCTGCCCTTTGTCATCGGTCCTGTTCATAACCTTTATGGACAGGATTTCTAGACGCAGCCGTGGTGTGGAGGGTGTTGAGTTTGGTGGCAGGAGAATCTCGTCTCTGCTTTTTACAGATGACGTGGTCCTCCTAGCTTCATCAGGCTCTGACCTTCAGCTCTTACTGGGGAGGTTCACAGCTGAGTGTGAAGTGGCTGGGATGAGGATCAGTACCTCCAAGTCTGAGACCATGGTCCTCGACAGGAAAAGGGGAGCTTGCCAACTCCGGGTCAGGAGAGAGGTCCTACCTCAAGTGGAGGAGTTTAATCTCAGGGTCTTGTTCACTAGTGAGGGAAGGAGGTAGATTGACAGGTGGATCAGGGCAGCAACTGCAGTGATGGACACTGAACCGGTCTGTTGTGGTGAAGAAGGAGCTGAGCCGGAAAGCAAGGCTCTAGATTTACCGGTCGATCTACATCCCAGGCCTCACCTATGAGCTTTGGGTAATGACCGAAAGAACGAGATCACAGATGCAAGCAGCTGAAATTAGTTTCCTCCGCAGGGTGGCCGGGCTCAGCCCTAAGCTGGCCACACACTGTGCAATTTTCAGTTGTAGCTCTCAGCTCCTGCTCAAACTGTACGACTACATCAGAGGGTTCAATCATTCACAGCTCATGAATCATGTTCTCACACCGTACAACCCAATGCTCTGAGACCTGACTGCTCACACTGCACGTGTGTATGCGACACGTCGGCCTCTTGAATGCGGAGCTGCAAAGAAGAAGAAGCAGCAGACAAAAAAGAAAAATAAAAGCCAGAAAGTGTGGAGACGCTCGCTCGAGAAGATGTGACCTGTTTGTGCTTTCAAGTTTGATTTGCAGCCTAAACATAAAATTTGTACAAAAAGTTTAATAATGAATAAAAGTAAGGAAAAAATTAACGATGTTTTGAAAAAATTAGCAATCATTAAAAAATATAAAATAAATGAAATTTTAAAAATTCTCATTTTAAATCACACACAAGTGATCACATACGGACAATAAAATGTCTTAATTTGTTCAGTCTGACCATACAGTAAACATTATACCAGTACCAGGGACAGAATGTGTACAGTGGGGTGTAGCAGGCAGAAGGAGGACTTATCAGTTCAATAAGTTATGCAAAGTTCAGTAAATCAACAGCCTTTAAATAAATATGATACTATATTTTAGCCATATCAGTAACCAAATGGTTTTTTTTAAATAATAATCATGACATAATGATAATGATAACAGGGCTGCATGGTGGTGTAATTGATTTGGATGAAAGCATCCACTAAATAAATAAAAATAAACACTTCTGGAAGAATGGTAGAAAATCCCCATAAATCCTAAACCTTGCAGAACATGTTGCCAAAAAGCTGAAGCTGTTGATGAACAGGAATTTGGAAAATATTTCCACCACTGTATTGTGTGATGTCCTTATAAATATGTATAAATTAACAGTTTTGAACAGACCTGATCACTGTCAGACCTGTAGAATTATAAATCACTTCAACAGAACCTGTCTGACAACATGAAGGAGGCTAAAAGATCTAAAAAACCAACACATCCTGTCCTGTTCTAAAGAGATTCAAGAACTAAAGAACCAGAACATCTAAAGTCCTGCAGGACTCACTGGGTTCAAGTTAAGGTCAGAGGTCATGATTCAGCAATAAAAAAGAGACGGGACAAAAATGTCCTCCATCAGAGAGTTCAAAGGTCAAAACCTCTCCTGACCAAAAACAACACAAAGACCCGTCTGATATTAGATAAAAACATCTTGGCGCTCCCAAAGACTTCTGGGTAAATATTCTGTCAGCTGATGAGACAAAAGCTGAACTTTCTGGAAGGTGTGTGTCCTGTTCCTCCTGGAAGGTAAGTAAGTAAGTAAAGTTTATTTATATAGCACCTTTCACAGAAAAAATCACAAAGTGCTTCACAGAAAACAGAATCAAACATGATAAAACAAATAAAATTAATAAAACAAACAAAATATCATTACAAATCAAAATCATTAAACAACAACAAGAGAACATAAAAGAGTTATTTAAAAGCAGTTTTGAATATTTGGGTCTTCAACTGCTTTTTAAAGGAGTCCAGACTGTCTATACAGCGTCAAACTAAAGGAAGTTCATTCCAAAGTCGCGGTGCAACAGACTGGAAGGAGAGATCACCTCGTCTTTTAAATCTGGTCCTTGGAACTGTTAGGAGATTCTGGTCTGTGGACCTGAGGACTCGGGTTGGAGCGTACGGCTTTATCAGTTCAGTTACATAAAGAGGAGCTTGACCATGTAGGGCCCTGAAAGTTAGTCAGGATTTTAAAATGAGAGCTGGTCCAGAGTTCTGGACCAGCTGAAGGCCATAAAGGGCTTTTTGGTTCAAACATGTGAAAAGTGTGTTACAGTAATCTAGACGGGAGGAGAGAAAAGCATGAAGAACCATTTCCAGTTCAGGTTTTGACACCAACTTTCTCAGTTTGGAAATATTTCTCAGATGATAAAAACAGTTTCTGACCAGCTGTTTTGAGTGACCTTCAAGAGACATTGATTGGTCGAAAATAACACCCAGATTCCTCAAGTTTGACTTTACAGCAGAACTTAAATGTCCAATATGTTGACTGATCAGAGGGACCATCCTATCAGGGGCAACAATCAGACATTCAGTCTTTTCAGGGTTTAACTGAAGGAACTTATTTTCTAACCAGTTAGTAATAGCTGACAGGTGTGTGTCCTGTTCACCTGGAAGGTGTGTGTCCCATTCTTCCTGCAAGGTGTGTGTCCCGTTCCTCCTGGAAGGTGTGTGTCCCGTTCTTCCTGGAAGGTGTGTGTCCCGTTCCTCCTGGAAGGTGTGTGTCCCGTTCTTCCTGGAAGGTGTGTGTCCTGTTCTTCCTGGAAGGTGTGTGTCCCGTTCCTCCTGGAAAGTGTGTGTCTCGTTCTTCCTGGAACGTGTGTGTCCCGTTTCTCTTGGCAGGTGTGTGTCTCGTTCTTTCTGGAAGGTGTGTGTCCCGTTCTTCCTGGAAGGTGTGTGTCCCGTTCCTCCTGGAAGGTGTGTGTCTCGTTCCATCTGGAAGGTGTGTGTCCCGTTCCATCTGGAAGGTGTGTGTCCCGTTCTTCCTGGAAGGTGTGTGTCCCGTTCCTCCTGGAAGGTGTGTGTCCCGTTCCATCTGGAAGGTGTGTGTCCCGTTCTTCCTGGAAGGTGTGTGTCCCGTTCTTCCTGGAAGGTGTGTGTCCCGTTCTTCCTGGAAGGTGTGTGTCCCGTTCCTCCTGGAAGGTGTGTGTCCCGTTCTTCCTGGAAGGTGTGTGTCCCGTTCCTCCTGGAGTCAAACTAACTCAGTATTTCATTAAACATCATCCTAACAGTCAAACATGGTGGTGGTAGTGTGATGGTCTGGTCTTCAGGATCTGGACCACTTGAACACCTTTAATTATAAACTACATTTTGTGTTTACTTGTGGGGGTTTTTGTCTGATATTAACTTTTTTTTATGGTCTGAAACAGCTTAAATGTGACAAACAGAACAATCAGGAAGGGGCAAAGATGTTTCTCACCACTCTTAACTCCCTCCTTTAAATAGTATTTAGTTGTATAATTAGAGCCATGACAGCTGTGAGTAATAGGTGAGTTTTACTGCCTCTATCTAATGAACGGTGTTGTGTTCTCAGTTAATCTCAATATTTGCAGGTAAGTTCTGATGAGAGCAGCCAAACAACAAACTCCAGCCTTGAAAACAGAAACCAGTGGATGACAGTGTAGTGTCTAGTTTCATCTTTTGATCAGAATGCATCGTTGAATCACTAAAACCTGCTTTCATCAACATCTGCTGATATACTAAATAAAGGATCAACTCCTAGATGTGTTCTGTCTGAGCTCCTCATACTCAGGCCTTTATTTGGCTCTTTTGCAAAGAGGTGGGGAAAGCCTCTGGAGAAACAGGCCGCTGAAACCACAGGATCATCCTCCTCTGCATAACTTGGACACTCAGCTGGTAGACGTTATGTGGTGGCATGCTTCAGTTGACACCTCTGTTAGTGAGATTAAGCTCTGTATGACCACTGGGTGCTAATTCAGACTACAGGAAAGGAAAGGGAGGGGTCTAAACAAGAGAGAACCAAGCAGACAGACATGGAAGAAGCATTGGAAAAACGGGATGTCAGTTTTGCTGATGTCTATAGTAACCGTATCCTCCAATTTAACATTCCCTCCATCAAACATTGGTTTCTTCTTTTTTCACTCTCTCTCCGTTCTTTTGGCTTCTCTTTGACCTCCTTAAAAGAACAAGCTATGTTTCCCAGGGCCCAGCTATTTGAAGCTCATAGTTTTGGTTTTCCAAGGTTTTCTGTTTCAACTCAAGTCGTTCAGACATTGTCCCCACTTAGATTTCCACAATGGCAGGGTCCTGGGGTCCAGACGAGAGCCGCCCTACACTCTGCCTATACAGTTGAGTTGCCTCTGGCAGGACCGCTGCATGCTTTGTGCGCTGCTTCTGGCTGCCGTTCAGGGAAACCCCAGAGTTTCACCATGGTGAATGTCGAACTCCTTGCCAGGACCATTATGTATCCTTTCAGTGGCCGTGAATAGCAGCACACTACGGATCAGAAGATTTGAGAGACGTGCAGTTTGCTCAAGGATACAATGCTAGATCATGACACAGACACTGACATTGGTAAAATAAACAAATCCCTGACATAATTTCTCTGTATTGTGTCTGTAAGTCTTACAAGAATGATACAAAAGCAGATAGGAGATGTCCTACATTGTATAACACCAACAATATACAAACAACTGATAATTAGTGTCAAATGACAGACTTAGAGACCAGAATGTAAACATAAATGATTCAACTCTTTTTGAGTTGAGTTTTGACCTATTGTGACACAGAGAATGACAGGAGGAGGGTCTTCATTTAAAGGGACTGACATTCATTTCTGATTTTTACCTGAGTTACAACATAACAAATGTTTAACATTTAACTCAAGTCTTTCCTTCTTTAAATGTTCTTCCTTGACTTTGCTGACAAAACAGTAAATATTAAACTAGACATCACTTTAGAAGTGAAGAGTAATAGGTGTGCTTTGCTTCGCAGCACGCCCTAATTAAAATCCTAGCATCCATAACTCCCAGCACCTTACATGCCAGAGTTTAGGATTAGGATCATGTGTTGATGAGAAGTGTTGGAGTTATAGTTATTTTGGTTAAATCTTGAAAAAAAAACAATGGGTGATATCACGTGATATGGAGAGATTCAATATGACCTGTTAGTGCTCAGAGTGACTGAATGGGGTTGATGCTGAAGGTTAATGCCAACGTTTTAAGTAAATATGTTGCACAGTGTGTCGAGATGGGTATTCTCTCAACTACCGCATGGGTGTAGATTTGTAGAGTTGGCATGGTGTGTCCCCACCAATACTCAGCGATCACTGAATTGTCCCCACCAATAATTTGATCCAAGGGTAAATGGTAAATGGCCTGTATTTATAGAGCGCTTTCTAGAGTGATGAACACTCCCCAAAGCGCTGTACAACACGAACAGTCACTCACCCATTCACACTCACATTCACACACTGGTGGTGATAAACTACATTGTAGTCACAGCTGACCTTGGACACTCTGACAGAGGCGGGTGCAGAAATAGCGCTGCATCCCCACTAATAATATGTGCAGCCCAGTGGACCAGGTGCTGTGCCCAGAGTCTACGGACAGACCTGTGTCCAGGGTAAGGACGCAAACGTCTCTGGATTGACTGGCGCAAGCCCCTCGCTCGGAGCCGCTTACGCCGATCACACCTGCCCTGTGTCTGGATGAGGACTGTCCATTGGGAATGTTCCCGGTGATGGTAACTAGGCCGGTCCCCAGACCGGGACCAGGACAGATCACTTTAATCAGCACTTCCTGTTGTGAACGCTCGATCCTCCCCTGCGTACCGTCCAGGTCCCCACCAACGAAGAGCAAATTTACGCCACTGCTGCACTATATTCTGAATTAACTCAAGTTGGGTGAGTTGTAGCTATTTTTGTGTTCCTTAAGGTCAGTTGGCTGTGTCAGCCATCTTGAACTGGGTGGACTCATAGTTGTCTTTCAAAGTATTAAACCCTAAATCTTGCACAGTTTTCTGAGTAAGTGTGGAGATGTTTCTCCACCACCAACACGTCAAACTTTAGCTCAGTATCTTTAACCCTCACTTTTCCTTTATGCCCCTCTTGAGTCTTTAGAGGACAAAATGTCCACTTCAAGAAAACTGCTATCAAAATCTATTCTGATTAATCTTTTTTTTATTATTACTTTTTTGGTTGAATCTTCTGATCAACTTCAGTCATAAAATTTTTAATTATTATCGGGATTTTAAACCTTTGAATGCCAGTTTGATTATAGGATGATGGGTTTTTATGAAAAACACCCAAAATAGTTATTTCCTATCAAAGTTATTGAAGTCTGAACTCACTGAATGTTTTTGTTTTCTCCTCCTTGAAGTTGAGTGAAAAGGCGGCCATGTTTTTGTTGACTTGTTTTGTCCTGTGGGTTCCTGTAGATCCAGTAAACCAATCAGATGAAGTGGTTCATGTTTGGGTTGATGGGGAGGAATGGAGGATTTTAGAGGTCAACATTAAAAATAACAACTTTGATCATTTTCCTCAAAAACTAAACCTCCAACATCACAGAACACAGGATTATGTTTCATCATTTATATGGTTAAAAACTGGTTTTAATTAAATGTTTTTGTCCTCCAGTGACTTCAGAGGGATGTAAATGATAAAACTGCTGCTGCTCAAAACTATGAATGCATCAAAGGTCATACTAAGGATGATTCTTAACAAACGACTGATTTAAAAAACATCACATTTATTTTATGATAAATAACACATTTTTTTGTTTGTTTTTTTCCATAAAAAGCAGCATCATGTAAGCTAACTGGAATTTAAAGGGTTGCAATCATGATCATTTAATTTTTGATTATTTCAATCAAGATTGAGGTTGATCAAAAGATTTAAACAAAAAAGTAGAAAAGTTATTAATGAGAAATGTTTTATTACAGTTTTTTGGACATGGATATTTTTGTCCTGACTCAAGAGGGTAGTAAATATTTCCACAGTGTTCTAGCCGTCACTTTTTTTAAATTAAATTTAAATTTTAAAATTTGTCAAGAGGGCCTTTGTTACAAAAATGCATCACATGTACAAACAGCCAACATGATGGACAGACAGAGAGGGAAATGGTTGATGCGTGAAGCTTCAAATTGACTGAGTTATAGTGATTTATGTGTTTATTCTCTGTGGCAGCCATCTTTAATTTAAAAGTTACTGAGTTGTGGATGAACACTGAAGACCTTCTGAGAGCTTCATTAAGATCAATCCAGAGGCTCATGGGATATTTTGGTAAAAACAAACACACACTTGTACAAATAATTCTTTCAGATATTACTCTAATAATCTGACCTCCACTATTCTCTCGGTCATTGTGGAGATCCTTTTCTCGCTCCAGGTTGCCTCTCAGATCACCATCAAACATGTAAACAACTGAATTCAGCTGTTTTCTGCATCACATGACAAACATCTGTCTATTCAGAACTCAGAGAATCCTAGCACGCCACAACCTGGTGGCATACTGCAGCGAGGGGGGGGGGGGGGGGGGGGG
>SSNR01000111.1:299211-315662 GCA_006937965.1 Callopanchax toddi | reverse complement strand
GGGGGGGGGGGGGGGGGGGGGGGGGGGGGGGGGGGGGGGGGGGGGTTCGAGATGAGTCACATCAGCTAACTGGCAGCTGGCATGCTTGCAGTATCAGCCAATCCTGTTAATCTTACGATTAGCTTTCAGTGATCCCATCAGGACTGCCTGGATCCGGGGTGCAGAGCCCTGAGGTTTATCCAGCAGGTTGTCCCTTTCTTATCCTGAACATTCAGGAACACAACACCAAGAAGGCACTGGTAGAAACAATAACATGCAGTAAAACCGAAGGAAGCAAAGCCCAGAATGTGATGCTAATTCGTTTTTGTTCACTGTTGCCCACCAAACAACAGAACCAGACGGTGGTGGTAGTGTAGGGTGTCGTACAGGTCAGGCCCAGAAGCTGAAGGGGCAGATTCTGTTCTGGGCTGACAGCAATGGGGGGGAGGGAGGGAGGGAGGGAGAGGGAGGGGGTTGGGTGTCAACCAAGTGACATGCCGCGACATGTTTCAAGGCTGAAGTATGAGAACGTGGAAGAGCAACACTTGGACATCATACATCTCTTGTAAATCCACGCGTGAACACGTGCACCCAACGTGGGCAAATACTCACACTCACATACCTGTGAAGGATGGCTCTCACACTGGGAAACTAACCTTTCAACCTCTGTGCTGCATTTATCGACAACTAATGCTCTGTTTTTCATTTGTAAATTAACCCGGTATGAGTAAATCATCCACACACGTATAAAAGCATCTGGCTGTATAAGGAGGCAGACCTTGTCACACTCATTGGAAACCATTTCTGGGCACTGATGGCGAAGAAAAATACAAGGAAAGCTGGATGAAGCTACCTCCCGTAACTTTCAGGGTTGGGGTCAAAAGGGACTTAGCCATAAACGCCTGGACACCAACAGACCTCTGACCAAGTGGCCTTGTTTCGCTCTCAGAACAGCCACTAATGTCAGCTGGGGGAAGAGGCCTCGGCTGTTTAAATTTACTGCACAATGTCATTCTGTGTCATGAGCAAAACCCACAAAGACTATATTCATTCAGCATAAACAGGACAGTAATAGGTCATTTTTAGCACATGAAGCGAGAAAGACCAAAACATCTCGACACAAATAATCCGTTCTTTCATTGCATCGCTGAGGTTTAACACACCTGCTATCTTTTCTACAAGGGGATGACTTCATATCTAACACCCCGAGCAATAATTATGAGCAGTGACAGCCAAAAGCCACAGTTTCTTTAGCTGCTCGACGTGTTTGACAAGCCGAACAAGAATATAATACTCAGACATGGAAGGCTATTCTTTGGCTTCTTAAACAAAAGGACTAATGCTCAGATCAAACCTGTAGCTTGATGCCATTTAACCTATAATCTAATTACCCAGCAGTAAAACGGCTTCATCCCAGCTGTCTAAAAAGACATTTGCTCATGGGAAAATAATTTACATTTCACGATTCCAACTAGTTTTCCCTTTTCCATTCATGCCCTGTAAGGATTTTTTCAGCTGTTATAGCTAAGCTGAGGGGGAGCTGAATGAAACGGTCTGGAATGAACCATTACTAAACGGGGGGAAGTCTATGAAATGCTGTAACTTTTCACAAATATACCTTCACATATTAGATCTTGAATGGTTTAAATTTGTTTAAGTGTTTGTTTCTAATCGGTATGCGCCGTAAAAAGTGTAGTGATGTTGTTTAACGTGCTAACGGCACCCCCAGCGGGTTGGTCGGCGCCGTGATGACGTAGCGAGCCTCTTTTTAAAGTCGCTGCACTTCCGAGATGAAGTAAAGCGAAGCGGAGCCTCACAGTCGAGCGGCGACTGCTGACTGTCCGAGACGGAGAGTAGAGCCTTCAGCCGGGCAGGCTGACGTTGAGACAACACGCCTGGACTCTGGAATGTTCACACGCTCGGAATCTAAACCTTTTTCTCCTCCTAAACCTATGCAGGACGTTTCCGACTGCGCCGAAAGAAACAGCAGCCTGAATCCGCTAGCTGCCTAAAAGCTAGTATTTAAAAACAGGCTCATAGACAGTGACTGCTACTGTAAAACAGGAATGGTTTATCCTCCAGAAGGCTTATTCTACATCGAAATGGATCAAGCACCACCAGGTAAGTGAGGGTTAAACTAAAGGCAGCCATTGTCTAGTCTGCGGAGGTCGGAAAACGTCTTTTTTTTTAACACATGCGCTTTCTTCGTATTCTGCTAGCGCCATTTTTGCGCGATGTCTGTAATAAAGTTATGATAAAAGCGCACGCTTTGAGCGTTTAATGACCAGCTCTGGCGCTGCGCTCCCCCAGCGGCGTTGCCCAGGCTTGCAGGGCGCAATTCACTTGCCAATTACGTAATACCTCCCGGAGGATGGGGCGCAGAGGCTCGCCTCCTTTCTCTTTTGTCCCAGCTGAGACGCTGGCTGGCAGTGACGGAGTCAGACAGGAGGGCTGCGGTGTCCTGACAGGGGACGGAGTGAGGAGAGACGGGAGCAGGGAGGCTGACTGAGGGGTCGAGAGCCCCTTTGTTCTCCGCGGCCAGCCCTGCTGATGTGTCCGCCGGCCAGCTCCTCAGAGTGGGCTCCAGGCGAGGAGACGGCCCGGCTCGTTATTACACCGTTACAACAACCAGCAGCTGCTTTCATTACACACTATTAACGAGCAAATGGGACTTTTCTTCAGTGAATTGCGCATAATTTATTGGTTTAATATTCCGAAATGCGCAGTTCTACCCCTTTATTGTTCCTGTCAGGTGAAGACCGGAGCCACAGGCGGCTCCCTGAGACGGTTTCTGGGTCATTTATCTTTTAATATTTGACTCTGCTGTGGCCACCGAAGTGTTTGAGCAGAAGGCAGAAATAGTTGAGGATGAGGAAGGAGAAAGAAGCAGGAACCTGCTGCACCTGCCTTTTGTTTATTCTAAGGTCAGAAAAGAGGAGAGCGGATGGTGGGAGACCGTCTCGGCGCTCTGAGGGTGCTCTTGTTTTCTCCCCTAACTGCCTCATGAAAGGCACTTTTGTCCTGCCGTGAAATATATCGCCCTTCACCTCCTCTTGATGCGGTTTGCCCCCTTTTTGAATGGATAGTCTGAAGCCAACTTTTTTCTTTGGTCTCTTTCTTTAAGGTTGATGGAAAAGCTATAATTTATAAGCTTGACGTGAATAAATGATGGGAGGGGAGGTTCAAAAGGCTCCAAGTGCCATTTAGAGCCAAATGAAACACCTGACATGCAGCACAGAACAGCTCTGATGAATGGACTCAGCAAGAGTTACAGAAAATTAAAAGCGTAATAATGAATATTATTCTAATAGAACCAGTAATAAAAACACAACATATGGTCAGTGATGGTTCTGGAGGAAAAGCCCTAAAGCTTCTCCTAATGACCTGGAAACATGTCTGGGCTTGTCCTCACGTCTCCACCAGTTCAGTCATGTCAGGGTGTTTCAGAGAACTGTTTCTGTTGATGACTGTAGTACGGTTGAATTTTCACATTATTATTATTGTTGTTGTTATTATTTTCTAAAACGAGTCATTTAGTCTTTTTCCTTTTGTGTGGTGCGTAGCTCTTCCTCCCAGGTCAACGAAGCCAGCCATGTCCGCCATCAACAACAACAGCCTTTCTCCACCTGTGTATTCTCTACAGGATGCTGAATGGTACTGGGGGGACATAACAAGGTACAAAATACTTACTGTTTTAGTATTTAGCAGTTTTTGTAACGGTTTGCATGGTGGTTAAAAGTAAGAGCTGCTAAATGTTTCCCCCACAGGGACGAGGTGAACGAGAAGCTTGGAGACGCCCCCGACGGCTCGTTTCTGGTGCGTGACGCATCCACAAAGCTTCAAGGAGACTTTACCCTGACTTTGAGGTAAATTTTGAATAATAAAAAGAATAATCCAATTTATCTGGGCTTGTGTTGTAATTTATACTAAAATGTGTTTTTGCTGTTTTAGGAAAGACCGTCACAATAAACTAATCAAGATTTACCATTGTGACGGGAAGTACGGCTTCTCAGACCCCCTCACCTTCACCTCGGTGGTGGAGCTCATCTGGTACTATCAGCACCACTCGCTGGTGGAGTATAACGCCATGCTGGATGTGATGCTCACACATCCCGTGTCCCGCTTCCAGCAGGTGAGTGAGCTGTTAATTTAAACATAAAAGACACACACACATTGTTGAGGAGGCACGTTTTTGATTGGTGACTCATTCGTCTCAGGTAAAGGAAGACAGCGTTGATGTTGCTGGGAGAAAACTAAAGGAGGTCCACACTGAGTACCAGGAGAAAACGAAGGAGTTTGATCATCTTTATGAAACCTTCACAAAGACCTCACAGGTTATAAAATCAGTTTTATTTTTTACCGCCTCACTTCACTTTCAAGATGTTGACTTTGGACTGAAGAGGGGTTCTAATTGGATCTCTTCTCTGCGGTGCAGGAGATCCAGATGAAGCGCACAGCGATCGAGGCTTTTAATGAGACGATGCTCATCTTTGAGGAGCAGTGTCGTGAGCAGGAGCGCTACGGAGAGGAGTTTGAGAGGAACGGTCATTCAGAGGGAGCTGACAATGATCTGGAGAGGTGCTTAAATGTGACACAATAAAGTAACGTCATTAGATTACCTGCATCATATTCCTCTTACTCATTTTTGTGACATTTGTTTTTCTCCGTTAGCTTTCTGATAAATTACGAGAAGCTGAAGTGCCGTCTTGGGGAGATCTATGACAGTAAAGTCCACCTGGAGGATGATCTGAGGACACAAGTGGAGGACTACAGAGAGACGGACAGGAGGATGAACAGCCTGCGGCCAGACCTCATCCAGCTGCGCAACATCAGAGATCAGTACCTCAAGTACGAGCTTGTAGTAACATGCTGCTATCCAAAGCCTGAGTTGTGTAATGATCGTGTATAACTTAAGGAATCCTATCCATCTCTTCCTGCAGCTGGCTCAATCACAAAGGTGTTCGACAGAAACGCATAAACGACTGGCTAGGGATCCAGAGTGACAGCCTGGAGGAGTAGGTTTCAGTGAATTCTCCATCAGACGAACGGTAACCATTTAGGATCAGTTTTTATAATGGCGCTTTTTTCTTTTAGTACGTACGTGTTGAAAGGAGACGAGAAGAATCTGCCACATCAGGATGAGACCAGCTGGTTTGTTGGGGAGCTGAGTCGGACGCAGGCTGAGGAGATGCTCCAGGGTAAAGCTCCAGGAACGTTCCTGATCCGCGAGAGCAGTAAGCAGGGATGCTACGCCTGCTCCGTTGTGTAAGTCCTCTACAGCACACGGCTGTTTAACCTCTCTCATGTTGTGACTGACACTCACTGATGTATTTTTTAATTTTCTGATAGCGTGAACGAGGAGGTGAAGCACTGTATGATCTACAGCACGCCACACGGATATGGTTTCGCCGAGCCCTACGACGCTCACTGCTCGCTGAAAGACCTCGTCCTGCACTATCGCTTGCACTCTTTAGCCCAACACAACGACGCCCTGGATGTCCGGCTGTCACACCCCATACACGCCAAAGCAGCAGCCTCCTCTCAGCACGCCGAGGAGCACAAACTCTTACAGACTCCAAAACACACGTCAGGACTCCCGCCCGCTGCTCCGGAGATGTAAAATTGTTTCCTGTGAGGAGGACTGCATTAAAGGTGCATCATGTAAAAGAAAGAAAGAAATTGCACTACAGTGATTCCATCGGATTCGTGAATGGGATCTCACACGTTGAAGTGGGACCGGAATTTGAATGTCAGCTTGACTTTTCAGAAGTTTTTTTTGGACTCTGCGTTTATTGCTGTTTGTTCCAAGGACCTTTTCTCCAGTAGACCTGATGCTTGTTCACTGGCAGTCGGGTGCTGCACCTCGGAGTCGACGTTCCTGGAGTTATCTGTTTTTCTCAAATGAAACGTGATTCAGTTTAAAACTTAACCAATATGTTCCTTATATTGGGATGCTACTACAAAGTGCATTTGTGAGGGGAGGGGAAACCCACGGTGCTGTCATCCATTAGGTGGGTTGAAGCATTTTTTAAACTTAAAAGCCACGTGTGTGAATATGTTAAACGTTGTGGTGCTTCTGAACCACTCGCCCCTTTATAAAGACATTCATATACAGTGGATAATTATGTAGCATTAACATACTGTAGAAATCCATAGTAGAAGCATACTCAATGTTATACCCATTGACCAAAGCACTTAATAGTGAGCAACACTACATCCCTGTTTAGTGTGGTAATTGCATTTTGGCAAGGGTAGGGCAGTTTATGTACACCTGCTGATGTGCTGATCAAAACATAATCTGAAGTACTGTATGTTATATTCTGTTACTCAAAGAAGTATAAGCTTTTTGTATTCTATATATATTTTTTCTATAAACATGCCACAAGATGGAAGCTTGAAGAAAGTGCAATCCAACAGTATTTCTATTGTTGCAGTGTATGATGATGATGACGGTGGGGGTGCTGTTATGAGAGGTGGACATTTGCCACCCAGACGCGCTCTCCCTCGGGATGATGTGGCCTCCGATGTTTGTGTGAACGGCCTGAAAGTATCCTGCCTTCATTACTTGAACTGTGGCATTGCTCTAGCTATGAATGTTTTTTCATAACATGCAGCCTACATAGCTCAAGAGGAAAGGAATCCACATTGAACTTGGCACATTTTTCAAGTTAAAGGACAATAGACACTTTGTATAGGGATACCATGAAATGTATTTGACGTCAGTTCATGGAAGGAGGTTAATGAATCCTCTTAGGAAACACTACTCCGCTGGAGGACTGACGAAACTCCTCGGGTAAAGCTGAGCAATGTGAGATCCTGACCTTTATCTTGCTGAAAGACAATAAACTGAAGAGTTTTGTCAAATTTTTCTAGTCATTTGTTTTCTTTTACAAAGATCTGACGTTTTGCTATAACTATAATTAGTTCAACACTATTTTAGATTGATAACAAAACAGCATACTAAGAGCCTTAAATGGTTTTGTGGACCTATCGTACTTTGATGAGCTTATCCTTGAGTCGGGCAGCTAGAATGCAGCGAGGGCAACGCAGGACACGCTGCAGACGGGAGAAAGGAAGTGTACAAAGACAATAGCAGGATACAAGCAGGCTCTTTCCACTCATTCTGGCTGCCATTGAGTCACCAGAAAAATATGTATTGAACTGACTTCACTGGAACACTTTTATTTATTTGTTAAACTTTCTTTTGATGTTGGGGTTTAACTTACGCAGCCTGGCATTTACTCACCTAAACCTCCACAGCAGCACGAGTTTTGTGCTCCACTGTTTATCCAGCAGCCAACATCACTGTTACCTGATGATTACACAAACTCTTCTGCATCACAGGAACATTTAAACCTCGATGGTGACCCTAGATGGCCCTACTACCAGTCCTCTGGGACTCGAGCAACAGGTCACCTCTTTCAAGCATCACACAGAATGGGAGTTAGGTAAGGATTAATGAGGCACAGTTCCAGGCTGCGGATTACTCCCCGGTACCTGTGTCAGCTCGGAGGGCTCTGCTGGGATTGACCATATGCACTGAGGATGGATGGACAGGACGAACTGTACCAAAGCTGAGTCATCCTGAGGCTGTGAGTGTCCAAAAGACAGAGAGAGAGTGGGTAGAACGACAGGAAAGAGCTCCGGGAGCTCATTTCTCACACTGTTCAGTTGCCAGATTCACTTCACATTAGTAACTTTTGGCTGTTTTTCAATGCAGCTGCTTCTAAGTAAAAGTCGTGGTTCATAGCAGCTTTTTAGGCCAAACCTGCAAACAATGTCTTGTGTCTGTGTGTTTTAGCAACGTATCCCATAAACCACTGGATGTATTTCTATGAAATATTTAGAATGTACGGTAATCATTACATGTAGAACTACAACTGACTGTACTTCAGTAATCAACCCAATTTAGGATGAACATCATAACCAAACTAGCCTTTGCACAAGGTTAAATCTAAGTCAATTTTACAGATTTTGAGCTAAAACTGAGTGTGCCAGTACCTGAAAATCACCCCCAACACAATGAACACAGGTTCTTCTAAAAAATTAGAATATTGTCAAAAAGTTCAATATTTCTTGTCACTCCTCTCAGAAAATGAAACTCGTATATATGTAGATCCACCACACAGAGGGGAATATTTCAGGCCTTTATTTATTGGAGTTTTGATGTTATGGCTACAGAGAATGAAAACCTATAATTCTGTATCTCAGAACATCAGATTATTACATCAGATCAATAAAACATATTTTAAACAGAAATCAGGTTTCTGTAAAGTCAGTTCATTTCTATCCTCTGGTTGGACCTCCTCCTGGTGGCATGGAGGAGATCAGCCTGTGTAGCTGCTGAGGTCCAGGTAGCTCTGATAGCAGCCTTCAGGTAATCTGGTGTCTCTCATCTTCATCTGGGCAATCCCCCATAGGTTCTCTATGGGGTTCAGGTCTGCTGGCCAATCTGAGCTCAGGAACACCATGTGGTTCAATTTAAGGTCAGAGGTCATGACTCAGCAACAACAAAATGTCCTCCGTCTGAGAGTTCAAAGGTCAAAACCTCTCCTGACCAAAAACAACACAAAGACCCATCTGACATTAGATAAAAACATCTTGGTGCTCCTAAAGACTTCTGGGTAAATATTCTGTCAGCTGATGAGACACAAGCAGGACTTTCTGGAAGGTGTGTGTCCAGTTCCTCCTGGAAGGTGTGTGTCCAGTTCCTCCTGGAAGGTGTGTGTCCAGTTCCTCCCGGAAGGTGTGTGTCCCGTTCCTCCCGGAAGGTGTGTGTCCCGTTCCTCCCGGAAGGTGTGTGTCCCGTTCCTCCTGGAAGGTGTGTGTCCAGTTCCTCCTGGAAGGCGTGTGTCCCGTTCCTCCTGGAGTCAAACTAACTTCATATTTCACCATTACATTTCTTCCTCATCCTTCCCTGTTGTCAGTCCTTTTCCTATCTGCTTAAAGGGGACGCCACACAAGTGGCTGCGTGCCTGCAAGTACAGTCTTACCTGTATGTGTGTCTAATACATGTAAGGTTGTACTGAAACTGAATTTCCCCTCTGAGGGATCAATAATGATATTCTCAATCTCAATCAAAACATCATCCTAACAGTCAGACCTGGTGGTGGTAGTGTGATGGTCTGGTCTTCAGGACCTGGACCACTGGCTGGAACTGATGGAACCATGAATTCTGCTGACTACCAGGAAATCCTGAGGGGAATTATCCAGCCTTGGACCTTAGATGGTCTGTAAACCAGTAGAACTTTGCTTGTATTAAGCGGCCTACATTCACCTGATCATCATCGTGGTGTAAAGAATAATTCTTTAAACCAGACCCAAATAGATGATTATATTAAAGAATGTGGCTTCTGGTGCTGCTCAGCTGTATTGAATTAAACACAAAGCTGATTCTGGAATTTAGCCTAACCTCACTGCTAGCAGTAAAAACAACTCTCCACAGTAAACTGCAGCCAAAAATAAGCACATGGTTGACTCAGCTAAGAGTGATTGTAAATACGCTGTGTTAAACTGAGTTACTTTTAGATTTGGTGACCCCTACTCTTTTATTTTATTTTGTCTTTGTAACATGGTTTTCTTTGTTTTTTTTTCTAAAATTTCTCCAAATTCTGGAACTGACACCATTACAGACAGATTTCCAAGTGGAAACCTTTGATTATTGTCATAATTGAATCAAATCAAGGATGATCTTCTAGTCAAACAAAGACCTGGACCAGTTTTTAGGTAACTTCCAAGATCTTAGGTTTGAAATGTTCAGGTTTAACAAACACCCACAGTACTACTACCACCAGTACAGGAACAATCTGAAGATTTTGCAATTGTCTGATTTTTTCCTCTTAAACAAACTGAATCTACAAACAGACATCAGAAGAGCAGAGGAACTCAGAGAAAATGAAATCACATAATCATCATCACATGACATCAACGGCATAGATTTGCTCTTAACATTGGTGAGGACCAGGATGGGACAGGGGGGTTTGAGCACGTTCCGAAACAGGAAGAGAAGAATTATGGCAGCAGCAATAAGTCCACAGGTAGGATTACTCATTAGTGAATGTTGGATATAGTAGACCTGCTCTAAATGAAAAGTGCCCGGTTCAGGACCAAGTGTTGGTTCTGACTGGACCACACAGTAAATCCTGGGGTTCAGGTTCTCCCACAAAAACCACGTTGTAATCGCGCATCGCTGCGGTACTGCGCACAGCAGCGCCTCCCCCCCCCCCTCCCCCCTCCACGCGGGGACCGTGCGCTGCAACCCGGACCAGGACTAGGTCATGGATGTTGATGTGGACCTTTAGGATCTGTAATGGACTTATTATTGGCTAAAAAAGGTCAGCGGCCAGAAATAATGCAAAGGGGTCTCTAGGATTAAGGAGGGTCTTCATCAGAATGACAGATGTTGTGGAACTCAACCCATAGATCATAGTTTAGACCTGAAATATCATTTAAAACATTTAGAAAACTTTGATACAGAGAAAATGCTCCAGAGAGCTGCTTTAACATCTGGATTCAAACGTTGTCTAATTGCAGCATAATGGAAAACTGACATCAGTTATTTTTAATGTTTTAACGTTTCAGCTGAAATCTTGATGTTTTTCTTCTGCAGGGCTCTAACAGGCTGTCAGACCTTTACTCCTCCCTGAGATTATTTTCTAGTTAATTGATTAAATTACATAATAATTATATGATGGATAACAGTTTTTCTAAGTCACACATCAACAAACCTGAGTTTGTTTTTGGACAATGATGCTGTAATAAACAAAGTCCCAGAGACCAGTGCACTGCACAGTGATTTAGGGTCCGCCATGTTTCTTTGAAATGACTCCAATATCATCAATATAAAGTGATGTTATACTGTGAGTAACAAACTTACACTTAGCACATTATTTATTGATGCTTTATCCATTTGAATTTTCTTGATATCTGATTTTGCAGTGAAGGATTTCTGATGTTGTAAAGCGTTGGAGATTTAACCTTTAACTCAGGTTCTCATATTTATCAAATCTATGTTGTGATGAAACTGTTTCCTTGCAGAGTAAAAATAAATAATGGTATTTTTTAAAAAGTGCATAACTTTTTCTTTTTTAAAAAACATTTTTTTATATTTATTAATTTATTATTTCATTTTGAAGGCCTGGATATCTCTGAACACCTTTTTGAACAGAATCTAGATTCTGATATTGTTGTAAAGAATAATGTTGGAGATGTGACCTGATGTTGAACTAAACCTACATTATGAAGCAACCTTTCTTTACTTGCACTGAACTGGAAATAATTCAGAAAAATACACTGAATTGCAACAGTGTGCTGTTGATTTAATTGTTGTAGACTTGACATATGATCACATGATTTTAATAATAATAGATTGAGAGTCTAAAGTGGGCCAGTCTGAGGCCTGAAACTCCAGGGCTGAAAATAAGTCCCACTCCAGCCCTGGGTCCACCAGGAAAAAGCCCAATGGCCAGTCCAGTCTGGTACACATCCAGACCCAGGGCAGGTGCCATCGGCATGAGCCCCTCGGCGCAGGGTTCACGCCAGTGGATCTAGGCAGGCCTCCTTCACCTGGACACAGGTCAGCACACTGCAGGACAGCACCTCGGTCCGTTGGGCTGCACGAATTATTGGGGATGTAGCTCTATTTCTGCATCCTTGGATCAAGTTATTGGTGGGGACAATTCAGTGATTTCTGGGTATTGATGGGAACACGTCATCTCCGTCCATGTCAAATCTACGCCCATGCTTTACGTTGAATTTAAAACATCTTCTTTCATGTAAAAGGAACATGTCATCCCTCCTTTTTGGCTTTTAACCTACTCTGCAATTCTCAATTTAAAAAAAATGTATATAACTGTAAATCATTGAATATAAAAATAAAAACTGTAAAGGTCAACTTGGGTCATTTTATTTTACCTGTTCTCGTTTGAAACAAACTTCCACCTCCAACCTATTTGTTTTTAGAGTATTTAAACTCTCTTCTGGGTTTCCTGTCTGAGTTAAAGTTATGATCATTTAAAGAAAAAGAAAAGAAAACGAGGCCTCAAGTCTTTTTCTCATTAATTCACACACAGCTCTCCTCTTCTTTAACCCTTTGCCAGCAGCACAGCTCTCTCTCTCTCTCTCTCTCTCTCTCTCTCTCTCTCTCTCTCTCTCTCTCTCTCTCTCTCTCTCTCTCTCTCTCTCTCTCTCTCTCTCTCTCTCTCATCAAATCATTTCACTTAGCTCTCCACTCTCTGTTTAAATGAGTTCTGACTGAGAAATGGGGGTAGCAGGACGAATCACCTTTGGAGTCACGCCTGAAACACAAACACACGAACCAACTGTCTCGCAGGCTTTCAGAAAAAAAGATTTTCGCTTTCAGTTTAAGGTAGCCAATCAGCTTCCTCCTCCCCTCTGTCTCCGTCCGATTCCAGTTTCACGCTATGTGATCAGCCAATGAGAGTCCTGGAACGTGTCGCGCCTCAGCCAATCAGCGACCAGTTGCTATGTTGGAGGCAGAATCGATAAGAAGGATTTTTTTCCTTCTCTTTTTTACAGGCTCACGTTATAGCTGGTTTATAGGCTGAGGGCAGGAGATCTGTTGCCTCCCAACCAGCATGTAGGCTGCAGAATTAACCGCACGCGCGCGCGCGCGCGCACACACACACACAGGGAAAAGTTTTCTGTATGCTGTGCATCAGACTGAGCTGAGCTCATTGACCAGCTACATGAATTAAAAAGGATAATTCTGAGATAAAAATGGTTATTCTCATTCATTAAAGTCTTACTAAAATATTCATGTTAAATATATTTTCTGAACAGAAGAACATGTTGTGAATGAGCTCAATCATTTCATAAAGTGAGTATATTTATAAAATGAACATGTTTTGGTTCATTCATATAAAAACTGGTTAGTTTAGTTCAGTGTTAAACAGAAATATTCTTCAAATAATTTAAATTTGTTTTTTGATTTGAGGTCTAGTGATGGAGATAAAAATCTGATTTTATTAAAGCAGCTTTGTAAAAACAACAGATCATGGAAAAAATGATGACATCATGTTCTGGATGATGGCCAGGAAAACTTTGACTATTGAGCAATTATTTTTTAAATTATATGCAGTATATGCACATTTATTATAAAGAAAGTATATACATTATGTGAAGTTATGAAGAATAACTATGATATTGTTTGCAGTTTAATATGTTTCTCTAAACATGGGTGTTGTTGCTATTATTGTTGTTATTATTTGGTGATTATTGAGAACCAGGCAGGTTATGGAGGGCTCTTCTTCATGCTCTCTGACTCTCAGGTCTTGTTGTTGAGTTTGTGTTTATGGTTTGATGTTTATGAAATCTCTGTGACCTCCTCTGACACTGATTTGAGTAACGAGCTCAGATCCCACTGAGCCAGCTGAATGGTTTTGTACTGTTTGATGACAAACCACTCAGGAGAAATGCCTCCCTGATCCACCACAAACAGACCAGATTTCCAGGTACCAGCTCAGGCAGCGTCAGAGGGTTGTCCCAACAGGGTGAGCAGGACACATGATTTCCTTCTAGTTCAGTAAAATTCCTGCTGTCCCATTTCTCAAGAGGGGGAAAATTCCAGTCAGTGTGTTAAATGAAGCAGTTCGGCGTCCCTCGAGCTCCGAGGACAATCTCATTGAGGGAATTCATCTCTAGATTTTAAAAAGCAGCAGGCACATGGTCAGCAAACGAATGCAGGAAAAGGACAGACAGGAATCTACAGCTCAGAGGGATTAGGACCCTAAAATTTCAAATCAGAAACAGACTGATCCCCAGGAATGAGCTGGGTCTGACTCTGGGTCTGGGTCTGGGTCTGACTCTGGGTCTGGGTCTGGGTCTGGGTCTGGGTCTGACTCTGGGTCTGGGTCTGGGACTGGGTCTGGCTCTGGGTCTGGGTCTGACTCTGGGTCTGGGTCTGGGTCTGACTCTGACTCTGGGTCTGACTCTGGGTCTGGCTCTGACTCTGGGTCTGGGTCTGACTCTGGGTCTGGGTCTGTCTCTGACTCTGGCTCTGGGTCTGAGTCTGACTCTGGGTCTGGGTCTGACTCTGGGTCTGGCTCTGGGTCTGGGTCTGACTCTGGGTCTGACTCTGGGTCTGACTCTGGGTCTGACTCTGACTCTGGGTCTGACTCTGGGTCTGGGTCTGACTCTGGGTCTGGCTCTGACTCTGGGTCTGGGTCTGACTCTGGGTCTGGGTCTGACTCTGGGTCTGGGTCTGACTCTGGGTCTGACTCTGACTCTGGGTCTGACTCTGGGTCTGACTCTGGGTCTGACTCTGACTCTGGGTCTGACTCTGGGTCTGGGTCTGGGTCTGGGTCTGGGTCTGACTCTGGGTCTGGGTCTGGGTCTGGGTCTGGCTCTGGGTCTGGCTCTGGGTCTGGGTCTGACTCTGGGTCTGACTCTGGGTCTGACTCTGACTCTGGGTCTGACTCTGGGTCTGACTCTGGGTCTGACTCTGACTCTGGGTCTGGCTCTGACTCTGGGTCTGGGTCTGACTCTGGGTCTGACTCTGGGTCTGGGTCTGGGTCTGACTCTGGGTCTGGGTCTGACTCTGGGTCTGACTCTGGGTCTGGCTCTGACTCTGGGTCTGACTCTGGGTCTGGCTCTGACTCTGGGTCTGGCTCTGGGTCTGGGTCTGGGTCTGCTCTGGGTCTGGGTCTGGGTCTGACTCTGGGTCTGGGTCTGACTCTGGGTCTGGGTCTGGGTCTGGCTCTGGCTCTGGGTCTGGGTCTGACTCTGGGTCTGGGTCTGACTCTGGGTCTGGGTCTGACTCTGGGTCTGGGTCTGACTCTGGGTCTGGCTCTGGGTCTGGGTCTGACTCTGGGTCTGACTCTGGGTCTGGCTCTGGGTCTGACTCTGGGTCTGGGTCTGGCTCTGGGTCTGGGTCTGGGTCTGGGTCTGGCTCTGGGTCTGGGTCTGGGTCTGGGTCTGGGTCTGACTCTGGGTCTGGGTCTGACTCTGGGTCTGACTCTGGGTCTGGCTCTGGCTCTGACTCTGGGTCTGGGTCTGACTCTGGGTCTGGCTCTGGGTCTGGGTCTGACTCTGGGTCTGACTCTGGGTCTGACTCTGACTCTGGGTCTGACTCTGGGTCTGGCTCTGACTCTGGGTCTGGGTCTGACTCTGGGTCTGACTCTGGGTCTGGCTCTGGGTCTGGGTCTGACTCTGGGTCTGACTCTGGGTCTGACTCTGACTCTGGGTCTGACTCTGGGTCTGGCTCTGACTCTGGGTCTGGGTCTGACTCTGGGTCTGACTCTGGGTCTGACTCTGGCTCTGGGTCTGACTCTGGGTCTGACTCTGGGTCTGACTCTGACTCTGGGTCTGACTCTGGGTCTGGGTCTGGCTCTGGGTCTGAGTCTGGCTCTGGCTCTGGGTCTGACTCTGGGTCTGACTCTGGGTCTGACTCTGACTCTGGGTCTGACTCTGGGTCTGACTCTGGGTCTGGCTCTGACTCTGGGTCTGACTCTGGGTCTGGCTCTGGGTCTGACTCTGGGTCTGGGTCTGACTCTGGGTCTGGGNTCTGGCTCTGGCTCTGACTCTGGGTCTGGGTCTGACTCTGGGTCTGGGTCTGGGTCTGGGTCTGGGTCTGACTCTGGGTCTGGGTCTGACTCTGGGTCTGGGTCTGGGTCTGGGTCTGGGTCTGACTCTGGGTCTGGGTCTGACTCTGGGTCTGGCTCTGGGTCTGGGTCTGACTCTGGGTCTGACTCTGGGTCTGACTCTGACTCTGGGTCTGGGTCTGGCTCTGGCTCTGACTCTGGGTCTGGGTCTGACTCTGGGTCTGGGTCTGGGTCTGGGTCTGGCTCTGGGTCTGGGTCTGGCTCTGGGTCTGACTCTGGGTCTGACTCTGGGTCTGGGTCTGACTCTGGGTCTGACTCTGGGTCTGGCTCTGGCTCTGACTCTGGGTCTGGGTCTGACTCTGGGTCTGGGTCTGGGTCTGGGTCTGACTCTGGGTCTGGGTCTGGGTCTGGGTCTGGGTCTGGCTCTGGGTCTGGGTCTGACTCTGGGTCTGGCTCTGGGTCTGGCTCTGGCTCTGGCTCTGGGTCTGACTCTGGCTCTGACTCTGGGTCTGGGTCTGACTCTGGGTCTGGCTCTGGGTCTGGGTCTGGGTCTGACTCTGGGTCTGGGTCTGGGTCTGACTCTGACTCTGGGTCTGACTCTGGCTCTGGGTCTGACTCTGGGTCTGTCTCTGACTCTGGGTCTGACTCTGGGTCTGGCTCTGACTCTGGGTCTGGCTCTGACTCTGGGTCTGACTCTGGCTCTGACTCTGGGTCTGACTCTGGGTCTGGGTCTGGCTCTGGGTCTGGGTCTGGGTCTGGGTCTGACTCTGGGTCTGGCTCTGGGTCTGGCTCTGGCTCTGGCTCTGACTCTGGGTCTGGGTCTGACTCTGGGTCTGGGTCTGGGTCTGGGTCTGGGTCTGACTCTGGGTCTGGGTCTGACTCTGGGTCTGACTCTGGGTCTGGCTCTGGCTC
>SSNR01000111.1:245807-294391 GCA_006937965.1 Callopanchax toddi | reverse complement strand
AATAAGAGACAGCAGTGAAGCAGATAGAATAGAAACAACAGTGGTCCCAAAACAGAACCCTGAGGAACACCAAACTGGGCAGAATGGGACCAGTAGCGAGATTAATTCAAGGAGGTAGCAATTATTACATGCATAGCAGGTTTTTCAGACTGGAAATTGGAAAAAGTTTCCCGCCATTATGGCTGTTGTCCCCCTGCTGGCTGGTGATAGAAAAACATCTGCAGTCTTTATGTATTGAGACGTACAGTAGACATGAATGTTGAAGCCATTTAGACATCAGCACCATCAGCAGCTTGTTGCTTTGTTGTAACATGTGTACAGTACAGTGTACACTGGGGCAAACATTTGTTAAAGTGTTAATATAGAGACTGTCTGAATAGAATTGGTCCCAGTATAGAACCCTGTGGAACCCCTATTGTACAGTACAGGTATGCTGTTTGTACAATTCCAGTTTGTAAAGCTTGTTTCCTATTGGACAAAAAAGACCTCATCCAGGACAATGCACTGTTTGGAGTGTTCATTTCAGGACCAATCTAAACCATCATGAAGTACTTAAACCACAAAACATCAACAAAGAATAATAATACTAGAGAACCTCAGAGGCCTCTTCTATTTTCTGTGAGAAACTCAAGAAGAAAAATCTGAATGAAACGACATGGCTTCTGATCAGCACACTGTCAGGTCAAACTTGTTGAGAGCATGTATGTAACATGTACCATCTGTGTGCTGAATGGAAGTGGGTGTCACGCTTCAGTGGAACACTAATGAGCCTCTTGAATTGCAAAACAGCGCTGATCATCTCATGAAGGCTAAAAATAAGCAATGTGACTAACTCATACCTAAACTGGAAACTGGAGTAATCCTCCCAGAAAAAAGAAGCCGTCCTTAAGGTGTTCGTGTTTTTAATGTTTATATTTGTTATGATGTTTAATCAGAATTTAAACATCACAACTATAAAGTATAAAAGATCAAATTTAGGAAAATTTCAAACAAAATGTTGTGGTGATTTCATGTCCTCTCAAAATGAAAAAAATTTTAAAGATGAAAGTCACTGATGCATCATGGGATAAAATAAGAAAACTGTCCAAACAAATTGATATATTGGTTAAATCCATCATAGCACAAAACAACAACAACAAAAACATTTTTGATTTCATCCTACTTCTTCTCTAGCTCTGGTAAAAACCATGTCTGTCCCAGTGCATGCTGGTCCTGTACCCGCCCACATGCTTTACACACCTGGTTCCTATAGTCTGACCGGTCTGTTGTGGTGATCAAAACAGAAGAACAAAGTGTTTTATAAAATACATATCTTTCAAATGATTGCTTACAACTAAAACAAGTATAATTCAAACGTCATTACACACATTTGAAAATTTTTAAAATATGAGACAGAAGGATAGCTCCTATACACAACATACTGACCTGATTCAGTCCACTGGCAGGACAAGAGATTAGCTCTATATTATCACTAATACACCAGATCAGAGTGCACTGGGTTTGAACTGGACTGAACTCAGATGAACTGGGTTTGAAGTGGACTGGTTGAATCTTTCTGTCCACCACCCTACTGACGATAACCTTTACTGTAAACTGGCCCAATAGGGAGAAATAAAGAGTGACTTTATTTGGGTTCACTAAGTTCAGACTCTATCATACTGGCTTGTATTCAAGCTGCATCCTATAAATGTATTGTTGAGCTGAGAAAGGTGGACGTCTTAATAAAACAAGACAAACTGGAAATTTATCAGCTCTGTGCAACAAAAAGGAAACCCAGTGATGGGTGTAGCCTAAAGAGAGCCAAACTGGCACATTAAACCCTTTTAGTTTTTACTGGCGAACACTGGTGCCACCAGATATTCCCCTGTGTACAACTGGTTGTCTGGAGACACAATGAAAAGCTGGCAACACCAGTCAAGTGGCAGATGTTACAGGACTTGTATTTCAGGTGTGTAACAGATCGCCTCAACAACTGTTACAGTTAGTGAGCCATTTCTCACCAGAGGGATATTAATGACTCAGTCTGCATCACAGGACTTTGTGTAACAACAGGTTTTCAGCATAATAAATCAAACTAAATAGATTAAAGCTATCTGGCACCAACGTTGTCTGTCAGTGGGTTTGAAAGGTTTCAATGGGGGGGAGGTTACAGCCAGCAGTGGAGAGGAGCTATTTCTAAAATTACCATTCTGTTGGGGGCGAAAAAGGGCAAAAATACTGTGATAATTCACATGTGTGGTATGCGTTTACCAACCTGCTTCAGGGCGACACTGCCGCCTAGCGTTGGGTTTGATTATAAACCCATCAGGGGTCGGCACGCAAAGTCAGCTGGAAGATATCATTTAAAAAGACGAAAAATATATCTATCATATAAAAAAAAGAAAAAGAAAAAGAAAAGAAATACAACACGAGTTAGTTAAAGAAAATCCCTGAACTCACAGCAGGTGTCGGTGGATCTGTTGGTCATGCCTGGAGTCTCAGACCAGAGCAGTAGATCTACAGAAGAAGGCGGAAGTTCTCCGCATCCCATCATCAATAAACAAACAGGTAAGGTCCAAATAAAAACAAAGACCAACGCGACGTGTTTAATAATCAGGTCCGTGTTTTTGTATTTTATTGAGATGATAGTTTGAGTCGTGACTGGTGATGAAGCTAGCATGTCTGCTTATCATCCTGACGTGTTTAAGAACTAATTGTATAACAGCGACACCATTTTAATTGTTTCAAATGTTGTATCACTAGATGGCATAAGGAAGCAGCTTTTATCTGTTTCACAGTTTAAGTACCTGCTGTTTTGGCTCACTGAGGAGGGTTTGTGTGATGTTTCTGATCTGTCTCGTGCAGGGACTCCTTAGAGAGGAGAGACACTGGTCTCCATGGTTACACCTGAGCTGCCATGTCGTCCAGCTCAGTGTCTACGTCTGCTGCTGGTGGTGGGGGGTCTGAGCAGGCCCTCCTGTCCTCAGACCGCTACGCCAGTCTCATCCTGTCCCAGATGAACAGGATGCGGCTCCGCTCAGATTTCTGTGATGTGGGACTCAAGGTGGGCAGCCAGGTCTTCAGGGTCCACCGACTGGTGCTCGCTGCCAGCAGCCCATACTTCTCTGCCCTGTTCTCAGGAGGGATGAGGGAGGCGGATAAGGATGAGGTGCAGATCATCGGAGTAGACACTGAAGTCTTTGAGATTTTGTTGGATTTTATTTACACAGGTTTGCATCCAACCTGAGGACGCTTTTTAGACTTGGTGTTGGTTTGCACCATTTTCTGAATAGAAGTTTTTTTTTTCTCCCCCATCAGGGACAATCAGTGTGACGGTGGAGAACGTCCAGGAGCTGATGGTGGCAGCAGACATGCTACAGCTGAATGAGGTGGTCTCCATATGTGGGGAGTTCCTCAAAGGCTACATGGACCCTTTCAACTGTGTGGGCATCTTTCAGTTTCTGGAGCAGATCGCCTGCATGGACATGCTGGAATTCACTGAGAACTACATCCATGTGCACTTCCTGGAGGTAAAGCACTTCATGGCCTAGCACCTTGTTGTGTCACTAGAACCACCCACCCTAAAGGTGCTGGTTTACTTCTTCAAAGAATCTCTAGAACCAGATTTGGGGGCAGACTCAGAGATTTGAGTTTTCAGGCCCCTCTGACACAGACACACTCACAGCTTTTAACACAAACCTTAAGAGCTGAAAAAGCCTTTATTTAGGAGGACAAACTGACCTCATCTCTCTGCTGGCTTTATAATAATAATAATGATAATGCATCAGTTTTATATAGCACTTTTCTAGGTCACTCAAAGACGCTTTACAGAGTTGCATTATTCATTCACACAGTCATTCTCACCGGTGGTGGTAAACTACGACAGACGTCTGTAGCCACAGCTGCCCTGGGGCAGACTGACAGAAGCGAGGCTGCCATTCTGCGCCATCGGCCCTTCTGACCACCACCAACATTCACACAGGCAAGTTGGGTGAAGTGTCTTGCCCAAGGACACAACGACAATCTAACCCAGCCAGAGCTGGGGATCGAACCGGTGACCCTCCGGTTACCAGACTGGCCACTCTCCCAACTGAGCTAGTGCCGCCCCTTTACTCTCTCTACTCCCCATGTCTGTAGTTCCTGTTCCTGCTGCCACTGACTTTGTTCTGTTTTAGAAATGACGACTGGTCCAGTCCTTCTGTCTCTGTCTCTATCCTGTCCTCTCAGGCTCCAGCTGGTCGAGGCATTAGGCTCCGCCCACTCTGAGCCTGGTTCTGGAGGTTTCTTCCTGTTCAAAGAGAGGTTTCCTTCCCACTGTCTTCATCATACTGTGCTGCTCAGAATGGAGGATTGTGTTACAGTTGAGACTGAAGTAAAGCTTCAGTCCAGTCAGCTGGATCCTTTATAATGAGACAATCTGGTTAATTATCACTTCATAACGAAACTAGTTTAATTACAAATGAATCACATTTACTGTAATCAGTTGATCTGAATCTGGACCTGAAAGATCTGGATCTGTTACTCTGAGATGACCTGATGTAACCTGAGATGACCTGATGTGACCTGAGATGACCTGATGTAACCTGAGATGACCTGATGTAACCTGAGATGACCTGATGTGACCTGGAGCTTTAGAGATTAACTGAATTCAGCTGAATTGACTCTAGTGTTTTATGCCGTTAACTGTCTTTTTATACATATTTAATAAGCTTGATTGTTTCATAGATTTTAACCTTTTTTATTACTTATTTATATAATTTATGGGCTGCATGGTGGCGCAGCTGGTTAGCACTGTTGCCTCGCAGCAAGGAGGTCGTGGGTTCGCGTCCCGGCTCTGCGGCCTCTCTGCGTGGAGTTTGCATGTTCTCCCCATGCATGCGTGGGTTTCCTCCGGGTGCTCCGGTTTCCTCCCACAGTCCAAAGACATGACTGTCAGGCTAATTGGGCTGGTAAAATTGTCCTTAGGTGTGAGTGGGTGTGTGGTTGTTTGTCTCGTTCGTCTCTGTGTGGCCCTGCGATGGACTGGCGACCTGTCCAGGGTGTCCCCCGCCTCTCGCCCCTTGACCGCTGGAGATAGGCACCAGCTGCCCCGCGACCCTCTGTGGAGGAATAAGCGGCTACAGAAAATGGATGGATTTATATAATTTATTTTCAGCTAATTCAGCTCCTTTTATTTTTCCTAACTGGTTCTTTTAATATATAATACTATATATTTTTTAAAATAATTTATTAATCTTAGAGTATTATTATTTTATCTGTCTTTTTACAATGACTGTTTTTATGTTTTGTTTTAATCCATCCAGCACTCTGAGTTTTACTTGTGTTTGGAAAGTGTTAAATACACACATACACACACACACACACACACACACAGAGTCAAGGTGAACAGGAAGCACTTTATCCTTTTGTTCGAAGGTCTTAGCCCATCTCTACAGCAGCCGACTCATTAAAAACGTTGATTAACTGACAAACACGAGCGCCTCAGCAAGCAGACGTTTCATCATTTTGTTGTGTAGCATTAAGTGATTTAACACAATTTAAAGATTTGTGTTTGAGTTCTTCATGTTCCCCGCCTCTGTCAGAGTGTCCAAGGGCAGCTGTGACTACAATGTAGTTTATCACCACCAGTGTGTGAATGTGAGTGTGAATGGGTGAGTGACTGTTTGTGTTGTACAGCGCTTTGGGGAGTGTTCAGCACTCTAGAAAGCACTCTATAAATACAAGCCATTTAGCATTTACCATGTTGGTCAAAGTGAGCATGTTCTGCTGAGGATCAGGCGTCCTCATCGTCTCTGTTGTTTCAGGTGTGTGTCACTGATGAGTTCAAGAGCCTGTCTAAGGACCAGTTGGTGAGGCTTCTGAGGAGCGAGGAGTTGAGGATCGAGGATGAGTACCAGGTGTTCACTGCAGCCATGGACTGGGTGCTCCAAGACGTGGCGAAGAGGAAAAAACATGTTGTTGAGGTGTTGGAGGCGGTCCGCTTCCCCCTACTGTCCCCACAGAGGCTGTTCAAGTACATAGAAGGTGAGACAAATATACAAGATATTATCACATTGTAAAATTAAAATGCACAGTTAACTTCAGTTTCCCTAAAAATAAAAACAGCCTGCAAACATGGACATAGTAACATTTAACAGATCAAACTAACAAAACAGGAAATGTAAAAGAGCCTGTTAGAACCTGGTGGTGTACAAAACCCAACATTCAGGTAAACTGGGTTTTTATTCCAGAAAGAGGTGAGTGAATCTCTGAGTTAGTATGGTAACAGATTCTGATGCAGTCAATAAGTCCTGAGTTTCTACTGGTCTCCTCCATCCTGAAGCAGCTGTCCAACATTAAACAACCCCGCTGACGTCAAATCCCTTTTTTAAAGTTGTTTCTCACCCAGATTGGAATTCCAGGTGTGTTTTTGTTCAAATGTTTTTTTAAATCAGATTCACTCATTCATCTCTGTAACGATCTCTGACCACACTCATCCAGCATCATGGGGAAGATACTTAGAGTTATTTCAGTTCCTCTAAATCAGATAATACAACAATACTTCAGACAGAAACAAACAAAAACAACCACAAAACAAAGGAAAAGAATCAGAAAACAACTTTAGGATTTTAGAACTTTCTGTACCCTTTTAATAGACTGAAGGCTGATTCATCCTCCATGGGAATAAAGAACTTTGTTCTCACTGGGGGTCAGCAAGAACATAAATGATGTCACTTTGTTCTCGCTGACCCAGTTTGGCAGCGCCAACGGCTTGTTCTTGTACACATCAGCTGAGCCGAACTTTTTTCTGCAGAACGTTTGAGAACAACTGCTGTTATTGGTCAGAAAGAGAGAAAGAGAGTGGTTAGTGCAGATAGCGATTGACATTATATGTTGATGTAACTTTTTCTCCGGCGCCTGCTGGGCTGCTTTGTGAAAACAGACCTGTGTGACAGACCTGAGGAGGCATACAGGTCTGGATCGACTGGTGCAAACCCTCGTGGGCCGCGCTGGTCCTGGACCAGCGGCGGACCAGTGTGGGCCTCGAGGGTTTGCGCCAGTCGATCCAGACCTGTATCCTCCTCAGGTCCGAAGATAGATCGTTTAATCTGCACACACCCCCGTTCCCCTCCACACACACACACCTGTATGACACATCGCTGAAGGAGTTCGGCAGCTGAGTTCTCGGGGAGTATGAATGATCTCTGCCGAATCAAACTTTTTTCTTGTTCTCTGAGCTCCCCCAGTGAGAACAAAGTATTTGCTTCTTATGGAGGATGAATTGGCCTTTAAAGACTAAGTCACTAAAAAAGGTTTGTGTTAAAAATAAAATACTCTGAGTTTGTTTTTTTTTTTATGCTGCGTTCGGGGGTGGGGGGCGCAGTGCCCCCCTGACAACAAGCTTGGCCCGCCTGTGGCCCCTACTAAATGCTGAGTGTTTTAGATTGTGCCCCTCTGAATAAGCAGCTGGCCCCCCTCTACTGTTGGTCTAGAACCGCCACTGGCTGCGTTTGCTCTCATATTTTATGATTTCATGATGGATAACGTTGTTTATGTTTTCTACTGTTGATGACACTATTTGTTTTGTGTTTGCATACTTTCTCACAGACATCTTCAGACTAAACCTAAACAGTCAAACCTTTTTTCCATTTTGTCTCTAAACGAAGGTATTACTGACTTCAGCCTGCGGGTGGCGCTGCAGACTCTGCTAAAGGAATACACTGAGGTCACCAAGTCTCCCAAAGAAAACAAGATGTACAGTCAGCTGCAACCAGCAAAGATGAGACCCAGAAGAAAAGCCAGGAAGTTCCTCTACGCCATAGGTCGTGTAGAACCTTCCATCAGATCTAAACATCTTAAACACCGAGACGTGGAACCACGTCTGTCACATAGGGCCTTCTCTGAGTCTGTGGGGTTATTCTCATCATCCTCATCCTCTGTTAGGTGTGGCGTACCCCAAGGCTCCATCTTGGGTCCTGCTTTGTTTTGTTTTTTTATATTTGATACCTTTGGGTTCACCATTATGCTGATGATGTCCTGATTTACCTCCCGTCTAAATCTAATGTTTCTACAACAGGAGGTCAAACGATGGTTAAACCAGAACTTTCTGAGCCTCAGAGAAACTGAAATTACTGTATCTGGAAATCACACAACTCTGGGTGGCCGAAGCTCAGCACGTAGAGCGTTCGCCTTGCAACCAGAGGGTTGTCGGTTTGAAACCCCCTCTGGCTCAGTCACATTGTCGTTGTGTCGTTTGGCCTACATCACCTGTTGGTGGCGGTCAGAGGGTCTGGTGGTGTTTGTGTCTGGTCTTCACTGCTGTCAGCGTGTGAGTGATCTGTAGTCCATGACTTAGAACAGCTCTACGGAGACGCAGGACATGTCCACTTCCTGATGCTCTGGTTGCTCCACTACAGTTATGAGTGTTTTTAGATGGCTCTTTTAAACTAGAGAAGAAACTTTCCTCAGTCGTCAAGAAACCTTTCCTCCCAAAAACGAATCCATGTCTTCATCGCCCCCAGGATGGATGACTGCTCCACACTGCTTACCTGCTTGACCTATTTGACCCCCAAAGAGCTGTGAGGTCATCCATCCAGATGCTCTTAGTGCATCTGGGGTCTAGATGAGAGTTTAGGGGAGATCAGGCTTTAGCAGCAGCAGCTCCTCTCTGGACCAACCTGCCTCATTAGGTCTGTTCAGCTCCTCACATCAGCCAGGAAGTCCCATCAGCTCTTCTTGTTTTAGCTCATTTATTCTGTTTTCCTGTGTTTGTGTGCTTTAATCTTTATTATTATTATCGTATATCTACCTTTACTTAACTTTGAAATGTGCGCTAGAAATAAAACTGACATTAACAAATGAGGTTTCAGGACCATCAGACTAAAACCACGGTCTGAACCCTTTAGGCGTCTTGAAGGTTGTCTGTCTGTGGTGTCTTTATGTCAGGAGGCTACACTCGGCTGCAGGGCGGCCGCTGGAGTGACAGCCGGGCGCTGAGCTGCGTGGAGCGCTTCGACACCTTCAACCAGTACTGGACCACGGTGTCGTCACTGCACCAGGCCCGCAGTGGGCTGGGGGTAGCAGTCCTGGAGGGGATGATCTATGTGGTGGGAGGTGAAGGTCCTCTAACAGAGATCTGCTTTGTGTTCAGATAAAAACACAGATGATGAAATGATCTTTTTTTTTCTGTAGGAGAGAAAGACTCAATGATTTTTGACTGCACAGAGAGGTACGACCCCGTCACGAAGCAGTGGTCTGCTGTGGGCTCTCTGAATTTTCCTCGCTGTGGAGTTGGAGTCTGTCCCTGTCATGGAGCTCTGTACGCACTCGGTAAACATCACAGCAGCACTCTGAGAAAAGTAGCTGGAGGTGTCATTTTACACACAGTTTAAACATCACTACAGTGATAAAAAAAAAAGTATCTGACCCCTAAAGGCAACCTTCAGCTTTTACTGACCAGTCACACTTCATTGTTTCAGAAGAGAAAACACATTTCAGTATCATAAAGAGAACCTGAGTAAATATACAATTTTGTTTTCAAATGATGATTTCATTTATTAAATGAAAAAATGTTTCCACGCCAACCTGGTCCTAGGTGATAAAAATGACCCCTTTGTTAAATCATGAAATAACTGGAAATAACCAGATTATTTATTAAACTGATTCCAGCTACACTAACTAGACCCAGACCTGATCACTACCAGACCTGATCACTGTCAGACCTGATTACTGTCAGACCTGATCACTACTAGACCTGATCACTACTAGACCTGATCACTACTAGACCTGATCACTACTAGACCTGATCATTGTCAGACCTGATCACTACTAGACCTGATCACTGTCAGACCTGATCACTGTCAGACCTGATCACTACTAGACCTGATCACTACCAGACCTGATCACTACCAGACCTGATCACTGTCAGACCTAATCACTACTAGACCTGATCACTGTCAGACCTGATCACTACTAGACCTGATCACTACTAGACCTGATCACTACCAGACCTGATCACTACTAGACCTGATCACTACCAGACCTGATCACTACTAGACCTGATCACTACTAGACCTGATCATTGTCAGACCTGATCATTGTCAGACCTGATCACTACCAGACCTGATCACTACTAGACCTGATCACTACCAGACCTGATCACTACTAGACCTGATCACTACCAGACCTGATCACTGTCAGACCTGATCACTGTCAGACCTGATCACTACTAGACCTGATCACTACTAGACCTGATCACTACTAGACCTGATCACTACCAGACCTGATCACTACTAGACCTGATCACTATCAGACCTGATCATTGCCAGACCTGATCACTACCAGACCTGATCACTACTAGACCTGATCACTACTAGACCTGATCACTACCAGACCTGATCACTACTAGACCTGATCACTACTAGACCTGATCACTACCAGACCTGATCACTGTCAGACCTGATCACTACCAGACCTGATCACTACCAGACCTGATCACTGTCAGACCTGATCACTACTAGACCTGATCACTGTCAGACCTGATCACTACTAGACCTGATCACTACCAGACCTGATCACTACTAGACCTGATCACTACCAGACCTGATCACTACTAGACCTGATCACTACTAGACCTGATCACTGTCAGACCTGATCACTACTAGACCTGATCACTGTCAGACCTGATCACTGTCAGACCTGATCACTGTCAGACCTGATCACTACCAGACCTGATCACTGTCAGACCTGATCACTACCAGACCTGATCACTGTCAGACCTGATCACTACCAGACCTGATCACTACTAGACCTGATCACTACTAGACCTGATCACTGTCAGACCTGATCACTACTAGACCTGATCACTACTAGACCTGATCACTACTAGACCTGATCACTATCAGACCTGATCACTGTCAGACCTGATCACTACCAGACCTGATCACTACTAGACCTGATCACTACCAGACCTGATCACTACTAGACCTGATCACTACCAGACCTGATCACTACTAGACCTGATCACTGTCAGACCTGATCACTACCATACCTGATCACTGTCAGACCTGATCACTACTAGACCTGATCACTGCCAGACCTGATCACTGCCAGACCTGATCACTACTAGACCTGATCACTACTAGACCTGATCACTGTCAGACCTGATCACTACTAGACCTGATCACTGTCAGACCTGATCACTACTAGACCTGATCACTACTAGACCTGATCACTGCCAGACCTGATCACTGCCAGAACTGATCACTATCAGACCTGATCACTGTCAGACCTGATCACTACTAGACCTGATCACTACCAGACCTGATCACTGCCAGACCTGATCACTACCAGACCTGATCACTACTAGACCTGATCACTACCAGACCTGATCACTACTAGACCTGATCACTACCAGACCTGATCACTGTCAGACCTGATCACTGTCAGACCTGATCACTGTCAGACCTGATCACTACTAGACCTGATCACTACCAGACCTGATCACTACCAGACCTGATCACTACTAGACCTGATCACTGCCAGACCTGATCACTACCAGACCTGATCACTGTCAGACCTGATCACTACTAGACCTGATCACAGTCAGACCTGATCACTACCAGACCTGATCACTACCAGACCTGATCACTACTAGACCTGATCACTACTAGACCTGATCACTACTAGACCTGATCACTACCAGACCTGATCACTACCAGACCTGATCACTGTCAGACCTGATCACTACCAGACCTGATCACTGTCAGACCTGATCACTACCAGACCTGATCACTACCAGACCTGATCACTACTAGACCTGATCACTACTAGACCTGATCACTACCAGACCTGATCACTACTAGACCTGATCACTACTAGACCTGATCATTGTCAGACCTGATCATTGTCAGACCTGATCACTGTCAGACCTGATCACTACTAGACCTGATCACTACTAGACCTGATCACTGCCAGACCTGATCACAGTCAGACCTGATCACTACTAGACCTGATCACTGTCAGACCTGATCACTACTAGACCTGATCACTACTAGACCTGATCACTGTCAGACCTGATCACTACTAGACCTGATCACTGTCAGACCTGATCACTACTAGACCTGATCACTACTAGACCTGATCACTGCCAGACCTGATCACTGCCAGACCTGATCACTACTAGACCTGATCACTACTAGACCTGATCACTACTAGACCTGATCACTACCAGACCTGATCACTACTAGACCTGATCACTACTAGACCTGATCACTGTCAGACCTGATCACTATCAGACCTGATCACTGTCAGACCTGATCACTACCAGACCTGATCACTGTCAGACCTGATCACTATCAGACCTGATCCTACCAGACCTGATCACTACTAGACCTGATCACTACTAGACCTGATCACTACTAGACCTGATCACTACTAGACCTGATCACTGTCAGACCTGATCACTACTAGACCTGATCACTGTCAGACCTGATCACTATCAGACCTGCTCACTACCAGACCTGATCACTACTAGACCTGATCACTACCAGACCTGATCACTACTAGACCTGATCACTACCAGACCTGATCACTACTAGACCTGATCACTACTAGACCTGATCATTGTCAGACCTGATCACTATCAGACCTGATCACCCAGACCTGATCACTACCAGACCTGATCACTGTCAGACCTGATCACTACCAGACCTGATCACTACCAGACCTATCACTACTAGACCTGATCACTACTAGACCTGATCACTGCCAGACCTGATCACTGCCAGACCTGATCACTACTAGACCTGATCACTACTAGACCTGATCATTGTCAGACCTGATCATTGTCAGACCTGATCACTGTCAGACCTGATCACTACCAGACCTGATCACTGTCAGACCTGATCACTACCAAACCTGATCACTACTAGACCTGATCACTGTCAGACCTGATCACTACTAGACCTGATCACTACCAGACCTGATCACTGTCAGACCTGATCACTACTAGACCTGATCACTGTCAGACCTGATCACTACTAGACCTGATCACTGTCAGACCTGATCACTACCAGACCTGATCATTACCGGACCTGATCACTATCAGACCTGATCACTGTCAGACCTGATCACTATCAGACCTGATCACTGTCAGACCTGATCACTACCAGACCTGATCACTGTCAGACCTGATCACTCTCAGACCTGATCACTACCAGACCTGATCACTGTCAGACCTGATCACCTGACCTGAACTGAAACAATCCTGTGAAGAAGAGTGGGACAGAATGTCCTCCACAGAGACGTCAGAGACTCACTACTAGTTTTTTATTCATTTATTTATTAACTCATATTTATTTAAGGAGGATAAAAACCACTTGAGATGAAACATCTCATTTTCAAGTGGGTCCTCCTGAGAACAAAGATGCAAATATAAAACCAAGATAACAAAACAATATTTTGAATACAAAACAAAATGACAATGTGACAAAAATAGCTCTAACACAAAATATCAGTGTACACTAACCAGGAGTTACTGCCTTTTATTAGATCAGGGGGCAGACCTTCACTGGGTCAGGTTGGTTTATAGATTTGTTCCCTTAAACAATAAAATCATGATCTGAAAACTACATTTTATTTCTACTCAGGTGTTCTTTGTTTGATACTGACATTTATTTCCTGATCTGAAACATTTCAGTGTGTCAAGTCAGCAAAAACAGTATAAATCTGTAAGAGGGGCAAATACGTTTTCACAGCACTGTAGTGATGATCAGACCCTAGAAATGCTAGTGTAGGTTGAAGGTTAGGCTTCACGAGGGTAACTCAAGCAGTGAAATGTGTTCTGACTGTAGGAGGGTGGATCGGATCGGAGATTGGGAAAACCATGGAGAGATATGATCCAGAGGAGAGCAAGTGGGAAGTGATCGGCAGCATGGCTGTTCCTCGGTATTACTTTGGCTGCTGCGAGCTACAAGGTGTGTTCCTGCTGACTCTTAACCCTCTGGTGAACCACGTGGTCCAAAACTTTAGTCTCTTTATGTTCCTGAAGCACGCATGGAACCTAACTGATCAAAAACTGCTAAACTCAAAGGAATCTAAAGAACATCCAGCAGGTTTATTTAAATTCAACATTATTATTATCTTAATATTAATACTACGGTATTATTTTTGTATTGCCATCACCTGTTCTGGCTCTGCATTGGATTCCTGTTAGTTTCAGGATCAGTTTGAGATTTTATTCCTGGTTTTTAAAACACTCCACTCTGAGCACCAAGGTCAACATCTCAGCTGCTTTTAGATCCTTCTAATGCCCCCAAATCCTGGAACGCTCCTCCTGGTGTCACAGGTTCTCTGGTTCTCAGACCTCTCATTCATCTACAGTAAGAACCACTCAAAGTGGGCGGAGTCTCTAGAAACAGGAAGAAGTCCTCTGACCAGGAGAGACACTGCTGCAGATCGGTAACAAACTAGCAGCTCATTTTCAGGTATTAAAAACAACTGTGGCTCAAAAAGCCCCACTGTGCATTAAAAGTCTGTATTAGCGGTTAGCTAACCTCTAACTGAGTCTGTTTAGTTTATGGTGTTTACACCGCTGCAGCATCACGCTCAGTAGCGTAGTCATCCAGACGTTGTTTGGTTAAAACAAACTAAACTGTCTCATGCTAACTCTTAGATTGTAATTTGTAGCATTACATGCTACATTTAATACATGTTTCAGTGAAATATTAACTTATCTAAAATTTATGATGAGTCATAAATTTTATCTCATCAATCTTTTAAATGATTAATATTTATTGAGTTTTAAAGTCTAGAGAATCAATACTCAGTAATAATCTGATACAGAGACAAAAATATAGTTAATAAAAATCAATTTATTACTATAATTTTGTCTAATGATGGTACAGAAGAGAAAAATGATGATGAAACATGATTTTATCTAAAACATTACTAAAGCACTTAGAAACATGATATTGGATGTTATGAGTTATTATTAGTGGTTTTAGGGAAAGTGAAGTCTGGATTTTAATATGGCTGAATTTATAGATCTTAATTTAGATGCTGAATTTTAGTTATCAGTTCTTTAAACCATCTGTCACTGGTTGAAAAGCTTACTGGTCAGTTGGAGGCCCAAAAGGATCTGGTCAGCGTTAGAGTAGGGTTTCTCGACGAGGCAGGTGGTCTTCTCTCGGTGCCTTCACAGGCGATCAGTTCAGAGTCACCTGGAATGCCGCTGGACAGTCCGGAGGCACCTCGAGTCCAGTAGTTTAAGCCAGAGAAAGTTCACATATTGATGGTTTAATCCGATTGTCTGATGCATTGTAGGAAGTTAACAAACTGGTTGTCTGGTTAAAAATAAATCGACTCTTTTGCCGCTAAAAGAGTCTCTGTCAAAAACCTGGATTGATCAAGACATTTTAGCAATAAGGCAGAACACTGAGGTTCTCAGGAAGTGAAAACACTTTCGAGGATTCCGGTTGTCCAATCAGAATTTAGAGAGAGAAGGTAAAGAAGGCGTTAACAAGTCATCAGACTTCACATTTTCTAAAAGCTTATGAGGCGAATTTAACTTTAATATAGTGATTTAAATTCTATATAACTGTCATTATTAACACAGATATTATAATATAATATGACTATTCATGACTACACAGCTAACCTTAACATTATTTATTTAAAGTGTTTATAAATTATTAGAAATATTTTACCTTTTTGCTTTTCTTCTATGGTTTTGTATTCTTAACTGTGTGTTGCTTTATTATTTTTTATATTTTATTAATACACTGTTTTCACAGCATTTTGAAACAGCAAGTTGCTGTTTTTAAATGTCCTTTACAAATACATTTGACCTTGAACTTATATTATAAAACCCTTTCTGCCCCAAATGAATAAAAGGTGGACATTAAAGAGTTAACAGGTCTGTAACCAGGTCTCTGTGGGTTAGGATGTTTTTGCCTGTATTTTTTGTGCACTTGGTTTCATGACCAGTTAGATGAATGTCAATGAAGCTCTTCACTGGATGAACTTCTACAGGTAACCCAGCTCAGGAAGGACCTCCTGACCTCCTGACCTTAGACAACACACAGCCGTTTGGCAGATGTTGAGCTGGACGTTGATGTGCTGGTAGCTGAGAGTCGAGCCCAGCTCACCCTGGGTGTTCAGGAAGGATCATGTGATGCTGTGTGACATCATCAGAAACATTTCAAAGATTTTACTAAAATGACTGTAACTTCATCGTTCTTCAAACCTAAGATGATCTCAGTGTAAAACTCTGAGCTGAAAGGCAGCAAGTGATCTGAATTCCTTCAAGGATCACCAGGATCACCAGGAATACCAGGATCACCAGGATCACCAGGAATACCAGGATCACCAGGAATACCAGGATCACCAGGAATACCAGGATCACCAGGAATACCAGGATCACCAGGAATACCAGGATCACCAGGAATACCAGGATCACCAGGAATACCAGCTTTATTTTAGATTCCTTCATTTCTTTTAGTACATTAAAACTCAGACATGTGTTTTGTGTCTTCCCAGGATTCATTTATGTGATTGGAGGAATCAGTGATGAAGGAACGGAGCTTCGCTCAGCAGAGATGTACGATCCCATCTCCCGCCGATGGAGCGCCCTGCCCGTGATGGGCACACGCCGTGCCTATGTGGGCGTAGCCTGCCTGAACAACTGTATCTATGCAGTGGGAGGCTGGAACGAGGCACTGGGTGCACTGGAGACGGTGGAGAAGTTCTGTCCTGAGGAGGTGAAGTGGATTTAATCCAGTTTTCATCCACAAGATTCAGATGCACCAAAAATCAGCTGATGATCAGAACTAGCCAGTTAGGCATGATTGGATTAATCACTGATCGGCTAATATTCAAAGCCTGAAACCTTTGACCTCCATATAAATAAATCAAATGTTTCCAGAGAGAGAAGCTGGTTCTGATTTCAGAGAGAACTAAATCTAAAAACGCTGATTCAGAACTCCTTAGACCAGTCTGGGTTTCAGGTTCAGGGTTCTAACCAATGATCTACAGTACCAAATCAGTTTAACACAATAAACACATGAAATAAGAAATAATACCAACCTGAAGAACTGCTGTTGAATCAGGATGGTTGAGGAGTAAAGAGGAATCATTCTGTTGCTTATGTTGGAGGTTTTCAGATCATTAGATGTTGTTTTAGGACTGTTTATATTGTAAATAGTTGTTATAAATAATGATGCTGGGTGATGGGTAGGAATTTATACCTTTATTCTTCTACCTGCTGATTTTTCAACATGTTGGAAAGATTTTTTTACATTTAAAGTGAATAATTCAGCTCAAATCGATCATCCCTTTACTATAATAATATTATCAAGGTATAAAATAAAGAACTTCACTCATAGGACACATAAAAGACTCATAATTGGGTCTGGGTCCCCCAGACCAACATCAGTGTGTCTCTAGTTTCCTCACATCACTTCCTGTCGTCCTTCAGGAGAAATGGGTGGAGGTGGCCTCCATGTCCACGGCTCGTGCAGGTGTGTCGGTGTCGGCGGTGAACGGGCTGCTGTACGCTGTGGGAGGAAGAGCCGCCAGCAGAGACTTCTCTGCCCCTGTGACCATTGACTCTGTGGAGATCTACGACCCTCACCTGGACACGTGGACTGAGGTGGGGAACATGATCACGAGCCGCTGTGACGGAGGGCTGGCTGTGCTGTGATCCAGCTGTGCTGTGGTCCAATGCTGTGATCCAGCTGTGCTGTGATCCAGCTGTGCTGTGGTCCAGTGCTGTGATCCAGTGCTGTGATTCAGTGCTGTGATCCAGTGCTGTGATCCAGTGCTGTGATCCAGTGCTGTGATTCAGTGCTGTGATCCAGTGCTGTGATCCAGTGCTGTGATCCAGTGCTGTGATCCAGTGCTGTGATTCAGTGCTGTGATCCAGCTGTGCTGTGATCCAGTGCTGTGATCCAGCTGTGCTGTGATCCAGTGCTGTGATCCAGCTGTGCTGTGATCCAGTGCTGTGATCCAGTGCTGTGATCCAGCTGTGAAGGACGGCATCATGAATCCTCTCAGGCCTGGAAGCGCTGCACAGTGAGGAGTGTTTCTGCCTCAGACGTCACTTTATTCTGAAGCTGTCTATAGATGGACATGTCTCTGTTTTACCTGTCCAGAGTGTTTGTCCTCTAATGGAAACAGTGAAAACACAGAGAGGACCAGGAGGTTCCACCACTCGTCTGATCGTTTGTTTTACTTGAATATAAACAAACACCAGCACACAGCTGTCCTGCTGAACAGGAGGTTTGTTTTTCTCTCTTTTTTTGTTTTTGTTGACGTGTCAGAGGTTTCTAGGTCTGAAGCTCCGCCCTAAAAACCCTCTGCTCTAGTTCTGATGCTGTTTGAGGAGAATGGGTCTGAAACCCTCCTGAGTCTGAACCATGGAACCAAATCAAACGTTTGTGTTTGAAGTGTCAAGTCGTTACTGTAAACCTGAGGAGTTACTCACTATTACCCAGCAGCCACTCTGCTCAGTGCTGCTGCTGATACTGGAGTCTCTCACTGGTTCTGCTTCAGTCATTTCACCCACAATAAACCTGTTTACATTTGAATTCAGACAAGTGTAGGAGTCAGAATACATTTCAGTCCAAAGCTGTTATTAAAACGTGACCTCACAGCTGTAACATCTCTAACCTGCTGCTTTTTACCATTAATAAACTCACAAAATGTGCTTTGTGTTCGTGTTTGAAGAAACATTAGAAACGTCACAATAACCTTTAACTGTCAAATATGTGTTTGATCAGTGATTTTATGTATCAAATACAACCGAACTCAGAACACAGCTAAACAGGAAACGCCTCAGCGTTTCACCAGAAAACAGCAACAACATGTCAAATCCAGGAAAAACATTCAAAAGTTCATATCAGGTTACAGGGCAACTCAAACATTTTAGAGAACTGGATTTTTTTTTTAAATACCAAAAGTATTTTGTGTTTTTAAATCTAGTTTTCTGAAGATATTTAGATTTTGTGCATGCTGGTCCAGAGGGTGGCACTGTGAGGAGGTCACAGGTTGGATCCTCTGCGTGGCGTTGGCGTGTCCTCCCTCCAGGCTCCCCCACAGACCACATGGCACAAAGTAAAAAGGCTTTGGAAAAAGTTTCTGCTAAATAAACAAATGTTTTATCATCTGAACGTTATGGTGTTAGTAGTTTTAATGGTAAGTCTTTGGTTTTGTTACATTTCTTGACATTCATTTCTAGCTAAATGCATTCAGTACTTTTATTTTGATTAAATGTGTCACATTTTAAACCTGAGAAACTAAAGGTCAAACCTTTAAACCAAAGCGTATTAATGGACCCGTTTTATTCATCTCTTCTGTAAACAGAGGTGAACCTCCAGACACCTCCTCCTCTCTGCCTAACCTAAAATCTGGCTTTTAACATGTTTAACTTCTACAACTACAGTAATGTGTTCTGTAGTTAACGGTCATCTCTTTCCACATGCTGAATTTTTCATCACTACAGGTTTATTAATACATCTATTCTTGGCTTGTTGCCTTCATCTGGATCTTCCTACCTGTGATCCAGGATGCAGTACTCTCTGAGTTAGAGGACCGCCGTCTCGTCTGACTGCACCCTGAGTCCAGCCTGAACTCTGAGCTGATTCCTTTGGGTGAATTTATTATGCAGGTCAGAAACAGCAGTAGGTACATGTTTTGACACTGGACCTTCATATGAACTTGTACTGTTGTTTTTTATGTAACTTTTATGGTTTACAAAATGTTGGAAAAGGACTCTTAAAAATGAGAAGTTTATTTCTCAACATGTTTTATCCTGTATAAATGAAGGTTGAATAAAACATGAATAATGATCTAAAGTGGGTCTATACTGAAACCTAAAGAACTAAATTGAATCTGTGAGGTTTAAATGTACAAACTGTTCCAGGAAATGACTTCAGTCTTTCAGTTTCTTCTCAGGGCAGACTGCTTTAAGCGCCAGTGAAGCGACCAGAGAGAAGGTGGCCACCAGAGTGAGGACAGTCCTCATGGCTCTGAACCAGTTAGGGTAGCCAGGCAGCAGAGTCAGGTCATAATACAGCGACAGACCCAGTCCCATGATGACTACAAGGGCTCCTTCAGTGATGCTGTCCCTGCAGAGCAGAGCCAGCCAGGCCAGAAGAGACGGCACAACGCTGTTACCCAAGTTCATCCAGTCTGGCTTAGCTGGACTGCCAGCAGGGATGGCAAACCCCCAGCGGGCACCTCCAAGGAAGGACACTATGGAGGCTCCGTACACCATCTGAGCATAGGCTACTTCAGGGTAGAAGGTCTGTGTAGCAGTCATCAGGAGAGGAGCGGAGAGGAAGGGGATGAGCCCTGAAAGACCAACGTACAGAGCTGGTTTGGGTGCCTGGAGGAGCGCCTTCATGCTGAACCCTTCTGACTTCGAGGTGCACTGTGAGTCTCTGTGACAGAGACGAGAAGCCTGCCAGCTCACAGGCCTGATGCTCAGCAGGCTGTTGGAGGAGGAGGATCTGGAGGAGGTGACTCTGTGTGGCATAAACACAGAGGAGGCCTGAGAATCAAACAGCAGCAGAAGGTTCTGCTGCGTCGGGATTTTCTGCTGGAAACCTCTCCACAGCGGCACCTGGAGACATAAAAATCATCACACAACACCAGCAATAAAACACGTCTCTGCATTTACATTATGTGTAGGCACAGCGGTGTGATGAAGTGTTCACCCCTTCTGATTTCCTGTTTTTAATCTGTATATTTGTCTTTTAAATGTTTCAGATCCACAAACATTAATGTATTAGACAAAGATACACAAGAAAACACAAAATGTAGTTTCTAAATGAATGTGTTTTTATTAGAGAGGAAAAATTACAAACCTACTGTATGAGAAAGTGGTTACTGCCACACCTGTTCTCAATCAAGACATCAAATGGGACCTGGCTGACAAAGTGGAGTAGAACAAAAGATCCTCAGAAGCCAGACATGTTGCAATCCACAACAATTCAGGAACAAATGAGAAACAAAGTAACTGAGTAAGTAAGTAACTAACTAACAAAAAGACCCCAAGAGCAGCGATGACTCATCCAAGAGGTCATAAAAGACCCCAGAACATCATCCAAAGACCTGCAGGCCTCAGTGAAGTCAGAGTTCATGACTCCACCACGAGGAAGAGACTGGGTAGAAATGACCTGCATGACAGATCCAGATCTAAACCACTGAGCTAAAGGATCAGAAAGGATCGTCTCCGTTTCACCAGAAAACATCCTGATGATCCTCAAGACTTCTGGGAAAATCCTCAGTGGACTGAAGAGACAAAAGGTGAACTTTCTGGAAGGTGTGTATCCTGTTACGTCTGGAGTAAAAGTAACAGCATCTCAGAAAAGGAACATCGTCCCATCAGTAAACATGGAGGTGGTAGAGTGATGGTCTGGGCCTGTTCTGCTGCCTCAGGACCTGGAAGACCTGCTGTGGTCAATGGATCCATGAGGTCTGTCTACCAGAACATCCTGGAGGAGGACGTCTGACCATCTGCTCCTGACCTCCAGCTGAAGATCACTTGGGTTCAGCATCAGGACAACGATCCACAACACACCAGCAGGTCCTCCTCTGAAGAGCTTCGGAAAAACTAAATAAAGACTGTGGAGTGTCCTAGTCCAAGTCCAGACCTGGATCTGATGGAGATGCTGAGGCAGGAACTTCTAATCTAAAGGCTTCATGCTGGAAAATCCTCCAATGAGGCTGAATGACAACAAATCTGTAGAGATGGGCGGAGCCAGAATTCCTCCTCATCCTGTTAAAGACTCGCTGCTAGTTGTTGCTGCTGAGGGTGATGAACCAGTTAGTAGGTTTATCACACAGGTCAGGGCTGTTTCACTTAAAGCAGCTCTCTGGAGCATTTTTCTCTGTATCAAAGTTTTCTAAATGTTTTAAATGATATTTCAGGTCTAAACTATGATCTATGGGTTGAGTTCCACAACATCTGTCATTCTGATGAAGACCCTCCTTCCTCCTAGAGACCCCTTTCCATATTTCTTGCCGCCGACATTTTTCAGCCAATGAAATTCAAATGTCTGCATTCTCTCAACATGCACACGCAACGACCAAACCTTTACCAGTAGGGGGCGCTGTCGTACAGGTTTCTCTGCCGTCTCAGCCGTTCACTGAGGACTCACAGCTCATTTCTACTAAAAACCTACCCATTCTCCAGCTAAAGATGGATTTATTTTTATTTTTAAACCTTTCACCTCACAGAATGGCAAGGCTTGACAGGATTATGCGTTTATTTTGGTCAGAAAGTTCATCCAGGGCCGAGTCAAGTTCAGCTTCAGAGTCCAGCAGCAGCTCGGTGCTAACAGAGCTAATATCAGAAGCAGCAGGGACAGAGAGGGCTCTTCAGACCCTCGTAGTATTGTTGGAATAAGATTGTGAACTGTGAGTGATTAAACCCTACACACTGAGCTGTACTGTTCATGTCCGAAGTATATGCGCAGTGAGCACGCGCGCACACGCGACCGGACGCGCGTGTCGAGATGTTTTAAGGAGGAGCCTTTGGACGCTAGATTCAAAAACTGCTCTCGCGATGAAATCCTCCAGAGTGCGGCTAAGAAACACCTTCATTTAGAAACTGCTGTTTGGGTTTACTTGTGTTACCTGTGTCTGATAGTTACATTTGTTTGATGATCTGAAACATTTAAGTGACAAAAATAAATTGTAAATCAGGATGAGGGTGAAGACTTTGTCACACCACTGTGTCACCTAAAGCACTACTTTACCATTTTTACTGATCTTACCCCAGACATCATCCATCTTCCAGAGGAAATCCTTAGCATTTTGAACCTAAAAAGATGTCTCAGTGAGTCATATCTGATTAATTACAGCAGCCACATTATAGTTTTGGTTATGAACATGTCAATCACAGCTAGTCTAGCAGCGGTGCAGATCAACCTTTAGAGTTAAAAGCAGAAGATGTGATTAAATGTTACCCTGTAGCTCTGTTTCCTCCCTGAGGTTCGTCCAGACCAACGCGCACACGCTAAAACACTGACTAGAGGTCGTCTTCTTGCTCAATCTTAGCTCGATTCAATGCCTGCTTTACGGTTCTGAAATCGACTGTTATGGCTGCACGCAGACGTACTAAGCTACATTCAAAACAGCTAAGTTTGAGGATTAACAGCGCCACGCTGAATGAACGAATGAATGAATAAAAAATAAGAATAAAATAAACAAACGATTAATTTTCTGTCACGCATAACTCAATTTATGCACTCAATCAGAGCAAAGGTCATTAATAAAATAACACCACTGCGCCCTGTGAATCAATGCACACAAACACTCACAAATAAAACATAACAACTTGGAGCACATTTGTTTCAGCTACTCTCATTTTTCTGACTTGTGGAGGTTTTCAGAAAACAGCTGAAAACTTACACATTCCACCAGGATTTCTCACAGTGAAGTTGTAGAGATGATTTTGATTATACTTCTCACATCATGTGAAATTAGTGTCATTTACCGTACTTGCTTTTTATTCTCATGTGTATGCTGCTGTGACAAGTAAATTTCCCCACTGTGGGATCAATAAAGTAATTCTATTCTATTCATTCAACTTTACTGCTATACTGACACACCTTCCTGGGTTGTTCAGCACTCTGTGGTGTATTATATTATTTATTATATATTATGTGTCTTGTGAAAGGCGCTATAAATACATTTGTACTTGCCTTACACTAGTCTTAAAGCTCTGTTGAGAACACGTTGGGATCTCACTGAGTTACATAATCACGAGTGTTTTTGAATGCAGCACAGTGTAGGCTGTTGGAACCCCTCAGCGCCAGTGGTAAGCGCTCCTAAAACCCAAACAAACACACACACTCGGTTGTCTAAGGAGTTTATAGTCTCATAAATCATTTATCGTGTTAGTGTTTGCAGTGTTTCTGCATATTAAGCGGTTGTCTCTCTGGAACCATCTTGCTGTGAAGAAGGTACGCGATATCGTCATAAAACATTGTAAGTTAGCTCGCTAGCTGTTAGCACACTGATAAATGTGTGCTGCTGCTGCTAAGGTAGCCATTTTGAAACTGTGTTATTCCAGCCAGAGCAGGTCTGTTTACCTCTACTGTATGTCCGTGACAGTCTCTTAAATAGTTGTTTTTACGCTGTTTGAGATTAATGAATATGGTTTGACTCCGCTAAGCCCGCTAACTGCACGAGCTCGTTCCAAATGCTTCCTAGTTTTCACGGGTTCAACAAGCTGGCAGCTTTAGGCTAACTATGCTAGGCTAACGCGAACCTCAGTGAAGTAGTTTGCTAGCAGTGAAGTTTGGACACATTAAACTGGCATCGTATTCGGGATTTAATGCTAACTGGTTTATGAAGACGATCTAAAACATTGTGATGCACTTAAAACTGATTAATTTGGCTCGTTAGCTTGACGAAACGTGCGCGAAACTATTGAATTGACCCGCTGTGGCGCTTATAGGCATGTTTTGTTTACGGTATGCTAATGTAGAACATGGGACTTTTCGCAGCTTTCACCAGTATCGCTGTAATGCTCGGGTGGATTGATGATTTCACAGTAAAGTAAATGCATGTCCTGCACAGCTCATTGATGCTGGGCTGTTATGTAACAGCTTAGAGAGAAAACGTCTGCTGTAAGTTTAGAGAAACTGACTGTTCTGGTCAGATTCAACTTAAGTGCCATGCATCACTCTGGACATTTTGGTCCATTTCTGCAAGATTTCCCTCTGCCCATCATGTTTTCCATGTTTTTGCACGTGACACATTTTATTGTAACAAAGGCTCTTTTTTATACATTTTAAAATTCACATTTTTTTAAAAGATAAACCGCTGAAGCACTGTGGAACAAAATACTACCCTCTTGAAAGGACAAAAATGTCCACTTCCCAAAAAGTGATCTTAAACGTTTCTGATGAATATTTTAGGTTGAATATTTTTGATCAACTTCAATACTGATCAAAACAATCAATTATTAAATTATCAGGATTTTAATCCATTAAATGCCAGTTTGATTACATGATGCCATAAGAAAATAGATATTTATCATAAAATAAATGTTGGCTGGTTGGAAGATCATTTAAAAAATCAGGTCTTGGATATTGAAAAAATATCCAAAATATAAACTTTAATGAAGTATTAGGCTTTGTGCAGCACTAGTTTTACATTTTACTACCCTCTGATGTCACTGGAGGACAAAAATGTCCCAATAAATCCACAACTTTCATCCATATAAATTACAAAAAAATCCTGTGTTCTGTGATGTTGGGGTTTTGTTTTTGAGAAAAATGATCAAAAGTGTTATTTTCATGTTGACCTCTAAAATCTCCATCCCTCCTCACCAACCTGAACATGAAACTCTTGATATTTCATCAGATCTTCTGATTGGTTTATTGAATAATCATGAACCCACAAGACAAGTAAACAGAAACATGGCCGCCTTTTCTAACAGAACTTCAAGGCAGATAAAAAAAACAATCAAGTTCAGGTAGATTTTAATAAATCTTATTGTAAATATCATTTTTGTGTTTTTGCCCCCCAAAAAAGCATCAAACAAATTAGCATTAAAAGTTAAAATCCTCAGGAAGATTTAAGAGTTTGTAGTTTTGAGCAGCTATGAAGATCTGAAGTTGTTTAATAGAAAATGTAATATAAACAGGTTTTTATAGCAGTTTTTGGAAGTTGACATTATTGCCTTTCAATTACTCAAGAGCGTAATTTAAAGTGACACCTGGGGGTTAAAGAAAACCGTTCCTGTTTTAACTACCGGACCCTCCTGAGCTGAGCTTCTTAGATGTGCATCAGTCTACAGTAGCTCTGTTCTTCATGTCTTGCATTGATCATTTTTTCACACACAAAACCAACTGTGTCTGAGTTTTCTCAAGTTTTTCTTTTTCTTCATATCACTCAAACATAGGAGGTGTGTTAAAAGCAGAGCGCATTGTTTTAAACAGCCCATTATGGAGGGTTTTAATATATAAAGTTGTATTTCTTGTCGGACCAATCCGTATTAAACACGATTAGCATATTTACATGCACAGTTAAAGTTTTTGTATATTAATGTTTTGTTTCTGTTTTTCTGCAGATCCTGTCTTCTCTTATGCACAGACCTGTGAACAGTCGTCAAGACAAGTGAAACCTTCACTAAAGCTTCCTGTGGGGACAAAAAAAGAACTATAGTTAAAGAAGGACACACCTACTTTACAGATTTTGGATGCATGCTGTTTTTCACCTTTCATTTTTTCCAATCAGACAAAAGAAGCCTCTCAGGCTGTCATCAGAATTTTGTTTGGGGCAAGTGTAGCTGTTGCTAAATGACACGTGCCAGGGCTTTTTGACCTTGTTTATCTATGAAATCTGAGCTGAATTCTCTTTTTGCACCTTTCAGAAGTTTTCAGCTAATTAAATTGGCATCTTACAAATGTGATTCTATAATTTACAAAGACAGAAATGGCATTATGAAGCATCAAACAGCAGCATCTCTGTTTCACTAACCTGAACTGAAAAACACAGCGATGTAACATAGGGCTTCACTTCCTTCCTTGTCATGTGACTTTGAACGTTTTGCTCTTTATTTTCTTCAAACCCAGACAGTCTTTTTACCAGTTTAATGAGGTGAACAGTGGTTTCAAGTGACCTCCGCTGCCAGTAACAGACTGTCCAATAATTAATTTTTCCTTTTTTTTTTTTTTTTGCATGCATTCAGCTAGATGTTAAAATGATTCGATAAAAGGTTGCTTAGTTTTGAAGTGTACTGGCACACAGTGGCAGGACATTGCCTGTCTCTTCCTGTATCTGGTGTCAAAGTGGGACTGCTGCTGTCCATGTCTCAGGGCAGACTGGCTTTTTTATCACCACTGGGACAAATCACTTCTCACGTGAAATCATTTTGCCAATCAGATTAAAGTTCAATCAGGTTTTTTGGTCTTTCGTGTGACAATAAAAGCAAATGCTTCCAGAACATTGAAGGAGTCAACCTGCCAGTTTATGAGAGACGTCAGAAGAGCTTCTGGGATTCTGGTTCAGAAGTCATAATCTGTCCCTTGTAGATCTCCGTGCTTCTCCTTCTGAAGTCTTCTCAGCTAGTTTTCTGGATCACCATTCAGATCATTCCAACAAACTTTTTGACTTCAACTATTTCACCCTGGACGGAGGGATCTGCCTCTGGAGAAAGGGGCTGTGCTGTCCTGGTGGAGTGGGGGGTTTCTGTGTGCTGCTGCCCGTCTGTCAGTGCACCCTCTCTGATCAGCGCCAACAGGCCTGAGGAGCTGAGCCAGAGCGGGAGAGGAGGCAGAGGACTTCAGAGCCACACTCTGGGGTAATGTTCAAATTTCACCCCAATGACTTTCCTCTCACATCCATGTATTTCTGTACTCAGCAGTCATTAAATGGACTGGGTCATAATGCTAATATTTGTACATATTCATTACCACAGGGTTGTAAAGAATGCATTTATCTAAACAATAAGCCTTTTAAGTTGTATTCTTTGCAATGGACTGATGATGTGTTGAGCTTCAGGCAGGCTGTCAACCAGCTGCAGAGTGAAGCTTTGTTTTCTGCTCAGAATACGACTTGTTTTCTGCTCGTCTTGGTTCTGACCTTCATGCTGTGAATTTCTTCTAAATTACAAACTGATGACATCTTAAGTGAGACGTCAAGAAATCAAAAGATTTAGACTCCCTGTTACAGACTGAATATTTCTGAGTTATAAACAGTGAAATCTGAATATTAAAGCTGTATGTTTAAATGATTCTTAGATCCTGGCCATGAGGTTTGATGCCTCGATCCACTGACCGGAAACACTGGACCTAAATGGCGCAGCATGACTTTGTCCCTGCCTGGCTTAACTTCTCCACACCCCAGCCTGCCAAGGTACCGGGATGTTTTTGAGAGTTGTGCACATTGTCTTGGTCTATAAGCTTGATTCACTTCAGAAATGTGTGTGTGTGTGTGTGTGTGGTGTTTAAAAATCCATCAATAACAATTCAGTGTTCTAGATTAGGATTTAAAGTTCCATTGGGGAGCGTTCTCTGGGCTGTACTGACAGATGAGCAGCACAGTTTTCAGTTATTTAGTTGTGTAGATTTATTCATATAAAATCCACTCTTGTGGTTACCAAGAAACAGTAAGAATGTCCTAATTAGATCTGTACAAGAGGAAAATGATGCTTCTGTTACTGGACTGCTGGTGAATTGGTATATTTGTGGAGATGTTCTTGTTCTTATTCACTAAAATCTTCCTTTCCACTGACATAGTTGTTGTAAATCAGTGGTTCCCATATTTTTCAGTATCTGACACAAAAACACAGCAAAGACTTAAATCTTGTAGCTTGGACTACTAACTTAGCTCAAAGCTCAGCACAGCACAGCTTCAACTTTTATTGCAGTAAAACCCATTTATTGCTACATTTAGCTTTTACATGCCTAATATTAAAGGGATACTCCACCAGAAAGTGATTTTTTGTCTATTGCCATATTCCTCAGAGTTAGATAAGTGGGTAACAACAATTTGTAAACAGCCCAGCGACAGGCGGATATTCGCCTCTGGCGATAATCCTTTAGCATTAGCTTAGCGTAAAACACTGTAAGTGAATGGTAATACTGCATACTAGCAACATCTGTCTGCCTCTCAGTGCAAAACAGAGCAGGTCGCTGCAAGGAGGGGCAGGGGAAATTATCCAGAACAAAGTTTAGTTTGTTAGTTAACCAACATGGCAATGTTTTGGTTTTTACAAGTCTGACAAAAACCAAACAACGATTGTTTGCAAAATGAGCAGAGAATCAGTCAAACCCAGTCTGGTAACACGTCCAACGTGTTTTATCATCAAGCTGCTCGAAGCTGCAGTCTGGAGGAGAAATCCTCTGGATCCTCTACCGCAAACCAAACTGGGATAAACACGACCTGAACCCGAAGTGACCTGAAGAACATGAAACTCGAACCACGAGCCGAACCGAGCCGACACACGTAACATTCAAATGGGCCGAAGATGAGTTTTTATGGAGGATGAAAAACCCGCTGATCCCTGTGTGGTTCATCTGTCTGTCTTCTCCTGGTTCAAATACGGGATCTATAATCACTCAAAGTCACTCAGTCATGTCCCAAATAATAAAACCAACGACGCTCCAGCGTCGAACACAGAGGGAGGTGGAGGCTTCCGTCTCACAGCGCTGTATTTAATGAACCATCAACTCTTTTCTTCATCTGAACTTACCAAACTTTGTGGAATTCAACATTCTTTATTTTTATAATTATGACATGAGGTATTGTTGCTCCTCTCTCTATTCTCCGACTCATCCTGATCAATTATCTTAATTATTCAGCCGACCCGACCATTGTATGGTTAAAATGTTTGGATAAAAAGTTAAATTAAGTTCAGTTTTTGTCTGTTCCTTATTTATGTGTTCTTTAATAAACATAGTTCATTAATGAATAGCATTAAATGGCCAGGGCTGCACTTAAAATATATTTTCTACACTTTTTTCATATTTTCAATAATATTGATTATCGATCAATATGGTTTTTGGTTGTTGTTTTTTTATCGATAGGCTTTTTTTCTATATCGTCCAGCCCTAATTCTTAACGGTTTTTCTCCCCAAAAGGCTGCGTTCGCTAACACCAGACCAGCGGGAGCAGCGTGGTCAGCACAGCTGCCTTTGCTGCACTTTGAGCAGACTGAGAGGAGGGAAATAGTCAGGGATGGAGAGGCCTAGTCTCCACACCCAGCAACATTCACACATCGCTGTGCGCTCATCTATAACAGAACCTTTAGCTCTGTGAAACCCTGTAATCCATCAGAGTGGTTGTCAGCGTCATGAACGCTGCCCAAATACCACCAGTATTATGAGAAAAACAACAGGTCCAGAGGAAGTAAGTCGGCCGTTGGCACGCAACACAACGGTGTGATACTGCCACCTACCACATTTACATTTTTTTTTTTTTTTTTTGGAAGCTTTCAAGAACGTGTAGGCAGCGTCAGTTAACGTCACATCTGTGGAACAGAGCAGGACATTCAGGCCCGAATTGCAGAGAATTTTACAGCTCACAGCCAGTTCAAGATGATGGAAAGATACACGAGTGTTGTCATGGTTTTTAGTTTAAAAAGCTTCATCACTCAAAACTGAACATGCATGATTATTTTTATTTAGAATCTTGACCCATGTCCCTTTAAGTGTTGAGCTGTACTCGAGAACAACCATCTGAGCCGTGATGGTGGTCTCAGTCAGGTTCATGCTGGTTATGATGGTTAAAGTAAATTGACGTGCTAGTGGCTAGTCTGAGCAGTTCTTAAGTGAATTTCTGCCATTTTAAAATGATTCCAATCCCAATAATCAGGGCTGTACAGTGTGACATATATGTCGCACGTGCGATGGAAAAAACAGTCTGTGCGATGAACTATTTTTAGACGTAGCACTTGTGCGATCAGGGTTTCCTCTACATGTAATTGATCGTGGTGCACCCCCACACCTTCAGAATTACCTTAAAAATATCTACTTTAAAACAATGTCAGGTGACCTCAGCGGGTCTCCAACCTAGCGCTAGAACGCAGGCGCGGCGCCAGCCCAGAGCATCTTGCCTGGCAGCGCAACGCACTGCGCTGGCTCGCCCACGTCCTCCGTCTTCATTTTGGTCGTCCGACCAGAGCCATCTGCATTTTGACCCGAGGGCCGCAGCCTGGAGACGACCACGATGTAAACCCCGCACCCGGTGGTTCCATGTTGTTGTGGGCGACCTCCAACAATCCGGAGTTGCCGTGGCGCAGCTGGCACAAGATCGCCAGCACTGGAAGCAACTGGTTCACTTAATAGGCTCAACGCACTGGTGTGGGATGATACCTGGCCTATCGCAGCAGCCGTGATGATGATGATGAAACAATGTAAAGCATATTAAATATATATAGCCTATATTTGCGCACTTGTATGGATTAAAGTTCTGCGTCATGTCGACTGGCGAGTCTAGCGACGGAGTTCCATCAGTTCTAGCTGTTCGGAAAAAAACTCTTTGTGACTCTGAAAGTCTCCCTGTGCTTTAATCACAGACAGAGGAACTAATAAATCTGAATGGGTCACACTGATGTCTGTTAACGAGTCCACGGTCCAAGTCAGGGGGAGACGAGGCTTCACACCGGAGTCTGACCCCACTAAACGCAGCTCAGCCCCAGGGGCGTATCTAGAACTTTTTTCTTGGGGGTTCCAGGCAGGGGCAAAGACTGAAGAAGGGTGGCTCGCTAAAAGGTCATTATATTTAAATGCTCTGCAGTCTTGGACTGTAATGGACAGCAGACCTAAGTTTTAATAACTTATTTATTTACTGAAGTAAAACGCATGGATCTGTTTGGCAAGAACTATGCAGCAGATTCAGAATCAGTAGGAGACAAATGAACATTTTAAACACCAAGGTCTCACCAAAAACAGTCTGCCTGTTTATGTGCAAAATTACTATAAAGTAAAATTATAACAGTTTCTGCATATTAATAAATCAAAGATTATAACAGCTGAAAACATCTGTTTTTGTGGTTTTTAGCAGTGTTCCACAAAACTGTATAAACAAACTGATTGACAGCTCTGGTGGGCGTGGCCAGGCAGGGTGGCCAATCCGATTTCAAGGGTGTCCAGTGACACCCCCCTGTGGCCCCGCCCCTGCTAGAACTATTGAAGCACCAAAAATGATCAAATCAGAGAACTCAACAACCACACATCACTATACCGGTATATGCATACAAACTATAATATTGTACATGGCTGTTTCAAAAACTCATACAGTACACACACTACAGTAAACACTATTTGCACACATTTCTCAACACACTCACACTTTGAACACATCTACACTAATTTGAATGAATAAATGTTCTTTTTTAAATTACTCTGACATATAAACATGTTTGAAGATGTTTCTTGTTATTGTGTTTTCACTATAAGCACTTTGTCAGTGTGTTAAAAATGATAAGTACTAATTTTGGCTATTAGCAGAATTTTTATGCTGGTGCTACAACTTTTTGTTCTGTGCTACAAAATCTGCAACCTTTGTAGCACCGTTGCTATGAGCTAAAAAAGTTAACGTACAGCCCTGAGAATGTCACAGTGGTTCAGAATTTAGTCAACTTTTCCACTGCTGTGAATTCAGCACATGGTTATTAACGTAGAAGGTTATGATTATGTAGTGTTTCTGGTTCAGTGTGTAGAGTATAACTGTGTGATACAAAATATGTGCCTGTCTAAAGATTTATAACAGGCCATGAAATGATGTTTTAGGACATGTGCTGTGTAAATGATACTGTTTGGACTAGCTGTTTCTCCTAACTGAGGTTGTTCATAGAGCTATTTGCAACAGGTAATATATTATTGATCATTTCCACGAAAACCCAGCTCAAATCATTTAAACGATTCCTTAAAGTGACTGAATGTGACTGTGAAATGTTTATAATGTAATAATAATAACTTTATTTATATAGCACTTTTCTCAGGCCAATGGCCACAAAGTGCTTTACAATAAAAACAAAGGATAAAACATGATAAGAACATGATAAAACGCAAAATAAAAACATGATAAAACAAAAACATCATGCAACCTAAAATCAGTTAGAAGCCAGCCTGAATAAATGAGTTTTCAACTGTTTCCTAAAAGAGTCAACAGAATCCAGGCTACGCAGAGGAGGAGGTAAAGCGTTCCATAATTTTGGAGCCACTACTTTAAAAGATTTATCTCCTCTGGACTTAAAATGTGATCTAGGAACCTCCAACAGCCTCTGACTAGTAGACCGCAGACTACGAGGAGGACTGTAGGGTTTTAAAAGGTCTGCGATATAACCAGGGACCTGACCACTCATGGCTTTAAAAGTAAAAACTAAAAGTTTAAAATGAATTCTAAAATGCACTGGTAACCAGTGCAGGGATCTTAAAACTGGAGTAATGTGCTGACTCTTACGTGTGTTGGTTAAAAGCCTTGCAGCAGCATTCTGAACTGACTGGAGGCGAGACAGATCTTTCTTATTTAAACATGTAAAAAGGCTGTTACCGTAATCAAGGTGAGATGAAATAAAAGCATGAATAATCATCTCTAGTTCTGCTTTTGACACTAGAGTTCTGACCTTAGAGATATTTCTCAATTGAAAAAAGCAGTTACGGATTATTGTTTGTGAATGTTCCTCTAATGACATGGCAGAATCTAGAATGATACCAAGGTTTCTGACGTTTGGTTTAACAGAAGCTGCCAAAAAAAACCAAGGTGCTGCTTAATGTCACTCATTTGGTTCTCTGGAGCAAAAATTAGTGATTGAGTCTTATCAGAGTTCAACTGCAAATAGTTGTCACTGAGCCACTGTTTGATGTCGTTAAAACATTTTAGCAGAGAAGACAACTTAAAATATTCAGACGGTTTAAATGAGCAGTACAGCTGAATATCATCACCGCAACAAGCTGTTGCTTCCAGACTGGACAAACAGACGGTTCCAGGTTAATGTCTCACTCAGTTCTACAAACCCCAGAGAAGACCTTTAGTGCTGCTGTAACAGTAAAAACATGACATGCTTCTGCAGACGTGAACACCTGACCTCTGACCTTAGGTCAGACATTTGACAGCAGACCTCATGTTTTATAGAAAGAAAGGTGTGACTGGATAGAGGTGTGTTTAAAGATTGGAGGTGTGTCTGTTCAGATTGTTGTTAGGGAGGGGGCACAGTTCAGTCTACTCCAGGGAAATGGCGTGTCAATAAAGATTTATTGATTTAAGATGTTGTGTTATTTACTCAGCTAACAGGAAAGCGACGCTGGTTGGATGTTATTTATGTTGTTGATTTGATGTCCAGGTAGTTTACTGTTTACGTGCTCTGAGTATTTTAACTGGTGGATGTAATTCAGAGGTCTGCAGTGTCGTGTCATTTCCTGGAGCTCAAACGTTCAGTGTAACTTTGGAAACAGGAACTTGTTTCTCTGATTGTTCTGAGAAATCAAGACAGAAACAAACCCTGAGCTTCAGTCTCACCACCGTGACTCGACCTTCGTGTCAGTTATCTTGACTGATTAGTCTAAATTTACTTGAATTGCTTTACCCTGCTGCTTGAACACAATCTAGTTTGACCTTTGAACCCGAGCTGAGCTGGTGACTAGTCTATGATTCAGATAGATCTTTGTGGTTTGAAGCACTCAGCGTTCTGCTGTTGTTCTGCTTACATTCCCTCATTCCCTTCTTTAAAACCATTCCCTGAAGTTTGACTTTTTTTCAAGGTTCTTATGAGTGCTTGAAATCCTTGGATTTTAAGGCTGTAGTTTTCAAGGTTTTGAAAGTTAGAGATTCACTGAGAGTCAGCTGGTGATTGGAGTCAGCCAGTCTTCAGTATGATCAGTGGTTTATTCATGTCTTTATTCTGTCAGTGAAGGCAGCATGGCCAAGCAGCAGTAAAGATTCTGACACTTCTCCTCACTCAGCACTAATTCATCCTGACAGATCTTCCAGGTGGAAGTTTTTACTTCTAGAATCATCATTTTAAGTTAACCAGAAGTATAAAAACCTTCTGTAATTGTAATTCTTTGAGATAAATCAGAAGATGCTCAAATCTGTATCAGCAGTTCAGAAATCAGTGTCAGAACCAGAACCAGTGCATCTGTGTTTGATCCTGCAACTAAAAACTGGTTTTAGAACAAAAACAATAACCTTAATGAAGTCATTAGTCATTGTTTTGAGTAAATACGTACTGTACATGTGTAAACCAACGTGAGGGATTGGAACATCCTGAAAGCTCACATTGAAAGGGCTTGAATTATATTTTGGCAAAGGTTTAAAAACCTTGATAATTATTTTTGTTAGAAACAAGAGTATACAGGAAATTCTTCACTCTTAGTTTAGACACCAAGAAGGTTCTGAAAAACTTTTTCTCTTCAATAGTTTTCAGTCCTCTTTGTCAGTTGGTCCTAAAATAGAATCATGTAGAATTTTCCTCCCCTGCTGTGGAGTCATTAGGTTTCCTCGTTGACTAATGTCGTTGACTAATGTCCCTTCCTGTCCTCCTGTAGTCCCCTGCTGCCAACCTTGACAAGCAAGGTGAGCCTCACCACCACAGAGACGCCAGACCTGCTGTGAGTCGCCGCCGCCACAACTCATCTGATGGTTTCTTCAACAACGGCTCCCTGCGTGCTCCAGGAGGTAACGGCTGACAGCTGACCGTCATTTAGCCAAACCTCCGTCTCTGTTGTTAGACGAAAAGAATATTAATCTAAAGAAAGTCACACGGCTGTACCGCTGGGTGAAATGGCCTAAAACTAATATCAGATTTGGGGCTTTTGTCACAATAAACACCACCTGTCCAACTCTTAGTATGACCTCCACTAAATCTTTCATTACCTGTAGCCATAGCCATCAAGAAGTTCACTCACTGTTTATATCGATGGATAACTTATTGTCCAGCCACGTTTTAACCATCACCTATTCTTTTTCTACTGGTTTTATTGATTCCAGTTTGTATCATCTGCAACTTTTACATTTTTAACAGTAGTCACCAAGCAAAGGTACTTAAAGTACAGGGAGGAGAACTTGTCCCTGTGGAGCACCAGTTTGTCTTCAGTTAGGATTTGTGTTATTAATTTTAACATGACACTTCTTAACCAGTCCTGTGTAACACCTCCATTATGTCTCAGGAGTAAAGAGTGATTGATTGATTGATTGGACAGCTTAAAGTCGGTAAACACCGCTGAACAGCGTCATGTTTTTATCTACAGTGATTACTGCTTTCCACAAATTCCATCACAGTGAGAGATGTTGAACACTTCCTCTGAGTCCATACTGGTCTCATTCCTCTGTTCTCTGATGACTAATGGTTTTTCATGTAAACTGAGGTAGCAGAGCCACAGGTCTGTGCTGGTCTCCATTGTTTTAGATGGGAATAACTTTATTCACTTTCATTTCATCTAAAAATCTGCTAATGAAAAAGATTTATTGCATAAATATGTAAAATGTTTTGAAATACAAATATTAACTTATGCGTGACAAGTCCAGCTGACTGTAATCCACTGACGTTTAGTTTTGAACTAACTTACTGGGTCCAGTACCCTGCTCTCAGACGGTTACTATGGATAAACAGTCGTTCGATTAGGCCCCACATCGACGACATCGTTAAACTCATTTCATCCTTTTCTCTTAGCTTTTCACCTTTAGCCAGGTTTAATGGGACATTTTTACTTTTAATGTTAATCAATAAACAGAAATAAGGATTAGTGCTATTTTTCTGTTTACTAAAGAAGTCTGTAGATGATAATCTTTCTATGCATTCTTGTTATAGCTGTTTTCCCATTTTTATATGTTTTGTATTTCTTATCCTTTTCCTTAGTTCTGTGGTTAAGTTATTTCTATAACCGATCTTTTAACAGGCCTTTACCAAACCCTTTAACTGTGGTTTAATCAGAGGACTGCATTTGTTTAACAAGATCCTCATGTTATGGGTTAATGTCATCAACTCAAACATCACTCGTTCTTTTTAAAGGCCTTGGTTCCTTCAGCTGTTGTTTTCTTACCGGCTTTTCATTTCAGATATTTGTCTTTTTAAAAAGTCTATTTTCCATTTCAAAAGTTGAAAAAACAGGAAAATGATCAGTAACATCAGTCAGTGCTAAACCACTGCTGAGCTCCTTATCCATCATGTAATGGTTTCTTTAGGGATTGTACTAGGCTTCAGTAAGATACTCACATGAGTATTATCTAATTTAACTAAAAAGTAGTAGTACTTTCCATGTAGATTATATAAACTGTTCACTGAGGTTACAGTAAATGCAGTCCATTGTGCTCTATAGGGATAGAGGTGACTATGAGATTCTGTCACCTGAATGCCCCCACTGAGGGACAGTAAAGGGCCATTCTGTTCAGTTTAGTCTTAAATCACAGCCGTGCTCTTCCCCACACATGATGTGTTTTCTGTTGTGTTTGATCGGTTCCAGCAGCAATTTGTAAATCTCTCGGTTCATGTTTCTAATTTTAGTTTTGCTCCTGTGATGCATCATGTGGGTTAGTATGGTTGAAACCAGTAACTAGTTTTTCTTTTAAACTAAATTAGCTGATTTAAATCATCTAACTGTATTTGACTTTTCTACTGTGTCATTGAAATACGTGACATTATTTACCCAACTGTTTTTCTTCCTCTAAGGTGATGGGTGGCAGCAGCCCTCGCTGCTACTGAGGCATGACTCGGTGGACTCAGGGGTGGCTAAAGGGGGGCATGGTGGGCTTGCAGGAGGCTCTTGTTGGAAGGAAACACCCAGTTGGCACGGAGCCCCCCGGAGTGCCCAGGACAGCCACCACCACCAGGGACGCCACCCCAAACGGGGAGGAGGCGACAGGGACAGGCAGGGGGGGCACAGGCAGCGCAACGGCAACTTCCATCCCCGAAAGGGAACCTCGTACCAGGACAAGTTTCCCAACGAGGAACGCAAAGACAGCAAGGATGACAAGCTAAAGTTTGTAGAAGAGGACTTTGTGAGTACAACACCTTGTTTGGTTCAGACCATGTGATTGAACTATTACATCCATCAGAGCAGGTTGTCTTCATGGTAGCCGCATTTCTCACTTACTGGTTGTAAACTTAGTGATAGAATGTTGTATTTCATAATGTAACATGTTGGTACTGTTTGACCTTTCAGCCCTCCCTCAACCCTGAAACAACTGGAAAGCCTGGGACTCCGATGCGAGCAGTCGCTCCTCATGCTGGGGTGTGGGGTAAGTCTTCCACTCCAGACAAACTACCGCATTGTTCCAAATTGAAGACGACCATTTTCTTCTTGTAACCACCACGATGGGTTCATTTTTGAGGTCTAGACTTTCACATGTGTGACGACTGAGAACTGAAGCGACCCTCGACACCTGACTGGGTGCTGCTGGCAGCCAGCTAGCTCTCGCTAATAACCAGAATGTAGCTGCACACGTACAACGAGGAGTACGGTAAAATCAGACATTCTGAACAGAGCAGTTTAACAGGCGGGCAGTGAGCCAACAACTGAAGAGAAATTATGATGCAGACTTTAATCAGATGGTGAGAAAAGCAGCTGAGTCAGAAAACAACAATCAGCCATCAGAAACACAACGTGTCAGAGAGAGGATTTTCCTTAAGGTACATTTTGACAAAGGCGTTGTCTTATTAACAGGGTTGTCTTCTATTAGGAACAATACGGTAATTCTTAATGTCCATCGTTTCAGTGCTCTTGTCCTCATTGTCTTCTCATTTCCACACTGATTGTTCTGCTTGTTTTCCAGAAAATCCCCCAAGTGGCAAACAGATGGCGTCCAAAATGCTGGTTATCAAGAAAATATCCAGGGAGGACACTAGTTCAGCCTTCTCTGCTGGGTTTGCCACTGCAGGTGTCTTGCCAACCAATGGCAGCAAAGCTCCCATCACAGGCTCCAGCGTCTACAAGAACCTGGTCCCAAAGCCTGCTGTGGCCCCCACCAAAGTATGAACGAGTGTGACTGTAAGGCAGTGGAGTCGGACTGTTTGTGTAACAGACTCCTGTCTCGTCTTCCAGAGCACCCAGTGGAAATCTGGAGGAAGAGAGATCACCAAGTCGGGTCTTCACATGCCAGGCCGGGATTCAGTCTTCACCAGCCAAACCACCGTCTCTGCAGCCAAACCCAGCACCCCCGTCAGTGCACCACAGCACAACACCCAGAAAGAGGTGAGCAGAGGGAAGAAAGGCTAAGAGACATCAAGGTCCTGAATCATAGAATGAGTAGGGAGTTTTTCACTTATCCCCCTAGAGATGTGTAAATAACTTTAACTTGGACCCTAACAGATCATCTTTTGATCCCAAAGTTTTTAAAATAAATCTAATCCTGTTTCTCCAGTAGTTTTACAGACACTTAATGCCTTAACGAGACACATTACTATTATACATGTACTCTTGTAGTAATCTGACAGATTGAAGAGTTTGTTTAACGTTTCTTTTCATTTTTGCTTTGTGCTGAAAGATGCAGCACCCCTCCAGCACGACCCCTCCCATAGATATAGCTCCGTCGAGGCTGAAGCTGATGCGCCGCGGTCCGGATCGTAAGAGCGAGTTTCTGCGAGCTCTGAAGGATGAGGGCACTGGAGAGATGACGACGAGCAGCAGCCCAGGAACATCAGGAGAGGTAGGCAGCGATGTGGCCTGCTTACACAAGGAAAGTGCTCCAACTGGCACATTGTGCTGTGGTGTGGTAGTGCTGTCACTCGATGGACCTTTTAAAGGTTTTTTTTTTTGTAGAATTTTCAAGATGAGCCATAGGTTTTTGTCAGTTCACTAAGAGCAGCTGAGTAGAAGAATTATATACATTTTTATGCATTTGTCTGTCTTGACTGTGTTTTGTGTGGGTGTGAATTTTGTCAGGGTGAAGGCAGCACCCCGGAGCCTAAAGCCTACAGTGAGGAGGTCTGTCATGAGAACGGCCTGTCCTACTCCCTCAGTGACTCAGACACCGAGCACCTGTCCAGCTCACTAGAGGCAGAGCACAGGTAACATACTGAGACCAGTTTATTATCATTCTGTTGAAGAACAGAACATCAACGATGGTCACCAAACAACTTAAAACTTGATAATCGATAAATGAAAATCTACTGAAAACAAACTAATGAAAATCAGTCTTTGATTTTAAAACATGGTTCAGAATCATCCACAGCACAATGATGATGGAACCTCTGTAAAAACTGGAATTAGTTTTCACTTCAGGACAAGTTAAGCTAAGATGTATTCTGTAATCAGCATCTCAGGTGTCTCCAGTCTGAAAATATAAAGAGTTAAAGGTCACAGTCCTGTCTGCTATCAGGGTGTGTACAACACTGAACATGGACCACCGACGGCCGAGGACAGAAGGTGTCTGGAGCTAAACTAAGCCAGTCACCAGCTAAGCATTAGCAGACCACCAGCTAAAGGCTAGAAGACCACCAGCTAAAGGCTAGAAGACCACCAGCTAAAGGCTAGAAGACCACCAGCTAAAGAAGATCATCTGCTAGAAGTTAGAAGACCATCTCCAGCAGCTATGGGGACCACCATCCCGGTCTGCCACTCCACAGGCTCTGCCCTACACAGTTGAATATGTCCTGCTTCATTTGCTGCAGAGACATGTCAACCAAGACAGTCCTATAACCGTACCGAGGACACAGTGTAAGCTCAGCGGGGACAGGGCCGTCGCTGTCGCTGCTTCTAAACTGGAACTTGTTGCCAGCACAGATTAGGAAGGCCCCCTCGCTGGAAACGTTTAAGTCACTTTTAAAGACCCATCTCGTTAGCTTGGCTTTTGACCCAGTTTGAGTGTTGACATTTTTATTTCATTTTAGTGTTTTTATTTGTTTTAATGTGCTTTTAACTTATTTTTATTTGATTCTGTTTAATGTTTTTATGCTTTTATGTTCAGCACTTTGGTCAGTGTTGCCTGTTTTTAAAGTGCTTTATAAATAAAGTTGGCTTGGCCATAACCTCCATAACCTTGAGATACCCAGAATGGATCTCGTTCACCGCTGTGTAGTTTGACTACCTCAGCAATCTCTTCCCTCAGAGATCGGACGGTTCATCCCCAGGTCTCCCAGCTCTGGTTCCTCATAGGAATGTGTGTCAGTGGGACTGAGGAGCTCCACTGCCGGACTATAGCCCCAGTTAACGTCAGCAGCTCCCTGTCCCCACTGTGAACGGTGTGAGTTGCTGCCTTCATCCCCTGAGGTGTTGGATGGTTCTTGAGAACCTTTTTGGAGCTGATCGATCGTATCTCCATAACCTCACTGAACTCCCATGCCTGAGATTTTGCCCCAGAAACTGCCACTGATGCACAAGGTGGATCATTGACCTGTGACCCAGTCTGCCCTGGTACCAGGTATACCAATGGGTTTCCTTATGTTCCAACATGGTGTTGGTTATGACCAAACTGTGACTTACACAGAAGTCCAATAACAGAACACCACTCAGGTTCAGACTGGATGGGACGTTCCTCCCAGTCACGCCCCTCCAGGTCACGCTGTCATTGCCCACATCAGTGTTGAAGTCCCCGCAGGACAATAGAGATCCAAGAATGGATCAGAACTATTTTGGCCTTCTATGAGACCTGGTCTGGATCCTGGTGACTGTCTGTGGAAGGAGCTGAAACATCTGGAGGAGGAATCTTCAGATCAGAGACAGCTGGAGTAGTTTGCTCTGGGGGAGTGGACAGGTGAGACGTTCCACAGAAATCATCTGATTGACCCCACAGGCTGAGCTACAAAATATTAATAAGAGTCTCATTTTAGTCCTGACTGGTTTCATTGGTTTGTTATATTATTGCATTAAACAATTCAAAAGCAGTCAGATTCTCATTGGTGGATTTTGAGTCCATTTAAATTTTTTACAGCTGTTATTTTAAGTAGTTTCAGTGACCATTGTGGGATTCTTTTTCTGTAACAGAACAGCACCAGCATATTTTCACACCAGTAAAATGTCTCAGGTTCAGGTAACTAAGTAGAGAACTGTTGTGTAGGTTGCTGAAGGCTATGGGCTGGCAGGAATACCCTGAAAACGACGATAACTTCCTGCCTCTGACGGAGGACGAGCTGAGAGAGTTCCAGACTAAAACTGAACAGGTGAGATGTTCGAGAAAAGCCCCGATTTGAACCAGGTACAGCACCATTAAGAAAATAATTACATTCACACTTTAAACCAATGCATCTTTTGAACAGCTAAAGAAGAACGGCATCCAGAGGAATGGCTTTCTCCCGAGGACGCGGGGCGTGACCCTCCACTTCACCCCCTGGAGGAGTGTGGCGGAGGCGCACGTCGAAGAGGGCTCCGAGTCCGACACCAGTAGCAGCAGCCAGACTTCTGATGACGATGACTGCATCAAATCCTAACAAGGCTTTATGGAACAAAAACACAACAGAACAGCCAACACCACATCCCAGCAAGCAGCCCCCTCTTCCTCTCATCTTTGTTTTTAGAGCACCATTTTGAGTTTGATTCTTTTTTCTTTTGTTTTTTTGTTTCGTCATTCTTGCACAAGGGAAAAACCAATCATATCCCAGTGAAGGGGGAGATTCCTGCTCTGCCAGACGTCGTTTTCCCTGCGTTTCCTCCTTCACTGCAGTCTTTGACCTCTGACCTCCCCACCTCTTCCTTTTTTCTTCCTCGCTTTATGGAACTGAAGTGTTCATCAAGAAAAGAAGGGCAATGAATGCACACTTGATTCTGCTTTAAACAGACTAACTCATTTCATTGATGATGCTGATGACACATTATTAATGATAATAATAAAAGTTGGTTCCTGACAAGCTGAAATGGTTCACTACCAGCCGGACTCCTGTCGTGTTTCACATCCCGGTACCGGTCCAGAGGTACGTTTGTAAAGTTCAGCTCCTGGGTTATTTTGTTTCAGGGTAATTAGCTCTTCATCTGTATTTCTCAGCTCATAAAACCAGCTCTGTTTAATGTGTACTGTCTCTTAGGATGACTCACGCTTAATTCAAACTTTGGAATCAAGTTCTGGAGGTTAAAGGAAATGAACACATTTTCATTTCATTCAGAATTTAAATTGTAATGTTTTTTAATCAGCATTTCATCCAGTTATTGGTTCTCCAGGACTGACATCAGTTCATTCTATAAAGTAGGCGTTGCATAGATTTAAGATCAGCTGTTTTTTGTTTGGGCTTGAAGCAGGAAGTGCTGTTTCCTTAGTTCCGTTTTCCTCAGATTAGCTGAAGTTTTCCTTGATGGGTGGACATCTCTGCTGTTACCTCTGTAGAGGCTGAATCATGGTTGAGGTTCTGTTCATTTAAAAGCTGAGAGATGGAGGTTGAGCCACAACAATACATTGATTTCTTTATTGATGGTTGTATGGAAATAACTGAGGTGTCATTGAGCCCCATCTGTTCATTAAAACTACACTCTGCAGTTTCCTAAACAATGTAGCTTTTAACGGGGTTTTTTTTTTTTTCATGCCTCTTAACAACTTTCTAACAGTACAGCTATAAATATATTGTGGAGATTTAAAAAAAAAAACCCAAAAGAAATCAAAGTGGTTTTCCCGCAGTTCTCTAAAAACTTCAGCCAATCCTATTGTTCAGACCGAACGATACGATTGGACAATCCAGCTGTCTGTCTGCCACACTGCTTGAATCCACCATTAATTCGCCAGGGCACATTTTTAAGCAGAACGTCCCAGAAGTGAGAGGCAGACAGAAACAGCTGGCTGTTAGCACCCCCCCCACCCCACCCCCCCAAAAAAACCAAAACAAAACACTTTTACAGCTAGCAGAAAACTAAAAACGTTTGGAGGTAAATAGAGGGAACGCTGAGGGAACGTATCTACGGCTGGAGTTTTGGTCTCTATTGTAGCCGTGGCAAAGAGGTCCCATGTCCACGGAAAGGCTGGCCTACGGATTATACCGGGGAGGGGTGAGGGCTCTGAGACGTGTTTCTGTAAAATAGCTATCGATACGTAGCTTGTTGACCAACCTGCTGAGTGCAGCTTTAATGATCACTAAATGAGAAGTCATCAGAGCATGAAGCTCATTATGAGGGACCTCGTTCTCATGAAGCTACCAGGAACCCTGAAGCTGTTCTGTGGAGTCTGCAGACTGACTCAGTCACGTTGTTCAGAACTATGGATGAGGAGAACCTGGATCCCTGGTTCTCAAACTGACCAGGAACCACTGGTGAAGCTCAGGATTCCTCTAATAGAAATGTTGGTATCAGCTGTAAGTTACTGAATCTAGTTCATCTTCATCAGCTGAGCTGTGATGATGAATCCCTCTGTTTTCTACACTGATCTGAGATCAGATTTTCTTTTATTTTGACCTTTAATTATCCAGGAAAAACCCCATTGAGATTAAATCTATTTTTCAATGGAGACCAGGTCAAGATTAGTCCCCAGCTCTGGCTGGGTTAGATTGTCCTTGGGCAAGACACTTCACCCAACTTGCCTGTGTGACTGTGTGTGAATGTTGGTGGAGGTCAGAAGGGCCGATGGCGCAGAATGGCAGCCTCGCTTCTGTCAGTCTGCCCCAGGGCAGCTGTGGCTACAGACGTCTGTCATAGTTTACCACCACCGGTGAGAATGACTGTGTGAATGAATAATGCAACTCTGTAAAGCGTCTTTGAGTGACCTAGAAAAGCGCTATATAAAACTGATGCATTATTATTATTATTATTATTATTATTATTAAGATAGGCAGCAAACATCACACAAAGTTACAGATAGAAGTGACACAATTAAAACCCATTTAAAAACAACACAAAATAAAATAGCTAAAAATCAAGTAGAATAGGAAGGAGTCTAAATGAAACGGTCACATGTCATGGAGCTGGCCTCAAGATTTCTCAGTTTAGATTTTTTTTTTAAACAATGAAACGAACTCCAGGAGGGAAACCCAGCTAGCCACGTCCTCAACTGTAGAATGGTTCATTTCTATTGTTTAGTTCAACACACACACAGTCAGACAGTGAGATATACAGTACACACACACACACATACAGTATAAAATAAAATGTTATCAGCTCCATACACACCGGGGATGGACGTAGTTTGAGGCTGAAGCTGGAGCTTATTGACACTTAGGTCAAAGTCAACTCAGAAAAGATATTAAAAAACATATATTACCAAAAGTATTTTTACAGTATTACAGTTTACTGTCCCAGACCTGAATAACAGGTCTGGAAGGCCCTCCTCTGTTCCACCTCTTAGGGACGGTTTAAGCTGCAATGCAGGTTTTACACCTCTAGATGGAGCCACCTTCAAAAACTATGGATATCAACTTTAAGTAATTTGTATGGACTTGAGTAAAATGTTCAAATGTAATTTCCACGTGTCCATCGGATCATCTCCCTGTGAGCACCATAGTGATACTGTCAGCAAAATGAAGAAGAAAACTGTCAGCAATGTCTCGTACATAAAGGAGAGTTCAACTGGTACCTTTTTGTTTTTTTAATAGGATTTTGTACAATAAACCTCTTTCAGCTGAATGTGTTCTTACTCATTCACATGTGATGAAAACTTGATACTAAATCTATGTCCTTACTCATTGAACTGCAGGTGTAGGGGTCCATGCTGCTCCCTGGCACTAAAGGATTCATCAGCAGCCCTCAAATCCAGGATGGCCGGTTACACGGAGGATATGGGATGCTGAGGGGTCCAGACTGAGCAAGAGCTGCCTGAATGGTTCCAGTTCCTGACAACACACACTAAATAATCCTGTCCATTGGTCCACATTGGCCACACTGACACTTGAATGTGCATTACAAAGATAAGGAGCAAAGATAAGGGAAATTAGGGAATAAATGATCATAACTAACACTAATAGATGGATAGATAGAGACAGACGACAGACAGATACTTGATCCTGAAGGAAATCACATTCATTCATTCATAATGCACAATAAGTTACAATGAAATGAAATACATAAAGTAAAGCTACAATAGGTGCATTTGTTTTAAAGTGTAGTAATAATACGGCACATTAAATCTGCAGTGTGTACAACCAGAGTCCCAAACTGGAGCTGATAAAGTTTGTGGAGGAATCAGGCCGTCAACAAACCTGCCAGGGCTATAAATGATTCTGAGCTTAACTGTGTCTAAATTAGCCATTTGTAACTTTAGCATTTCTTGAAGTTATAATAATGGATTGGATTTATATACTGTAGTGCCTTTCAGGACACCCAAAGCGCTTTGACAGAAGCTCCATTATTCTTTCATGTACACATTTACATCGGTGATGGTAAACTACAACAGACGTCTGTAGCCACAGCTGCCCTGGGGCAGTCTGACAGGGGCGAGGCTGCCACTCTGCTCCATCAGCCTTCTGACCACCACCAACATTCACACACATTCACACAGGCAAGGTGGGTGAAGTGTCTTGCCCAAGGACACAACGACAATCTAACCCAGCCAGAGCTGGGGATTGAACCGGTGACCCTTTGGTTACCAGACTGGCCACTCTCCCAACTGAGCCAGAGTCCCCCCAAAAAACACCTTTTCAGCTAGCAGAAAACTAAAATCGTTTGGAGGTGAAAAAAGGAAATGCTTGGAGAACGTTTCTACGGCTGAAGTTAGACTCTGCATTGTTATCGTCGCAAAATGGAGTCCCTTGTCCACGGGAGGCTGGCGTTACAGATTATACCCGACGGGAGGGGTGAGTGCTCCGAGACGTGTTTCTGTAAACTAGCTAGCGAGACCTAGTTTGTTTACCTGGCTACTGAGTATGGCTTTAACAACTCATAGGAACTCTATTCAACCTGTGAATTTGAAGCCTTTTTATTCTCCTCACAGGCGTCGCCTTCATCATGGAGCATCCTGAGATCATAGGTCACCCTGAGGTCATCAGGATCCTGGATGATGATGAAGATGATGCAGGTAGGTTGTCCCAGAGGTGATCATCCTTGATGCTGACCATGAGAATGTTGATAGCAGTGACTGATTAGATTTAGAATTTGCTCACAGTAGCTCTGACTCAGATTATAGCAGTGTGTCTGTTGATGAAGAATCTTTTTTACTTTTTCTTTTGATTTTGATTTTCCTTTTTTAATTTAATGCAAATCAAACAACATAAGAAACAAACCAAAGTGCCAGGTGCTAATATAATACGTTTCTTTTTCTCCTCACAGGTGTCCTCTGGATCGTGGAACGCCCTGAGGTTAAAGGTTACCCAGAGGTCATCAGGATCCTGGATGATGATGAAGGTAACGTTTTCCCAGAGGTGATCTTCTTTGATGATTTGGATGTTGCATTGAATGTTGACCTGGTGGAGTGATGTTGGTGGTGATGAGACTGACAGTAGCAGTGACTGGTGGTCAGATTCAGAACTTCCTCACAGTGGCTTTAACTCAGGTTTTAGCAGTGTGTCTGTTGTTGGAGATTCTGATGCAGATCAGCTGCTTCCTCCACCTGGAGAGGAGCCTCTGTGGCTTCTTGATCTCAGAGCTCTCCTGAAAAAGAGCGCCTTTAACGGCCAACTGGAAATTACTAAGCTATAATGGTAAATGGCTTGTATTTATAATAATAATAATAATACATTTTATTTCAGGCGCCTTTCTGTCACTCAAGGTCACCGCACAATACAAGTTGACAATAAAACACAATAAAACTAACGAGTTAAAAACATCGAACATAGAAACACACAGTAAAAGAGTAAGACCATCAAGTTAAAAACAACCAGTAAAAAGACCACCATAAATCTCACACCGAGTAGGCGACTTTAAATAGATGCGTTTTCAGCCTAGATTTAAAAAGTGAGAGAGAAGTGATGATTGAGAGAGTTCCAGAGCGATGGGGCAGATCTGCTGAAGGCTCGGTTTCCCATTGTGGTGAGTCTAGCTGGAGGAATGTGCAGATTTATAGACACTGAGGAGCGGAGGGATCGAGAAGGTACAGAAACTCGGATGAGTTGGGAGATGTAGGAAGGAGTGAGGTCATGCAGAGCCTTGAATGTGATAAGAAGCAGTTTATAAATTATCCTAAGTTTTATCGGCAGCCAGTGAAGCTGCTGAAGAACAGGAGTAATGTGATCAGTAACAGGTGTTCTCGTGACCATACGAGGAGCAGCGTTCTGAACTAACTGAAGTTTGTGTAGAGATTTCTGTGGTAGTCCGAAGAGAAGAGAATTACAGTAGTCCAGTCATGATGTGACCAGACTATTCACTAAGACAGCTGCAGCATTTTCAGAGAGAGAGGGACGGAGACGATTTATATTACGGAGATGGAAAAAGGCTGATCGGGTGATTGAGTTAATATGAGCCTGAAAAGACAGCGTGCTGTCCAACAGAACACCAAGGCTCTTAACCTGAGCCCAACAGGAAACTGAGGTATTTACATGTATAGAGCGCTTTCTAGAGTGCTGAACACTCCCCAAAGCACTGTACAACACGAACAGTCACTCCCCCATTCACACACTGGTGGTGATAAACTACGTTGTAGTCACAGCTGCCCTTGGACACTCTGACAGAGGCGGGGGCTGTCATGCACCGGCGCCCTCCAAGTCCCTCTGAACACCACCAGTAGGCAAGTTGGGTGAAGTGTCTTGCCCAAGGACACAACGACAATCTAACCCAGCCGGAGCTGGGGATTGAACCGGCGACCCTCCGGTTGCCAGACCGGCCACTCTACCAACTGAGCTAATGCCGCCCACAAGTGTTAAACACTACGCTGGAAACCCAGCCCAAACTCTACTAATCGCTTTTCAAAAACACAACCAGGCACAGACAGCACGGGGAAGACGGCACAGACCCGCTGAAAGAGGCAGCGTTTTAGAGCTGCACCCGAGACGAGAAGATGAGGCGCAGCTTGGTGGCGTGTCTCTGTCCATGGTGCTGATCAGTAGGCAGGTAAACACAGAGACAGACCGCTGAAGCGGGAGCTGTCTGAGGCGCTGAACAGCTGAAAATTATGGGAACCAAAACACGATCCCCCTAAAAAAAAAGAAAAACGGGAGAGAGAGAAAGAGAACAGAGAGAAACAAACAAAAAGACAACAATGTAAAATACAACCAAAAGCACGGTTTTTCCTCCTTATGAGATGAGCCTTTTCCACATTTATTTATTTACTGAGTCCCTGCTAGACTATTTGAACTCATCTATCTAAACTCATACCTATCTTCATGTGTTAAGGAGTGGGTAGACTGAAGACGAAACCAGCAACACAAAGGGGGGGGGGGGGGGGGGGGG
>SSNR01000111.1:209325-237545 GCA_006937965.1 Callopanchax toddi | reverse complement strand
TATTAAAAAAAAAAAAAAAAAAAAAAAAAGGTGAGAGAACCCTGATCTAGAACATCTGCTTTCTACTGAACCAGAGACACAAACATTCATCTAATACTCAACTTTATTAGGTTACATGTGAACAAACAGGCGTAGAAAAATAAACATATTTACAACACAGACATGACGAGTCCGACTTGGACCCATCCTCCACCAGGACCAGGACCAGGACCTTACATTGATCAGATTCAGCTTCCTGCCTGGACATGCTACACGTGGATAAAAGCTCCAGCGGTGGCGTTGAGATGGGGCGCCTTACGTAGCCACCTCCATGCCGTCAGCGAGTGGGTCTGAATCCCCGTTGTGAACCCCGTTAGCGTGAGGCTCCTGCTGTCCAGCAGCATCATCCTGCTTCACCCTCTTCACCTCAGCTGTCTTCACTGGACTTTCTTCTGGTTTCCTCTGAAATCAACAGGACAGTCAAGCTTCAGCAGATCAGATTTGATGACTGAAGCTTCAGAGTCTTCCTCACCTTCTTTCTGACCAGATGGGAGATGTCAGACACTGGGACTAAGGTGGCTGAGCTTTTAGTCTGATGAGGAAGACAGAAGAATCAGTTCAACTCTTTAATGACACACTATGCAGTTTGTTTTTAGCACCCCCTAGTGTCCGTTTTAAGTCACTGTCATAAAGACGTTCACACCACTGTCTCTGCTCAGAAACACCTGATAAAATGTCTCCTCAGCCTTCACTGCTTTCTACTGGAGCGGATCATCACTCAAAGAAATCAGCTGTGTTCAAGCAGGGAGAGAGAAACTCAGGAATCATGAGCTAAAAACACTCCGGAGCTAGCATAACAGCTAGCCACATTGGGTTAGCCTAACCCTCGTGAGATACGTGACTTTGTGAGACTTCAGGGCACCGGACCAGAGACTCAGAAGTTACAAACGTGGTATTCTGGATCCAAGCAGCAGATGGGCTGAGCGACCACTCATTAACCCTGTAAAGAGTCAGATTAGCACATAGTGGCTCAAGAAAAAGATATGAAAAAGTTACATAGTGTGCCTTTAAAAGATGCCAACTTTGCTTCAAAGACTGAGTGCCGTTAAGTCGTTAAAAGGACATTTTTCTGAGGCCTTTTAAAATTCAGTTATGTTTTAAATATATTTATTCTTTAAAAATATCTCTTATGATTAAATGTTTTTATTTAGCTAACTTTTTAAACATTTGTACATTTAAAATCAGTTTTTATTTTCAAAACTAAAATGTGGATATTCAGTTTCCCGTTGTGAACATTTAAACTTTTTGCTTCCTCTGCTTATCCAGGTCCAGGTCACAGGGGCAGCATCTCCAGGAAGGAATCCCAGACCCCCCCCTTCTCTCTGGCCTCCTCCAGCAGGACCCCAAGGTGTTCCCAGACCAGCCTGGAGATGTACTTTTCTCCAGGTTGTCCTGGGCTGACCCGGGGGCCTCCTGTCAGCAGGACACGCATGAAACACCTTCCCAGGGAGGCGTCCTGACCAGATGAACCTCCTCAGCTGGCTCCTCTCCTCTCTTTAGTTGAGCAGTGCTTCTATTCAGAGTCTCTTCCAGATGACTGAGCTCCTCACCCTCTCTCTAAGGCTGAGCCCGGCCACCACAGTCTGCTACCCTATCCACATGTTCCTCCTGCAGGTGGTAGGTCCACAGGTGAATGAACCCATGTAACCGGTTTGGGCTGGGCCCAGCCAGGCTTAATGGATGAAAGCCTGGCCACTCACTCACAGGCCTCAACCTTAGGTCTGGCTTCAGGGTGGGACTCAGGTAACCCTCCAGGCCAGGTACTCTGATGTTATCCATTAAAGGTCTTCTGAACCCATCTTTCTTACCCTTCACTTTGGACCAGTTTGCCATGGGAGACTCTACCAGGGTCAACATGGATCAGCAGGACCCTCAGACCAGGGTTCCTACAGGTTTCTTCAAGTCAAATTCAAGTCTTAAAGCCGCACTCTGGATTATTTCATCAAGAGAGCAGTTTTTGAGTCTAGCGTCCAAAGGCTCCTCCTCAAAACATCTCGACACGCACATCTAGTCGCGTGCGTGCGCGCATGCACACGGCACATATACGTTGCGGGCATGAACAGTACAGCTCAGTGTGTAGGGTTTAATCACTCACAGTTCACAATCTTATTCCAACAATACTACGAGTGTCTGATGAGCCCTCTCTGTCCCTGCTGCTTCTGATATTAGCTCTGTTAGCAGAGAGCTGCTGCTGGACTCTGAAGCTGAACTTGACTCGGCCCTGGATGAACTTTCTGACCAAAATAAACGCATAATCCTGTCAAGCCTTGCCATTCTGTGAGGTGAAAGGTTTAAAAATAAAAATAAATCCGTCTTTAGCTGGGGAATGGGTAGGTTTTTAGTAGAAATGAGCCGTGAGGCTGAGAAGGAAACAGAGAAACACACGGAGCGTCCTGTACGACAGCGCCCCCTACTGGTACAGGTTTGGTCGATGCGCGTGCATGTTGAGAGAATGCAGACATTTGAATTTCATTGGCTGAAAAATGTCGGCGGCAAGAAATAATGCAAAGGGGTCTCTAGGAGGAAGGAGGGTCTTCATCAGAATGACAGATGTTGTGGAACTCAACCCATAGATCAGAGTTTAGACCTGAAATATCATTTAAAATAGGGCTGGGCGATATGGCCAAAATTCCATATCCCGATATAGCTCATTTTATATCCCGGTAACGATAAACATACGATAGAACACCTCATGAATCTCCTCCTCCACTGTGGCCCGACATGCATCATATAAATCAGTAACATGACTTTAGTGATGTGTTTTCAGCTGGGTGTTTCATATCTGGGTTCGAGTGTAACTCACAGAACTCGAGTTTCTCCACCGTGTAGATTAGAGCCATATCTCTCTATAAGTGCGTGGTAACAGCAGCAGTAACCTCCTTCCTTCCTTCCATCCCGCTCAGCTGGCAGCTGCATGACGTGCTGCAGGTAAAAGCCTGTTGCAGCGTCTGGAGTTTATTCTGAGCTCTTACTCCAACACTCAACGCTGCTTTTGCAGCTTTTACTCTTTGACTGTCTCTGTATTCTTCGACGTGGTTTTTGCGCAGGTGATAAAATATATTAGTGGCGTCAGAGTCCGTTGTTGGGACCGGGAGCCGGCAAACTTTACAAACAGCTGCTGTCTGGTCCACGTCGGTCTTTTTATATTTAAACCACATCGATGAGACAGAAGTTGTCCGTCTTTTAGGTAGAAGCTCCTCGGTTTGAGTTAGCTGGTTATCCTGTTGACTCTGGTCTAAAACGCGTCCACTACCGTCTGCCTCCATGTTTGTTTGTGTGTTGCTGCGCGGTGCGTTCATGAACATCCCGTAAAGTGCATTATGCTGTAAAACTTCTATCGTGGCGTAAACGATAGAGCTTTTTATCTGACGGTAGACATTTTCTATCGTCCAGATGATATATTTCGTCATATCGCACAGCCATAATTTAAAACATTTAGAAAACTTTGATACAGAGAAAAATAATCCAGAGAGCCGCTTTAAGACCTTTTTAAGACCATTTATATACAAATTTGATACCAATTTTACTGCCTATATAACAGATGTTGACGTAGAAAGAGGAAAAACCAGGGTGAACATTAGCATAACATTTCTACAGCTGGTGTTTTGCTCTCTCTTGTTTACTGTAGCAATGTCCGGGGTAGGCAAAGCATAAGGACCTGACAGGAGGGGTGAGAGCTCTGAGACGTGTTTGTGTAAAGTAGCTAGCTATACCTAGCTTGTTTGAAAATGACATAGTGCAGCTTTAATGCCTTCACGCCAATTGTACCTAGCTGAATCCTTTTATTGTATACGATACAAAAAGCCTAAAAAACATTGTTCTCCACTGGTTTTAACCAAAGACGAAATGACTTTGTATCCCGCCACACTTTGATAGATTTACATTTCCTCATAGGCTAACCCTAGCATGAAATTGGTAGCTAGGTAGTATAAATAAAATATTTTAAAACCTAACAGGTGTTGGTCAACCTTTCTTGTGGTCTGCTGACATTGTCTTTGATTTTTCCTGCTTCTCCTCGGCTTGTTGCTTGTGGACCGTGTCTGTGTTGTGTTTACCGTCTGTAGTTGTGGCATCAGATATCTACTTTTAGTGACTGGGGTAAGCTCTACTGGTTCCATTAGTCTTTATTTAAGCTACGTTATTTTATCAGAATCATGGTTGACAATGTGATATGGAGAAGTTACATACAGCACATTTTAAGACCCAGATACCTAAATTCAAGAGTTTTTCAAGTCTTTTTAAAAAGGTATTATTTCCAATTTCATGAATTCAATGCTTTAAGACTTTTTCAGACTCTGTAGGAACCCTGTCAGACTCCTCCACCATGGTTAGGTGGAGGTTCTTTTAAACTAGTTTGATGTAGTTATTTTAGTTTATTTTAAATGTCCGACTTTTTAAACATATTTTTGTTGAGTTTTTTTATTTTGCCATATAGTTTTCCGTTTTGAATGTTTGAACTTTTTCCTTCCCTCTTAAAACATTTGGTTATTCAGGTTTAGCTGAACCTTCTGGTCCTGAAGGTCAGAGTTAGATAAATGTTGCTTCTTGGACAGGATTGAGAGACACAGCAGACAGGATGGAGAACCCTGGAGCGCCTCCTCACTACATCAGTTACTACAGTACTTCTCTAGTGGAGGTTTGGACATGTCTGTTTAGATTAAACCAGGAAGTGAACCCCCCCCCCCCCTGTACTTTTAAAGGAGCTTACAGTTGAACTGGATGAAGAGTCGTCGTTTACAGTAGAACCAGGGAAGGCAGAGGGATTTCCTTCCTGATAGGAAAAAGAATATTGGAACTTTAGCTCAGAGGTGGAGAGAAGAGAAATAAACTCCTAAAAACCAAAAGTCATAATCTGACATCAACGTATTCAGACTCGATCAAACAAACAGGACTTGTTGTCAAACTGTCCCTTAGTGAGCAGCAGACTCAAACGGCTTCTCCTCCTAAAACCAGAGCTGCATCAACTCCAGAGTACAGCAGAGAAACCTTCAGCAGTCAGGTGGTGTTTAAAGTTTAAACAATAGAGACAAAAAGCAGAAAGCTAACTCTGCACAGCAAACAGAGGAATAAAACTAGCTGGTGGTTGGTCTGAGAACTTTAAGTACAACAGAGACGTTAGCCGACCTCGTCTGGGAGGAAGAATGTCAGCAGCAGTGATGGGAAAGCAAAGGAAGCTCTCTACATCGAACAGCTGCTTCTGTTTCCAATCACATGGGCAGAAAAACGTTTCCTGGATGATCTGCAGCCATGAGGAGGGTGTATGGCAAGCCATTATATCATAATGCCCATTCTGAAACATCCTATGGCAGACCATCTATGCATTATTTGGTGCATCAATAAAAGTCATTAGCCTCGTTTCCACTATCGGAACTTCGGGGTAATTTCTGTGAGGGGGACAGTGACCGGGACATTCCTGTGGCTCGGTCCTCTCAGCTGTTGTGTCTCCATTATAGCCCCCCCACTTTTCCGGAACTTTTGTAAGACGTCAGCATCGACGTCACTGGCAAGCGTAAAGGCGCGAACAGACAAGGAAGCGGAGAATAATAAATAAATAAACAATGGACGAAGAAGCGACGGTTGTGGCGTATTTCGCTGTTTTTATCCGAAGTGATGGGAGTGCTGAACAGAAGGATGAGTAGACTTCATGACGAACTAATCCAACCTCGAAGACACGGTCATTTTGCAAGCTCCGACAACAACACACAGGTCATTTATCTCGGCGCGGTCTGCTTTCATGGTTTTTCTTCATCCCACAACCAATCAGCACGAGTTAACCACATTTCCCACTGCGGGAATCTCTCAGGCCGAACCGAGTACCTGCCCCTGATCAGGGACTTCATTAGTCCCTGAAGACGGCCCTCTCGAAATTCCCCGCATAATGGAAACGGTCGCGCGCCTCAAAGTTCCGGTAAAATTACCCCGAAGTTCCGACAGTGGAAACGGGCCTAATGTCCCACTCTGACTCACCTAGCTGGGAATGTTAGTGCAATTATTTTATTTAGTTATTATTTCTCATCTCTTTAGTTAGAGTTATCTTTTTATTAGTACTCATATCTGTACTGTGTGTTAGCAGATATATGTAAATGTAAGTACTGGTATTTAGTTTAACATGGTGGTATTGGTGCACCATCGTTGTTAGAGATCAAGTCTCTTCTGAGCGAGGAGAATCTGTCCAACAGGCGAGCAGCTGCTTCCCGACTCACCTGAACATCCTTCACAGCCTCAGCAGCACAGCTAGCCGCCTTCAGACCTTCGTTAGCATCCTCCACCTTCTCCTGGATCTCTGGCAGCAGGGCCTTCAGCTCCTCCAGCTCCTTCCTCTCATCTGGCAGAGATTCTGGACCTTCAGCTTTGTCCAGCAACTCCTGCAGTTTCTCTGATATGAACATTTAGACATGTTGGCTTTGCTACTCTGAACATGTACCAGACAGAAAGAATCTGAAGATGTAGAACCTCACCCAGCCTGCTCTTTATAACAGAGATGGAGTTGTTCAGAGCCTCGATGGCCTCGCTGTACTGAAGGTTCAGGCTGTAGGTCACACCCAGCTGGTAGTGGGTCTCAGCCAGCAGGCGGCTGTCAGAGTCCAGGTGCTCCAGCTGCAGCTTCAGACACTCCTGGAAATCCTCAAGCGCCTGTGTGTAATTCCCTGGAAAGAGAGAAACAACTCACCAACACAAAATGATTTTCATTTTTCATTCAGTTCATTCAAAAGCTTCAGGTCACATCAGGTCATCTCAAAGCAACATCTCCAGTAGGGGTGTGCCGATTCACTAAAAATCGGTTAGTCGTGATGTAAAATGCTCCAAATCGATTCCGATTCATAAGTGTTCAAAATCGATTATTTATATTTAGTTTTATTTATTTAAAATTATGGGAACATAAAATGCCGCCCGGACATTTTTTGGGGACGGACCGCCGGAAACAAGATGGCTTCCGCTTGTAGTTCCAACAGCGCGAAATTCATTCAGTAGGTATAAGGCAGGCGTCTGGAAATATTTTAGTTTTTATAATAACATGAACGGAAAAGGCCTGAGAAGATTTATTCCCTGTTATGTGAAGAAAAGTAAAATATAATGATACGAACGAGCGTCAGCGCTCCCCCCGTTAACACTGCGGGTACGAGGAGATGAAGCCATCAGCTGTTGCTCCAATCAGTGAATATTTGAGGAAGGATTCAAACTTTGCACAGCTCTGAAAGGGAAAAGGATTTACGTCCATATGATCTGTTAACAACCGGGGCTTTCTGCTGTAATGCGGACGCTGGAGTCCAGGTAAGAACTTCTTAGACAGGAAGTTGTAAGTTTACCGTCCTGAGGCTGATGGCAGCAGTGCTGAGAGGCTGTAGGAACATTTACTGCTGATTTTCACGTCTATATCCTGGTATTATTAGTTTACATTTATTTGATCAGTTTAATCAGTTTAACTGTTATTTCAAAACGTTTCCACCAGTGTTATTAGAGCTACTGTTAGTGAATTTGTTAAATTACTTTAATTGTGGGGATATATATTTTATTTGATGATTTAAATTTGGATATATGTTTTTTATTGTTGCTGAATAGGTGAGATCTTGTATTTTTCAAAAGAAATCATCTAGAGCTGCTGGTACAAAAACTGTGAAAGTTGGAAAGGATTTAGGTTAAAGGAAGTTTAACTGATCACTAGAGGAACTTTTTCCCCTGCAGATATCAGCTTTTTGTACTATTAAGAGGATTTTATTTTTCTAATTACTTTGATAAAGTAAATATTTTGCACTTTAGTTGTCAAAGGAGCATCTTTGTTGTTGTTTTGTTTCTATTTCTAACTCACCATGAAACATCATTTGGACGTGTTGGTGTTATTTGTGGTTTCACTAAAATAAAATATATTTCATTAAATTATTTACATACCTCAATTAATGGAAACTAAATGGATTTAAAAGGAGAAAATAACTATTCAAGGGAATGAAGAAAATATCCTAAATGGGGAAAAAAATTATGCAACAAAAAATGTAAAAATTGTTTTAAAATCGAGTCGTTTTTAAAATCGAATCGTAGCACCTGAATCGTAATCGAATCGTGAGGCACCCAAGATTGCACACCCCTAATCTCCAGATGGTTTCAGGTCCAGATTCAGGAGGAGGAATAACTCAGCTGGGTTGTCTTTAAAACCAGAGGAAACGTGTTGGGAGAACTCCACACAGGACGGCTACAGCCGGGACTCAAACCTGTGACCTTCTGTCTACAAAGCGCCCCACCATGCAGCAGCTCCAGGAGAGAAGCCACGCTGAACTAAAACGGTCCACCAGAAGTTAAACACAGACGTACCTGACTCAGCAGAAACTTCTCCCAGTTTCAGGTGAGCCTGAGCTGCCATCAGCTTGTCCTCCTTGGAGTCTTTCCTGAAGGTCAAAGATCAAAAACATCAAGTCCTGTTGAACTGATCAGATCTCAGCCTGCTCTCGTTCCAGCTCCACCTTCTGTAGATCACTTTAGCAACTTCTAACATCTCCCAGGCCAGCTGCAGGTTCCCCACCTCCTCCTCCTCGCTCTCCTGAAGGACAAATACATGAAGTACTTCTAACTCAAGGACAGGGTTGGTCACATGATCAACTTGATTTCAACCAATGGGTACCTTCTCAGCAGTGGCATCTCCTTCACCCTGCTCCCCTGCTTCACCCTCCATTTCTGCATCAGCTTCTTCATCCTCATCGTCTGGAAACAGAATTAGAAAGTTGAAGTCCAGAAATCAATAGATCACCACCTAGCTAAGGTTTAAAAGGGTCAGACGATAAAAAGGAGAGGTCACCTCCAGCTTGGTCTTCTTTTTCTGCAGATTCATCCTCCTCAGCTTCAGTCTTGTGCTCTTCAGTTTCAGATGTTTTATCACCATCTGTCAGGTCTTTTCCTTCATCTCCCTTTGTTTTCTGGTCATCTACAGCCTCTGAGCTGTTAGTCTTACTCTCCTCTCCATCCTCACTCTGCTTCCCGTCAACCTTCTCCGCCCCTTCGTTCTCCTTCTCCGCCCCTTCGTTCTCCTTCTCCGCCCCTTCGTTCTCCTTCTCCGCCCCTTCGTTCTCCTTCTCCGCCCCTTCGTTCTCCTTCTCCGCCATGGCGTCATACACCTGATCTCTCAGCTCATCTCTGGTCTTCTCTAAAAGCAGGACCAAGACATTAGACGAGCTTCCCACACAGAAACCGTTCATGTAGAGCATCACTTCCTCACCATCAACGTTTTCTGTGCTCTCCACGTTGGAGTCTTTGGGTTTGTCTTCGTCCTCGTCCTCCTCTGGCACACCTTCCAGAGCGTTACCCAGGACAGAGTTCTCCATCCTGCAGAGACCATGAACATTATTCCTCCATCTGATCATTTAGAACCTATCAGGGTGGAAATAAAGGAAGTTACCGTGCCAGGTCCAGCAGCGCTTTCCCACACCAGAAGAAAGCCTCTCCACACTCATCTGCTGTGTCTCCAAACTCCTTAGCTCTGATAGGAGAGGAAACAGCAGCTGTGATGTCATTAAAGCATCATCAGCCTCCACTACATCAAACAGGTGAAAAACGAGTCAGTGAAGACGTTTAGAATCAGCTCCAGTTGTAACCACTCATCCTTCAGGCAACCATCAGCACCTCCCTACAATAGGACTCACTGAATTTAGACATTTCAAAAGGAAAATAAAGGTTTAATGTAAAAATAGCATTTCATTAGTGAAGCTTCACATAACAGTCAAACCGGAGTTTCAAAACAAGAACAAAGAGGATGTTCTGTATAGGGGCCTGTGGCCCTGGAGCCAGGTGTGGCCCTGGAGCCAGGTGTGGCCCCTCAGGTCAATAACAGGACAGTCTGTGTGGTGGGAGGGTTTGTGTTCTGACTCCAGCAGAAACCAGTGTTTTCCTCTTTTCAGAGTCAAACGAGAAAGCATTAATGAAAATACTTTAACCACAATCTGTTAGTTTAACAAGTTTAACTCATTAAAAACCAGTTTAAACCAGATTTCAAGTGTGGTACTTTAAGTCCTGTACAGAATTTCTTAGTGATTTAATTTTTATCCTTTGAGGAACCGAAGCTCAGATGATGGTTTCGGGTCTGGGAGCCGGACCGGTCCCCCCGGTCTGGACTCTGGACTCACAGCAGACCGCAGGCCTCCTGCAGGACGCTCACCGCCTCCACCGCCCGCCCCGTCACCAGGTGCTTCCTCCCGGTACCGATCAGCTTGTTGGCCTCCTCCATGTCGCGACTCTAAACCGGAGAAACAAACCGGACTCTATGACCGACACATCATCATCATCATCATCATCATCATCACAGCGACTAGAGAGCGGATTAAAACCCACCTGATACCGGATTAAGCTCCGATGAAGCACGCTGCTGCTGCTCGCGCGGTTCCCGTTCAATTTAGCGTCAACTGCGCACGCGCTTTCATGGAGAAGCGCGGGAGAATTCTTAAAGGCGCAGCGACCATTTCCCGCCATGAGAAGATGTTCTTTTATTTTATTATGTATGAATGAATGAATTAAACTTTATTTCAGACAAAAGGTTTGTCCATATCCCAAGATTTAAAAAAAAAATAAAAATAAAAATAAAAAAAATAATATAATAATAATAAAATCAAGTTAAAACCATAACATACAAAAACACAGATAAAACCATAAAATTAGTAAAAAAAAATAAAACACATTCCCATTACAGACCATATAAGCAGTTGTTCCAGTGTTTAAAAAGGTCTGAGGAATACCTTGTGTCACTGGAAGTTAGAGTTGACAGAGCTCTGACTACAGTGTTAGTTGACATACTCAATCGGCAGATGAATTTATGCATGTAGAACCTCAGTAGTGCATGAAAAGTAGGGATATTACTCACAACAAACATTTGACTTGCAGAGGTCCATCTTGGGAGCCTCATGAGGATTCTAAAAGCATCCTGATAAGCCACTTGTAGTTTCTTCATTACTGCCTTACTATAGTTGCACCACAAGTGGGCAGTATAGAAGGGAGTACAGAAGGATCGGAAGAGGGTCACCTTGACATAATCTGAGCACATGCCAAAGTTACGTGCCAGAGTGTTAGCCTGCATGTACAGCTTACAGCACTGCCTCTTAATATCCTCATCATCACGGAGGTCATTTCTTAAAATATGCCCCAAGTATTTTACTTTTCTCACCACATCCAGGACTTGATTTGTTAAGCAAAAAGATGGAAAGTTGAGCTTCTGGTCCTCCTTAGTTGCAGCAATCATGACAACACTCTTTTTGGGGTTAAACAAAATGTCAAATTGTTCACCATACCTAGCACTGACCCTAAGCAGCTGCTGCAGGCCAGCGCTGTAGGGTGACAAGAGGACTAGATCATCTGCATAAATTAAATGATTAACAAGGAGGTCACCCACCAAGCATCCAGTCTTGCTATCATTCAGTGCAACAGACAACTCATCAAGGTACAGATTAAAAAGGACAGGAGACAAAATCCCACCTTGTCTGACCCCATTAGATACGGAGAAAGGTTCAGACACTTCCATCCCCCACTTGACCTGCATCAATTGGTGAGAGTACCAGAAGTGTAAAATCCTAATCAGGTATGAAGGAACCCCTCTGTTTTGTAGTTTAACAAAAAGTTTTTGATGATTGACTCTGTCAAAGGCCTTGGAGGCATCTAAAAAACACATAAAAACAGATGTATTCTGCCTCATATACTTACTTACAGTTTCTTTTAAAGCATAGATACATAAATCAGTACTAAGTTTACGTTTAAAACCAAACTGATTATCTGTTGTTGCTATAGACTCTTGAAGTCTTTCTAGCAAAATATGCTCAAACACTTTGGACAACACGCTTGCCAGAGCAATAGGCCTGTAGTTATCAATACAGGATATTTTTCCAGTTTTCTCTTTGACTACGGGGACTAAAAGAACAGATAACATGTGATCAGGTAAGATGCCAACTACAGGACGTGTATTAGTTAGAACTTTGAAGATATGTTAAAGTGAAATGTGACAAAACTGAAGTGTTTATGTGTTAGAGATACTGAACATTTGAGAGCAACACATTCTGAGCATGTTTTGATCCAATGAGATCTTTAAATTTGCCATTAAATCATCCATTAGCCACTGGAATTAATCCTGTCTGTCTGTTAGTAAAACAAACTTTTGGATTTTATTTAGTGTCAGAAAGTGATCACTGGATGCAGTCTGGTTCACTTTGATGTCATCCCTGTTCAAGATGGCTGCCACATCTAATCAACATCAGTAAAGACAACATGTGTGTCATTCTTAGATAATGTGTTGTTGTCCCAGCTAACAGGCCTGGCGTCAGGTGTTTTTAGATGTTCTGCATCCTGCTGTGACTTACAGCTCCCTCTGAGCTGCTCCTGCTGATTCTCCTGTGTCTTTAACTTGTTGAGACAAGAATCAGCTGAGGGCTCAAATCTACCTTCACCTCCTCAGTCTGTCCTCAATAAAGACATTTTGATCTGATTCAGCTGCATTGTTACAGTTAAACACACTATGTCTTAGAAGTAGAAAGTCTGAGTTAATAAAGAGATACGCTGTTCTTCAAAAATTGCTACTAAGTGGATTTATTTAGATTTCAACTAACTATATATATATATATATATATATATATATATATATATATATATATATATATATATATATATATATATATATATATATATATATATATATATATATATATATATATATATATATATATATATACACTAAGGTATTCTGATCTTGCTTTCTCCAGCTCATCCAGATCCAGGTTGTGGGGGCAGCATCTCCAGAAGACCGTCCACTCCCCAGACACCTCCACCAGCTCAGTTTTCAAGCCAACCTTTTCCAGTCAAGAACCATGGTCTCAGATCTGGAGGTGCTGATCTTCATCCCAGTCACTTCACACACTCAGCTGTGAACCTCCCCAGCAAGGGCTAAAGGTCATAGATTGATGACGTTAGAAGGACCACATCATCCACAAAAAGCAGAGGTGATCTCCTGCCACCAACCTAGACAGCCTCCACACCACAGCTGCACCTAGAAATTCTGTCCATAACGTTGATGAAAAGAACCAGTGACAAAGGGAGGAGTCCAGCCCTCACCAGGAACAGGCAGGAAATTGTCAACCAAGACAGTCCTACAACATACATAGCCTTGAGATACCCAGCGTGTTAGCCCGACTGGCTAGTCCGGCTAATGCGCCTACTGCCGAGGACAATCAACCGGCTAAGTTTGGTCTTCTCAACATCCGCTCCCTCTCTGGCAAAGGACATCTCCTCCAAGACACCATCAAAGACCATAAGCTAGACATTCTTTGTTTAAATGAGACCTGGCAACAGCCCGGTGACTTCTCTCAGCTGAATGACTGTACTCCTCCTGGGTTTGTTTACATCTGCAAGCCCCGTCAGTCGGGCTGCGGCGGAGGTCTTGCGATACTCCATCGCGAGACTTGGAAGGTCCTCCCGGTATCGCTGCCTCCTCTCACCACTCTGCAGTGCCTCGCCTGTGAACTATCCGGCCCGACCCCCACAATCATCGCTACCATCTACCGTCCTCCCAGATTCAACTCTGACTTTTTAAATGAGTTTTCTGCTCTCCTCACCCATCTCTCCACTCTCTCCCCGAATGTAATTTTACTTGGTGATTTTAATATACATATGGACAACTTGGCTCTCCCCCTCACCAAAGACTTCTCCTCAGTACTGGACAGTTTAGGTTTTCATCAACATGTCAACCGTCACACTCACATTAAAGGACACACTCTGGATTTAATCTGTTGCTCTGGCCTGTCCCCTTCTAACTGTGCAGCTGACCAGCTCCCTTTCACTGACCATTACCTCATCTCCCTTTCTGTTCCCCTCCATCTCTCCATTATCAAACCTGCTCGTACCATTTCATTCCGGAATATTAAGGACATCGATTTAGCCTCCCTCTCCTCCAGCATAGCCACCCTGACCCCGGATTTCTCCACCAGTCCCGATGATCTCGTCAGCCACTACAATAACGGTCTGGTTTCCATCCTCAGTTCACATGCTCCAGTTAAATCCCGTTCTGTTTTCTTTGCCCGGTCTGCTCCATGGTTCAACTCAGCTTTATGCTCCATGAAAGCCACTAATCGAAGACTGGAAAGACTCTACAGGAAAACCGGTCTGACCATCCATAAAGACTTATATTCTGCTCAGATCTCCCTCTACAAGGACTCCATCTCTCACGCCAAATCACAGTACTACTCTAGTCTCATCTGCTCCAACACCAGCAATACCAAGACTTTATTCTCCATCTTTAACAGCATCTTTCAGCCTGCAGACTCATTACCCACCCATCTTTACTCCTCCGAGACCTGCAACGCTCTCCTTCAGTTTTTAATGATAAGATCAGTAGTATTCATCAACACCTCGGTCCCCCTCACTCCTCACCCCCTTCCTCTAGCCTACTTTATTTCAACTCTCCACCTTCAAACTTCCTCTTCCCTCTGAAATAAGTAATCTGATTACCATGTCCACCTATTAGCTAGATCCCCTTCCCACAGTTTTAGTTAAATTTTGTCTTCCCTCCCTGCTCCCTCTCATAACAGCCATCATTCACTCCTCACTGTCATCTGGAGTGGTTCCCTCCCTTTTTAAATCTGCTGCAGTCACTCCTTTACTGAAAAAACCTGGATCAGATCCTAATGACTTCAATAACCTCCGTCCCATCTCTCACCTCCCATTCATTTCCAAAATACTGGAGAAAACTGTTGCATCTCAGCTCCACTCCCATCTCACCCGCAATAATCTGTACGAACAATTCCAGTCCGGCTTCCGTCCTCACCACAGCACCGAAACAGCTCTCATTAAAATCACTGACGACCTTCTTATTGCTGCTGATTCTGGTTTGATCTCCATCCTCATCCTCTTCAATCTAAGTGCGGCCTTTGACACCATTTCTCACCCCATCCTCCTTAATAGACTTTCTTCTCTAGGCATCACTGACACCCCCTGTAAAGGACAGTAAAACCTTTGTTACACGCTTTTATTTTGAAGTACAGTTAAACTTTTGTTACATGCTTTTATTTTGAAAAGCCTTTTTGTAATAGCGCGACACTTCCTCTGCTAAGGCGCCACTTCTTTTGTTCTTCACAATACAACACGGACGTTACTTTGGAGGTGGCGAACTCCGTTGTTTGAAGCTTTCATGTAAGAACATGCACTTTATTTATGTGTTGTAACTTAAGAAAGTTTACTAAATGTAGTTTAAAATCGTTCTGTTGCTTACTTGCATGCATGTCACTGTTGTGTAGAGAGGTCTGACGAGAGGCATGAAGGAAGCTGTTAGCAGGTTAAAACAAGATTAGCACCCCTTGGAAGCAGAAAGAGGTTAGTAATGACTAGAACTAAATTGTTAATTAATTTAAGAAACAGAAATTTGTTTTTCATTTCATATTTTTATTAAAAGCTGTAACATACATTGTTTAAAAGATGATTTCATGTTAATGTCATATTGAGTTCCTCTAAATGTTTTATATGCCTGTATTTTGATGAAAGGGTAAATAATGGCATTTATTTGTGCATCCTCGTAGTTTTCACGGTGCCATATGTTGATGGTGGAAACGAGGAGAGAAATAAAGTTGCATCAGTCGAGGCTCTCTGCATTCTGAGTGTTCAATTCCAAGAGGGCAGCTACAGTGAAAACTCTATTCTACAAGAGACCTGCCATCCCTGCAGAGAACCGGACGCTGTTTCGTCAGAGATCCAGCTACCAACCTGTTACCAGTCGGCTGATTCAACAAACTGCTCTTACAAGGTTAAGAGGAACAGCACATTAAAGCACACAACAACGGACACTTAAAGAGACATTGGGTACAACGGAGCATCATGAAACAACTTAACCACGCATAAGTTTAATGCGTAAGTAAAAACAAAACAAACAAAAAAAATTATTAATTAAATTATTACTAGGCCAAGATAATTCATGAACTTTCAATTCACAAGAGCACTGAATCTGATTAATATTTCTCGTAATTGTTACATGAGTTTGGTGGAATAATAATTCAGAACATGTCTGCCTATGAAAAGGTTTAAAAGGTGAAGCTTATTAACTATTGTCTAAATGCTAATTTTATGAACTTTTGTTGTTGCTGTTTTATGTTAAACATCCTTTGAATGTCCATATGTGAATGCTTGATATAGCGTTACTCTGTGCTAAAGATTAGCTACAGCTTAAAAGTGTGGAGTCAAGCAGTAAAACAATCAAAGCTACAGTTGACTTAAAGCAGCTACAAATACAAAATGTCACAACCAGAAGAGCAAACTGACAACCCCACAGGCACAACAACTAAATCCAGCTCACGTGAAAGAAAATTAACAGAGAAAGGCCTAGAAATGCAAAACCAAGACATCAGAAAACGTGAAAAGTCATTTAACAAAACTTATGAATCTTGGAAGCTAGTAGCAAGACAAACTAGAACAAAACTAAAATCCCTCTGCTCAGCAGAAGATCTCCAAAACCTGCAGCAAAATATTGAAGCAAAGCACAACGCTTTAAGTTCACAATATGAACCCATTCTACGTCTCAGTAACACAACTCCAAATATTGTCAACAAAATGGACGCCTGTGTTACACTAACAAAGGAAATATGCAACCTCATAAGTGACCGTTTAAACACTGTCAAAGAAGACTATAATAACCAACTTGAAAAGGAAAGAGTAAGAGAAGTGTTGAGCAAAAATGAATATGGGTCTGTCTTTGGTCACAGCGTAACTGAAACTGCAAGCTCATCAGAGCAACTGAGCTATCACTCAGGCTCATCCAGTGTCCACAGCAGCAGAGTAGATGCGGAAGCAGAGCTTGCTGCTAAGCTAGAACAAGCAAAGGCACTGGAAGAAATTCAAGCACAGCAAGCACATCTTCACAAGTTGGAAAGTGAATGGAAACTCAAAGAAGCAAAAATGTTGTCAGAGATTAAACTGAAGGAGGTGGAAATGGATCAACAGTTGGAACATGAAAGAGCTAAACTACAACAAATGCATGCAAGCAAGGAAGTTGCTGTAGCAACAGCTCGTGTGAAAGCGTATGATAGTTTTGAAGAGCTTGAGAACCACAATGATGAAACTGTCAACAAAGCTAATTATACTTACTACAGAGAGCAAACCAAACCCCAACTGAATCCAAGCGCAGCATCATTCCAACCTCACCAAACAGTTCAGGAAATGACTATGACTCAGGAGTCAGTCAACCTAGCACAAGCAATTGCTAGCTCATTAAGTATGAATCGCTTACCAGTTCCTGAACCCACAATATTCAGCGGTAACCCTTTACAGTTTACTGACTGGAAAATGTCATTCATGACTCTGATTGATCGGAAACCTCTTCCAGCAAGCGAGAAAATATTTTATCTCAAAAATTATCTCGCAGGAGAGGCGCGCAAGGCTGTAGAAAGTTTCTTCTATCGAGATTCAGAAGAAGCATACAAAGGAGCATGGAAAGTTTTAGAAGACAGATACGGCAACCCATTCATTATACAGAGAGCATTTCGTGACAAACTTGCGAGATGGCCAAAGATCAGCACAAACGACGCGCTAGCACTACGTGAGTTTGCCGATTTCCTCAAAGGATGCGCTGAAGCAATCCCACACGTCAAAGGACTAGATATCCTAAACGATTGTGAAGAAAACCACAAATTGCTCAAAAAACTACCAGAATGGGTCGTGCGCAAGTGGAATCGAATTGTGGTAGAGGAACTCGACAAATCCGACAGCTATCCAAATCTTGCTTGCTTCACAGACTTCCTGAGTAAAGAAGCGCGGATAGCTTGTAATCCGATAGCTTCGCCAATGTTGATAAACTTCAAATCTGTAGATGATCGAAGCCCAAAGAGAGCCAAAGTCTTGAACACCAACACACAATCAAAGACTTCCATCCAAGATAAACAAGAAGCAAACAGTAGCAAACCAAAATTACCCTGTTTCTTTTGTAAAAATGAGTCCCATGGAATTTCAAAGTGTCCCACTTTCACAGCTAAGAGCGTCGAAGATAAAAGGATGTTCATCCATGAAAATCGGCTCTGCTTTGGATGCTTAAGGAAAGGTCATGTCACTAAAGACTGTAAAAGACGACACACATGCAACATTTGTGAACGTCGTCACCCAACCTGCTTGCACGAAAACAGAAAGCAGAAACCTGCAGAAGCAGTGACAAATAGCTCCACTTCTACGGAAGAACCTGCAAGCCAAGAAACACACAAGGTTGTGTCTCATACATCAACGCAACGCGTTTCTGCTACCTCAAGCATCGTCCCTGTCTTTGTGTCATCTGTGCAAGAACCTCATAGAGAAATACTCACATATGCGTTATTAGACACACAAAGCGACTCAACATTTGTCTTGGACGACGTACTTGATAAATTAAATGTGGAAGTTCAACCAGTAAAATTGAAACTTAGTACCATGACAGCCATTGACACAGTCATCTCGAGTAAGAACGTTCATGGTTTACAAGTTCGAGGTTTCCACTCTAAAGAACACATCAAGTTACAACAGGCTTACAGTCGCGACTTTATCCCAGTGGATAAGTCTTACGTCCCAACCAAAGAAACGGCATTACTGTGGCCTCATCTCAGAAGTTTGGCGGATAAGTTGCCACCTCTCCAAGATTGTGATGTAGGGCTATTGATCGGATACGACTGTCCAGCAGCACTGGCTCCTATTGAAGTCATCATAGGGGACAAGCATGAACCCTTTGCACAAAGGTCAGAACTAGGATGGAGTATAATCGGCTCATCAAACCCGCACCTAGACAGACAAGGAAACCAGAGCTTTGTGCATCGACTCACTGTAAAAAGGTTACCTGTTCCATCTGCTACAGATGTTCTAAAAGCCCTAGAATCAGACTTTGCTGAGAGAACCTATGAGAACAAATATGTGTCCCAGGAAGATGTCCAGTTCATACAGTTTCTCAGTAACAACATCACACAAAAGGAAGACGGACATTACGAAATACCTCTCCCTTTCAAGGGCAACAACCCACCTAACCTGCCAAACAATAAAAGGTTAGCCACAGTTCGCCTGCAGTGTCTCGAGAAAAAGCTAAAAGCCAACAAACAATACTATGATCAGTATAGAACATTCATGGAAGAAACCATCAAGAAGGGTGATGCAGAACTTGCTCCCACAACAACTCAAGGGCAAACTGAGTGGTATCTGCCACACCATGGAGTCTTTCACCCGAGAAAGCCGGACAAGCTAAGGGTCGTTTTTGACTGTTCGGCCAAGTCCCATGGTATCTCCCTAAACGACACCCTTTTAACTGGACCTGACCTCATCAATTCTCTAGTAGGAGTACTTTGCAGATTTAGGAAGGAAACCATAGCTGTAATCTGCGACATCGAAAAAATGTTCTATCAATTCTCTGTCACCCCTGAATCCAGAAACTACTTGAAATTCCTTTGGTGGAAAGATGGTGACTTGAAGAAAGAACCCCTGGAGTACCAAATGACAGTTCATCTTTTCGGAGCTGCATCATCTCCGGGATGCGCTAATTTTGGGTTAAAACATCTCGCACGACAACACCAAACCGACTATCCTCTAGCATCAACCTTTGTGGAGAAAAACTTCTACGTTGATGATGGATTAGTCAGCGTTTCATCGGTTGAAGAAGCCAAGGAACTGATCAGCCAGGCACAAGAGTTGTGCAGAAAAGGAGGCCTACGTCTTCACAAATTCAACTCAAATGAAGAAACTGCTCTCTCCTCCTTGGAACCATCAGAAAGAGCAGCAACCACGGAACCTCTTGGCTTTGATCCAAACCCATCAGAGCGCGCTCTTGGTGTTCAATGGTCAATAAAGAACGACACCTTCAGCTTCAACATCAGTCTGAAGGATCAGCCTGCAACCCGCCGCAGTTGTTTATCTGTCATTGCTTCACTCTACGATCCACTTGGATTCATTGCTCCATTCAGCCTAAGTGGAAAACTTATCCTCCAAGAACTTTGTCACAGAGGGATCGGATGGGACGACCCACTACCAGAAGATGTGAAGCCACGGTGGGAGAAATGGATAGGTGGTCTTACCGAGTTGAAGGAGATCTCAATTCCAAGATGCTACCACCCTTCTGATTTCCAAAATATTGTCAGAGTAGAACTGCATCATTTCTCAGACGCCAGCTGCTTAGGATACGGTGCATGTTCGTACCTGAGGTACAAAAATGACAAAGGCGAAGTTCATTGCAGTCTTGTGATAGGAAAAGCTAGGGTCGCACCCTCAAAGGTCACAAGTATCCCAAGGCTTGAACTAGCAGCGGCGGTGGTTTCTACAAAAGTAAGCGTCCTGTTAAAAGCTGAGCTTGATATGAAAATCGACGACGAATTCTTCTGGACCGACTCACAAGTCATACTCGGCTATATCAACAATGACGCTCGTAGGTTCCACATATTCGTTGCAAACCGTGTTCAACTTATCAGAGACAACAGTAATCCTAATCAATGGTATTATGTGGACACCTCAGAAAACCCAGCGGACCATGCTTCCCGAGGGCTTCATGCATCAGACATCCACTCAACAAACTGGCTGCAAGGACCAAAGTTTCTCTGGGAACGTGATCTGCATCTAACACCCAGCACCCCGGCTGAGTTACTCGTCGGTGATCCTGAAGTTAAGACAATTCAGGCACTTGCAACTGAAGTCAGCAACTTCAATGACTTTCTCAGTCGTCTAAATCAGTTCTCCTATTGGACAAAACTTGTAAAGGTGGTCGCAAGAATCAAAAGATTGAAGTCTCAACAACAACATACCGCACATGTGACTGTCGAAGAACGTGAGAAGGCTGCCGAAGCAGTAATAAAGATTGTACAACAGCAAGCCTTTTCTTACGAAATAAAGGCACTTCAAGACAAAAAGAACCTTCCAAACTCAAGCGCTCTCTTCAACCTTGATCCCATTTGGTCTGAAGGACTCCTGCGCGTTGGTGGGAGACTAAAGCGGTCATCTCTTGGTCACCAAGTGAAACACCCGCTCATCTTACCAAGCAACAGTCATATAACCAAGCTCATTGTGTCACACTACCATGCTAAGACATGTCATCAAGGACGAGGACAGACACAAATGGAGCTTAGAACAAATGGATTCTGGATCGTTGGTGGGAGCAAGCTGGTGGCCAAACTGATACACTCATGTGTGCTTTGCAGGAAACTTCGACGACCTACAGAGAGCCAACAAATGGCTGAACTCCCTACAGAACGTCTTGAAGCCTCAGCACCTTTCACATTTAGCGGCATGGACTGCTTCGGTCCATTCATTGTAAAGACAGCCCGCAAAGAACATAAAAGATATGGTCTGATTTTCACATGTTTGTACTCAAGAGCTGTCCACATAGAGATGCTCGAAGATTTGTCAACAGACTCATTTATCAATGCACTGAGATGCTTCATTAGCCTTAGAGGAGCTGTCCAACAACTACATTGTGACCAAGGTTCCAACTTTGTTGGTGCTAAAAATGAATTCAAGGAAGCGCTTAAACAATGCAACACTAAAGAGCTGGAAATCTTCCTATCTGAAAAGCAGTGCGAATTTGTCTTTAATGCCCCCTCTGCTAGCCATGCAGGAGGCGTCTGGGAAAGGCAAATAAGAACAGTCAGGAATGTGTTAAATGCTACCTTTGCACAGTGCCCAGGTCGACTTGATGATGCCTCTCTCAGAACACTGCTATATGAGGCCATGGCTATTGTTAACAGCCGCCCGCTATCAGTTAGTGGAATCAATGATCCTCATGCACTGGAACCTTTAACGCCAAATCACCTCATCATGATGAAAGCAAAGATCGCACTCCCTCCCCCAGGAGTGTTCGTCAAGGAAGATTTGTATGCTACAAAAAGATGGAAAAGAGTCCAGTATCTCATTGAACAGTTCTGGTCTCGATGGAAAAGAGAATATCTGACCAACATAACCACAAGACAGAAATGGCACTTACCGCGACGTAACCTCAAGGTCAATGATATTGTCATTGTCAAAGATGACAACCTTCCACGAAACCATTGGCAGCTAGGACGTGTGACAGAGACTATTCAAGACCATGATGGTCTAGTTCGACGAGTTAAAGTACAAGTTGGTGAGAGAAAGCCCCAAAGAAAACAAGATGTCCCTTCTAAACCGTCAGTTATTGAAAGACCTATACAAAAGCTAGTACTACTCCTTGAGAGTTAAAAGAAACAAAATATAAGGCAACAATAGCTGTGTATATACTTTACCTTACTGCATAAAGTACACTCACTTGTACATCTTTGACAGTTCAATACAAGGTCATTCATTAGTAGAGTCTAGAAATCCTGTACAATTCATTTCTCCATTGTGTTTGTTTTTTCATTGTATCAGGATTTGGTGGGAGTGTAAAGGACAGTAAAACCTTTGTTACACGCTTTTATTTTGAAGTACAGTTAAACTTTTGTTACATGCTTTTATTTTGAAAAGCCTTTTTGTAATAGCGCGACACTTCCTCTGCTAAGGCGCCACTTCTTTTGTTCTTCACAATACAACACGGACGTTACTTTGGAGGTGGCGAACTCCGTTGTTTGAAGCTTTCATGTAAGAACATGCACTTTATTTATCTGTTGTAACTTAAGAAAGTTTACTAAATGTAGTTTAAAATCGTTCTGTTGCTTACTTGCATGCATGTCACTGTTGTGTAGAGAGGTCTGACGAGAGGNAAAGCCGGACAAGCTAAGGGTCGTTTTTGACTGTTCGGCCAAGTCCCATGGTATCTCCCTAAACGACACCCTTTTAACTGGACCTGACCTCATCAATTCTCTAGTAGGAGTACTTTGCAGATTTAGGAAGGAAACCATAGCTGTAATCTGCGACATCGAAAAAATGTTCTATCAATTCTCTGTCACCCCTGAATCCAGAAACTACTTGAAATTCCTTTGGTGGAAAGATGGTGACTTGAAGAAAGAACCCCTGGAGTACCAAATGACAGTTCATCTTTTCGGAGCTGCATCATCTCCGGGATGCGCTAATTTTGGGTTAAAACATCTCGCACGACAACACCAAACCGACTATCCTCTAGCATCAACCTTTGTGGAGAAAAACTTCTACGTTGATGATGGATTAGTCAGCGTTTCATCGGTTGAAGAAGCCAAGGAACTGATCAGCCAGGCACAAGAGTTGTGCAGAAAAGGAGGCCTACGTCTTCACAAATTCAACTCAAATGAAGAAACTGCTCTCTCCTCCTTGGAACCATCAGAAAGAGCAGCAACCACGGAACCTCTTGGCTTTGATCCAAACCCATCAGAGCGCGCTCTTGGTGTTCAATGGTCAATAAAGAACGACACCTTCAGCTTCAACATCAGTCTGAAGGATCGGCCTGCAACCCGCCGCAGTTGTTTATCTGTCATTGCTTCACTCTACGATCCACTTGGATTCATTGCTCCATTCAGCCTAAGTGGAAAACTTATCCTCCAAGAACTTTGTCACAGAGGGATCGGATGGGACGACCCACTACCAGAAGATGTGAAGCCACGGTGGGAGAAATGGATAGGTGGTCTTACCGAGTTGAAGGAGATCTCAATTCCAAGATGCTACCACCCTTCTGATTTCCAAAATATTGTCAGAGTAGAACTGCATCATTTCTCAGACGCCAGCTGCTTAGGATACGGTGCATGTTCGTACCTGAGGTACAAAAATGACAAAGGCGAAGTTCATTGCAGTCTTGTGATAGGAAAAGCTAGGGTCGCACCCTCAAAGGTCACAAGTATCCCAAGGCTTGAACTAGCAGCGGCGGTGGTTTCTACAAAAGTAAGCGTCCTGTTAAAAGCCGAGCTTGATATGAAAATCGACGACGAATTCTTCTGGACCGACTCACAAGTCATACTCGGCTATATCAACAATGACGCTCGTAGGTTCCACATATTCGTTGCAAACCGTGTTCAACTTATCAGAGACAACAGTAATCCTAATCAATGGTATTATGTGGACACCTCAGAAAACCCAGCGGACCATGCTTCCCGAGGGCTTCATGCATCAGACATCCACTCAACAAACTGGCTGCAAGGACCAAAGTTTCTCTGGGAACGTGATCTGCATCTAACACCCAGCACCCCGGCTGAGTTACTCGTCGGTGATCCTGAAGTTAAGACAATTCAGGCACTTGCAACTGAAGTCAGCAACTTCAATGACTTTCTCAGTCGTCTAAATCAGTTCTCCTATTGGACAAAACTTGTAAAGGTGGTCGCAAGAATCAAAAGATTGAAGTCTCAACAACAACATACCGCACATGTGACTGTCGAAGAACGTGAGAAGGCTGCCGAAGCAGTAATAAAGATTGTACAACAGCAAGCCTTTTCTTACGAAATAAAGGCACTTCAAGACAAAAAGAACCTTCCAAACTCAAGCGCTCTCTTCAACCTTGATCCCATTTGGTCTGAAGGACTCCTGCGCGTTGGTGGGAGACTAAAGCGGTCATCTCTTGGTCACCAAGTGAAACACCCGCTCATCTTACCAAGCAACAGTCATATAACCAAGCTCATTGTGTCACACTACCATGCTAAGACATGTCATCAAGGACGAGGACAGACACAAATGGAGCTTAGAACAAATGGATTCTGGATCGTTGGTGGGAGCAAGCTGGTGGCCAAACTGATACACTCATGTGTGCTTTGCAGGAAACTTCGACGACCTACAGAGAGCCAACAAATGGCTGAACTCCCTACAGAACGTCTTGAAGCCTCAGCACCTTTCACATTTAGCGGCATGGACTGCTTCGGTCCATTCATTGTAAAGACAGCCCGCAAAGAACATAAAAGATATGGTCTGATTTTCACATGTTTGTACTCAAGAGCTGTCCACATAGAGATGCTCGAAGATTTGTCAACAGACTCATTTATCAATGCACTGAGATGCTTCATTAGCCTTAGAGGAGCTGTCCAACAACTACATTGTGACCAAGGTTCCAACTTTGTTGGTGCTAAAAATGAATTCAAGGAAGCGCTTAAACAATGCAACACTAAAGAGCTGGAAATCTTCCTATCTGAAAAGCAGTGCGAATTTGTCTTTAATGCCCCCTCTGCTAGCCATGCAGGAGGCGTCTGGGAAAGGCAAATAAGAACAGTCAGGAATGTGTTAAATGCTACCTTTGCACAGTGCCCAGGTCGACTTGATGATGCCTCTCTCAGAACACTGCTATATGAGGCCATGGCTATTGTTAACAGCCGCCCGCTATCAGTTAGTGGAATCAATGATCCTCATGCACTGGAACCTTTAACGCCAAATCACCTCATCATGATGAAAGCAAAGATCGCACTCCCTCCCCCAGGAGTGTTCGTCAAGGAAGATTTGTATGCTACAAAAAGATGGAAAAGAGTCCAGTATCTCATTGAACAGTTCTGGTCTCGATGGAAAAGAGAATATCTGACCAACATAACCACAAGACAGAAATGGCACTTACCGCGACGTAACCTCAAGGTCAATGATATTGTCATTGTCAAAGATGACAACCTTCCACGAAACCATTGGCAGCTAGGACGTGTGACAGAGACTATTCAAGACCATGATGGTCTAGTTCGACGAGTTAAAGTACAAGTTGGTGAGAGAAAGCCCCAAAGAAAACAAGATGTCCCTTCTAAACCGTCAGTTATTGAAAGACCTATACAAAAGCTAGTACTACTCCTTGAGAGTTAAAGGCAACAATAGCTGTGTATATACTTTACCTTACTGCATAAAGTACACTCACTTGTACATCTTTGACAGTTCAATACAAGGTCATTCATTAGTAGAGTCTAGAAATCCTGTACAATTCATTTCTCCATTGTGTTTGTTTTTTCATTGTATCAGGATTTGGTGGGAGTGTAAAGGACAGTAAAACCTTTGTTACACGCTTTTATTTTGAAGTACAGTTAAACTTTTGTTACATGCTTTTATTTTGAAAAGCCTTTTTGTAATAGCGCGACACTTCCTCTGCTAAGGCGCCACTTCTTTTGTTCTTCACAATACAACACGGACGTTACTTTGGAGGTGGCGAACTCCGTTGTTTGAAGCTTTCATGTAAGAACATGCACTTTATTTATGTGTTGTAACTTAAGAAAGTTTACTAAATGTAGTTTAAAATCGTTCTGTTGCTTACTTGCATGCATGTCACTGTTGTGTAGAGAGGTCTGACGAGAGGCATGAAGGAAGCTGTTAGCAGGTTAAAACAAGATTAGCACCCCTTGGAAGCAGAAAGAGGTTAGTAATGACTAGAACTAAATTGTTAATTAATTTAAGAAACAGAAATTTGTTTTTCATTTCATATTTTTATTAAAAGCTGTAACATACATTGTTTAAAAGATGATTTCATGTTAATGTCATATTGAGTTCCTCTAAATGTTTTATATGCCTGTATTTTGATGAAAGGGTAAATAATGGCATTTATTTGTGCATCCTCGTAGTTTTCACGGTGCCATATGTTGATGGTGGAAACGAGGAGAGAAATAAAGTTGCATCAGTCGAGGCTCTCTGCATTCTGAGTGTTCAATTCCAAGAGGGCAGCTACANGTTCTATCAATTCTCTGTCACCCCTGAATCCAGAAACTACTTGAAATTCCTTTGGTGGAAAGATGGTGACTTGAAGAAAGAACCCCTGGAGTACCAAATGACAGTTCATCTTTTCGGAGCTGCATCATCTCCGGGATGCGCTAATTTTGGGTTAAAACATCTCGCACGACAACACCAAACCGACTATCCTCTAGCATCAACCTTTGTGGAGAAAAACTTCTACGTTGATGATGGATTAGTCAGCGTTTCATCGGTTGAAGAAGCCAAGGAACTGATCAGCCAGGCACAAGAGTTGTGCAGAAAAGGAGGCCTACGTCTTCACAAATTCAACTCAAATGAAGAAACTGCTCTCTCCTCCTTGGAACCATCAGAAAGAGCAGCAACCACGGAACCTCTTGGCTTTGATCCAAACCCATCAGAGCGCGCTCTTGGTGTTCAATGGTCAATAAAGAACGACACCTTCAGCTTCAACATCAGTCTGAAGGATCGGCCTGCAACCCGCCGCAGTTGTTTATCTGTCATTGCTTCACTCTACGATCCACTTGGATTCATTGCTCCATTCAGCCTAAGTGGAAAACTTATCCTCCAAGAACTTTGTCACAGAGGGATCGGATGGGACGACCCACTACCAGAAGATGTGAAGCCACGGTGGGAGAAATGGATAGGTGGTCTTACCGAGTTGAAGGAGATCTCAATTCCAAGATGCTACCACCCTTCTGATTTCCAAAATATTGTCAGAGTAGAACTGCATCATTTCTCAGACGCCAGCTGCTTAGGATACGGTGCATGTTCGTACCTGAGGTACAAAAATGACAAAGGCGAAGTTCATTGCAGTCTTGTGATAGGAAAAGCTAGGGTCGCACCCTCAAAGGTCACAAGTATCCCAAGGCTTGAACTAGCAGCGGCGGTGGTTTCTACAAAAGTAAGCGTCCTGTTAAAAGCCGAGCTTGATATGAAAATCGACGACGAATTCTTCTGGACCGACTCACAAGTCATACTCGGCTATATCAACAATGACGCTCGTAGGTTCCACATATTCGTTGCAAACCGTGTTCAACTTATCAGAGACAACAGTAATCCTAATCAATGGTATTATGTGGACACCTCAGAAAACCCAGCGGACCATGCTTCCCGAGGGCTTCATGCGTCAGACATCCACTCAACAAACTGGCTGCAAGGACCAAAGTTTCTCTGGGAACGTGATCTGCATCTAACACCCAGCACCCCGGCTGAGTTACTCGTCGGTGATCCTGAAGTTAAGACAATTCAGGCACTTGCAACTGAAGTCAGCAACTTCAATGACTTTCTCAGTCGTCTAAATCAGTTCTCCTATTGGACAAAACTTGTAAAGGTGGTCGCAAGAATCAAAAGATTGAAGTCTCAACAACAACATACCGCACATGTGACTGTCGAAGAACGTGAGAAGGCTGCCGAAGCAGTAATAAAGATTGTACAACAGCAAGCCTTTTCTTACGAAATAAAGGCACTTCAAGACAAAAAGAACCTTCCAAACTCAAGCGCTCTCTTCAACCTTGATCCCATTTGGTCTGAAGGACTCCTGCGCGTTGGTGGGAGACTAAAGCGGTCATCTCTCGGTCACCAAGTGAAACACCCGCTCATCTTACCAAGCAACAGTCATATAACCAAGCTCATTGTGTCACACTACCATGCTAAGACATGTCATCAAGGACGAGGACAGACACAAATGGAGCTTAGAACAA
>SSNR01000111.1:196483-209315 GCA_006937965.1 Callopanchax toddi | reverse complement strand
AAGACAAAAAGAACCTTCCAAACTCAAGTGCTCTTTTCAACCTTGATCCCATCTGGTCTGAAGGACTCCTGCGCGTTGGTGGGAGACTAAAGCGGTCATCTCTCGGTCACCAAGTGAAACACCCGCTCATCTTACCAAGCAACAGTCATATAACCAAGCTCATTGTGTCACACTACCATGCTAAGACATGTCATCAAGGACGAGGACAGACACAAATGGAGCTTAGAACAAATGGATTCTGGATCGTTGGTGGGAGCAAGCTGGTGGCCAAACTGATACACTCATGTGTGCTTTGCAGGAAACTTCGACGACCTACAGAGAGCCAACAAATGGCTGAACTCCCTACAGAACGTCTTGAAGCCTCAGCACCTTTCACATTTAGCGGCATGGACTGCTTCGGTCCATTCATTGTAAAGACAGCCCGCAAAGAACATAAAAGATATGGTCTGATTTTCACATGTTTGTACTCAAGAGCTGTCCACATAGAGATGCTCGAAGATTTGTCAACAGACTCATTTATCAATGCACTGAGATGCTTCATTAGCCTTAGAGGAGCTGTCCAACAACTACATTGTGACCAAGGTTCCAACTTTGTTGGTGCTAAAAATGAATTCAAGGAAGCGCTTAAACAATGCAACACTAAAGAGCTGGAAATCTTCCTATCTGAAAAGCAGTGCGAATTTGTCTTTAATGCCCCCTCTGCTAGCCATGCAGGAGGCGTCTGGGAAAGGCAAATAAGAACAGTCAGGAATGTGTTAAATGCTACCTTTGCACAGTGCCCAGGTCGACTTGATGATGCCTCTCTCAGAACACTGCTATATGAGGCCATGGCTATTGTTAACAGCCGCCCGCTATCAGTTAGTGGAATCAATGATCCTCATGCACTGGAACCTTTAACGCCAAATCACCTCATCATGATGAAAGCAAAGATCGCACTCCCTCCCCCAGGAGTGTTCGTCAAGGAAGATTTGTATGCTACAAAAAGATGGAAAAGAGTCCAGTATCTCATTGAACAGTTCTGGTCTCGATGGAAAAGAGAATATCTGACCAACATAACCACAAGACAGAAATGGCACTTACCGCGACGTAACCTCAAGGTCAATGATATTGTCATTGTCAAAGATGACAACCTTCCACGAAACCATTGGCAGCTAGGACGTGTGACAGAGACTATTCAAGACCATGATGGTCTAGTTCGACGAGTTAAAGTACAAGTTGGTGAGAGAAAGCCCCAAAGAAAACAAGATGTCCCTTCTAAACCGTCAGTTATTGAAAGACCTATACAAAAGCTAGTACTACTCCTTGAGAGTTAAAGGAAACAAAATATAAGGCAACAATAGCTGTGTATATACTTTACCTTACTGCATAAAGTACACTCACTTGTACATCTTTGACAGTTCAATACAAGGTCATTCATTAGTAGAGTCTAGAAATCCTGTACAATTCATTTCTCCATTGTGTTTGTTTTTTCATTGTATCAGGATTTGGTGGGAGTGTAAAGGACAGTAAAACCTTTGTTACACGCTTTTATTTTGAAGTACAGTTAAACTTTTGTTACATGCTTTTATTTTGAAAAGCCTTTTTGTAATAGCGCGACACTTCCTCTGCTAAGGCGCCACTTCTTTTGTTCTTCACAATACAACACGGACGTTACTTTGGAGGTGGCGAACTCCGTTGTTTGAAGCTTTCATAGAGGTCTGACGAGAGGCATGAAGGAAGCTGTTAGCAGGTTAAAACAAGATTAGCACCCCTTGGAAGCAGAAAGAGTTTTCACGGTGCCATATGTTGATGGTGGAAACGAGGAGAGAAATAAAGTTGCATCAGTCGAGGCTCTCTGCATTCTGAGTGTTCAATTCCAAGAGGGCAGCTACAGTAGCTTCTGCTAAAAGCAAGCAAGTGACAGACTGTAGCTGTCAAATTAAGGTGTGTCTGAAGTTAAAATACAATATATATGTGTGTGTGTATAATATAATAGCTTAAAAGTTTTTATTTCAGCCTGCTCCTAGTTAAGCTAATAAGAAATAGCTAGCTAGTCTTGCTAAAATGTGTTGCTCTCGGGTAAAAACTTTCCAAAAAATGTTTTTATTTTCCAAATAATCAACCCTGGGTCAACGTGAGACTTTCAGATCCATTTATGAAAGCACAAATTTGATGAGAAAGATGAATAGAGCTGATTTATGTAAAAACATGAAGGTGATAAATGAGCTTACGAGCTTATAGCTGGACAGATGGTTTGTTGTTTCTTCGTTATTTTTAGTTGTGACTGATCTTAAACAGTTTGGATAATATTTTCTTACCTTTGTTTAGTGATGTGATGTTCTGAATCTTTTGAACGGTTCTTTGCTGTGAACGAGGAGAACCGAGTCCTTGTAGAGAACCGTTCATTTTTGCCGGGAGGCAATATCCAACGACACTCAGTCGCTGACTGAAACAGAACGGCTCTTCATTTAAAACAAGGGTGGGGACCAGGATTCCCCACCCCTGATTTAAAACAACCTCAGAGAGCAGAGCAACATGACTCTATCGGGGAAGCTAATTAGTGACACACACTTAGGTGTTGCAACAAAGAGTGTCCCCAAACATAGTTCCACATGACATTAACTAGGAGAGTGTTGCAGGTGTGCGCACTATGCGTGCCTGCTTTGCAATTTACTAATTTCATTTCATAGCAAAACAACAAAAAAGCAACAGAGAAACACATTTGGAGAAAGAAAAAGGCATGGATTGACTTCAGCCCACATCATTTGAACTAGGTTTTCTTTTACAGTAAAGCAATATTAATGCCCCAATATTTAAACATCTTTAACATGTAACGCCAACAGTTATATCAGTGTTAACTTTGTAATGAAGGCATTGCTCTTTCAAAATATTGCAAAAAACATAAAAGAGACAGTTTTTTGAACAGCTCTTTGAGGTGAATGGCTCCCTTCAAAGAGCCATAAGTCCCATCACTACCATTGTTAACAATCAGAAGTCTAGCTGCTCTTCACCTCATGTCAAAGTGCTCTTGATCAAGACACCAAGCCCCATGTATGTCTTGCCCAGATTACAGGGTTGCCCATCCGAAGTGGACCAACACCTTAGCCACTGGGCTACTGCCCCCTCCCTAATGGCACACCTAATTTAACTGTGTTCCAGTTGAAAGTCAGAAAAGCAGGAAGATGTGCTACTTGTTGTGTTTGCTAACCTGGCTAACTATTTCTAGCAATACAGTGAGTTCTATCCATTCAAACCCTGAAAAAAGTGAAAATTAATGAATTGCTACTGCAGCTGTCACCACTGTTACTGCTTGAGGCAGCCATATTGGAATTGAGGTCCACTTGTAAACAGAATCCAAAACCGGTACAGACCTTCACTCAGAACTGTGTTCAGGTCCCATCTACATGCGCCTGGACTCCCACCGTGACGGTCTTCATGCCTTTCCAATAGTCAGAGGATGGAGAGAAGTGACCAACGGTGTTGATGCTGTCTTCTCCTACAACAACAAAATCTACTTGATTAAGGTGGACCTCATTCTGAAATCCGGCCGATTTTTTTATCGGAGTTAAATCAGAACAATTCAAAGAAATAAAATGAATGTGTTTACCTCCTCCAAACGTTTACAGGGCGATCAGGTTTACATCTATAAAGCAGACGCTCACTTCACGCTGATTGAAGGCTACCCCAAAACCGTTAAGGAGGAGCTCGGCGTTGAGGGACATGTGGACGCTGCATTTGTATGTCCATCTGAAAACACAGTTCATATCATTCAAGGTAAGACTTTCCAGTTGTCTTTAGTTATTGAGCAAAGGGCGTTTTTTAATTGGTTTACCAACCGCTAAAGACAAGGATTCCTCCCAACAGGAGCCACGATGCGTGACGTTGACCTCTCTGCCACGCCCAGGGTGATTTCCATGGAAGTACCGTTGCCCCTGTCCAACATCGATGCTGGTCTGTGCGGCGCAGATGGAATCAAACTATTCAAAGGCTCACAGTTTTACCACTACAGAAGCGCCATGATAATGGCTATGAGCAGGATCGCCCCATTTCCTGCTAAAATCACCTCAGCAATGATAGGTTGTGAGGATTAGGAATTAGATTTCACAGCCACTGAAAATCAATACAGTGAATTTATATCAGATATAGAACAGAGGAAAAAGCCTTGATTCAAACAATAATCCAATAACACCAAATACCTGAATGTATAAGAACTCTACCTCTTTCTCACAATTTAGTACATTCCCTAAAATCCTGCTGTATTCAATACTATTCATGTCTACTGCCCTCTGGTGGAGGATAATAAACATAATAATTGTTAAACAAGCATTGATCAATAAAATATAGAATTGTTTATGTTTGAGGTTTTTGTTTGTTGAACAGAAATAAAACAAGTGATTTTTCAGATTTTCTCTTTAATTTTGTGATTATTTATATGAGTTTGACTTTGCTTGTCTGAAAGTGATTTAAACCAATCAGACATGTCCCAGGTTGTCCACTAGAGGACTCACTGCACACAGACCTGAAAGTCAGAACCAACTCCAGCCTTTTTAGCCCTAAAACCCTCAGATCTGCCTCTGATGAGCTCAGTGTAGACCTGTTCTTCCTCCTGACCTCAGATACAACCTGGTTTAGTTTAGAAAATCAGATTTCTCTAAAATGACACAGTGACACATGTTTGTTAGCTATAATAGGGTACTACCATGTGACGTATAGGTGAAAACCTCTACTATTTTTGCAGGAGAACATTTGTTTATAGTCATGTTAAATTGTAGAGGTTTACCACAAGGTGATAGGTTCTAACACATTAGTAAGACTTGTTTAAATACCCCAAAAGTAGCTGCTATAAAAGGGATTTGTATTTATGTCCTAATATTGCTCCATACAGTGCTTAACCACACACACACACACACACACAGTAGCTGGTCCAGGGTTTGGGACCGTATTAGCAGGCATTCAAGGCCTTTTGACTCCCTGAAGAGGGTTTTGTTCAGCCAAAATCCCCGGGACTTTCAGCCAGAATAAAGGAAGCGCTGGCCTCAGCACAGCTTCATCACCTAGACCACGAGGACACACACACACACAGTTGGGCGATGTGTAACTTTTTCCTAATCGTCCATCGTCGGTCCAAAANTATGAAAATCGACGACGAATTCTTCTGGACCGACTCACAAGTCATACTCGGCTATATCAACAATGACGCTCGTAGGTTCCACATATTCGTTGCAAACCGTGTTCAACTTATCAGAGACAACAGTAATCCTAATCAATGGTATTATGTGGACACCTCAGAAAACCCAGCGGACCATGCTTCCCGAGGGCTTCATGCGTCAGACATCCACTCAACAAACTGGCTGCAAGGACCAAAGTTTCTCTGGGAACGTGATCTGCATCTAACACCCAGCACCCCGGCTGAGTTACTCGTCGGTGATCCTGAAGTTAAGACAATTCAGGCACTTGCAACTGAAGTCAGCAACTTCAATGACTTTCTCAGTCGTCTAAATCAGTTCTCCTATTGGACAAAACTTGTAAAGGTGGTCGCAAGAATCAAAAGATTGAAGTCTCAACAACAACATACCGCACATGTGACTGTCGAAGAACGTGAGAAGGCTGCCGAAGCAGTAATAAAGATTGTACAACAGCAAGCCTTTTCTTACGAAATAAAGGCACTTCAAGACAAAAAGAACCTTCCAAACTCAAGCGCTCTCTTCAACCTTGATCCCATTTGGTCTGAAGGACTCCTGCGCGTTGGTGGGAGACTAAAGCGGTCATCTCTTGGTCACCAAGTGAAACACCCGCTCATCTTACCAAGCAACAGTCATATAACCAAGCTCATTGTGTCACACTACCATGCTAAGACATGTCATCAAGGACGAGGACAGACACAAATGGAGCTTAGAACAAATGGATTCTGGATCGTTGGTGGGAGCAAGCTGGTGGCCAAACTGATACACTCATGTGTGCTTTGCAGGAAACTTCGACGACCTACAGAGAGCCAACAAATGGCTGAACTCCCTACAGAACGTCTTGAAGCCTCAGCACCTTTCACATTTAGCGGCATGGACTGCTTCGGTCCATTCATTGTAAAGACAGCCCGCAAAGAACATAAAAGATATGGTCTGATTTTCACATGTTTGTACTCAAGAGCTGTCCACATAGAGATGCTCGAAGATTTGTCAACAGACTCATTTATCAATGCACTGAGATGCTTCATTAGCCTTAGAGGAGCTGTCCAACAACTACATTGTGACCAAGGTTCCAACTTTGTTGGTGCTAAAAATGAATTCAAGGAAGCGCTTAAACAATGCAACACTAAAGAGCTGGAAATCTTCCTATCTGAAAAGCAGTGCGAATTTGTCTTTAATGCCCCCTCTGCTAGCCATGCAGGAGGCGTCTGGGAAAGGCAAATAAGAACAGTCAGGAATGTGTTAAATGCTACCTTTGCACAGTGCCCAGGTCGACTTGATGATGCCTCTCTCAGAACACTGCTATATGAGGCCATGGCTATTGTTAACAGCCGCCCGCTATCAGTTAGTGGAATCAATGATCCTCATGCACTGGAACCTTTAACGCCAAATCACCTCATCATGATGAAAGCAAAGATCGCACTCCCTCCCCCAGGAGTGTTCGTCAAGGAAGATTTGTATGCTACAAAAAGATGGAAAAGAGTCCAGTATCTCATTGAACAGTTCTGGTCTCGATGGAAAAGAGAATATCTGACCAACATAACCACAAGACAGAAATGGCACTTACCGCGACGTAACCTCAAGGTCAATGATATTGTCATTGTCAAAGATGACAACCTTCCACGAAACCATTGGCAGCTAGGACGTGTGACAGAGACTATTCAAGACCATGATGGTCTAGTTCGACGAGTTAAAGTACAAGTTGGTGAGAGAAAGCCCCAAAGAAAACAAGATGTCCCTTCTAAACCGTCAGTTATTGAAAGACCTATACAAAAGCTAGTACTACTCCTTGAGAGTTAAAGGAAACAAAATATAAGGCAACAATAGCTGTGTATATACTTTACCTTACTGCATAAAGTACACTCACTTGTACATCTTTGACAGTTCAATACAAGGTCATTCATTAGTAGAGTCTAGAAATCCTGTACAATTCATTTCTCCATTGTGTTTGTTTTTTCATTGTATCAGGATTTGGTGGGAGTGTAAAGGACAGTAAAACCTTTGTTACACGCTTTTATTTTGAAGTACAGTTAAACTTTTGTTACATGCTTTTATTTTGAAAAGCCTTTTTGTAATAGCGCGACACTTCCTCTGCTAAGGCGCCACTTCTTTTGTTCTTCACAATACAACACGGACGTTACTTTGGAGGTGGCGAACTCCGTTGTTTGAAGCTTTCATGTAAGAACATGCACTTTATTTATCTGTTGTAACTTAAGAAAGTTTACTAAATGTAGTTTAAAATCGTTCTGTTGCTTACTTGCATGCATGTCACTGTTGTGTAGAGAGGTCTGACGAGAGGCATGAAGGAAGCTGTTAGCAGGTTAAAACAAGATTAGCACCCCTTGGAAGCAGAAAGAGGTTAGTAATGACTAGAACTAAATTGTTAATTAATTTAAGAAACAGAAATTTGTTTTTCATTTCATATTTTTATTAAAAGCTGTAACATACATTGTTTAAAAGATGATTTCATGTTAATGTCATATTGAGTTCCTCTAAATGTTTTATATGCCTGTATTTTGATGAAAGGGTAAATAATGGCATTTATTTGTGCATCCTCGTAGTTTTCACGGTGCCATATGTTGATGGTGGAAACGAGGAGAGAAATAAAGTTGCATCAGTCGAGGCTCTCTGCATTCTGAGTGTTCAATTCCAAGAGGGCAGCTACACCCCCCTCCACTGGTTTCACTCATACCTCACCGGATGCACTCAGTTCATTCAGTTTAAAATCCTTTTCCTCACAACCCTCCCCAGTCACTTCAGGTGTGCCCCAGGGCTCTGTCCTGGGCCCCCTCCTCTTCATTATCTATCTCCTCCCCCTTGGTAATATTTTCCGTAAATTTGGCATTCAGTTCCACTGTTTTGCAGATGACACCCAGCTCTACATTTCTAGTAATTCCCAACTCCACTCTCCCACCTCTGCCTCTCAGAAATCAAATCCTGGTTCACCACTAACTTTCTTAAACTCAACAGCAATAAAACTGAACTTCTTCTCGTTGGCACCAAATCCACCATTTCTAAAACTGACGGCTTCTCCCTTTTCATTGACGGTGCCTCAGTCTCCCCCTCCCCTCAGGTTAAGAGTCTGGGTGTCATCCTTGAAAGTTCACTTTCCTTCCGTTCACATATTAAAAACATAACTCGGTCAGCTCACTTCTATCTTCGCTCCATAAACTGTCTCCGCCCCTCCCTTACTCCTCACGCAGTCGCCATTCTTGTCCACAGTCTTGTCACTTCCCGCCTTGACTACTGCAGCTCACTTCTTTTTGGTCTCCCATACAAACTCCTCCATAAATTACAGCTGGTCCAGAATTCAGCGGCCCGTATCATCACCAGAACCCCCTCCTTTCATCACATCACCCCGGTTCTCCAGCAGCTCCACTGGCTCCCAGTCAAATTCAGGTTCATCTTTAAGATTCTTCTGCTGACCTTCAAAGCCATCCACAACCTCTCTCCTCCATATATCTCAGACCTCATCAATGTTGCCACCCCCTCCCGCTCTCTCAGATCCTCTTCATTCATCCATCTTGTTGTTCCACCTGCCCGTCTCAGCACCATGGGGAGCAGAGCATTCAGTCGCTCTGCTCCCCGTCTTTGGAAGTCACTCCCCCCGGACCTCAGGAACACCATCAGCCCAACCCTCTTTAAATCCAGACTCAAGACCCATCTGTTTAAGGCCGCAACTCAGCACCAAGCACTCAGCACTAAGGCCGCCTGTTGCTCAGGCCTGTCATGACTTGTGACTGACTTGTTTGATTTTATGCTCTTTATTTTTATACTGTTTTTGTCACTCCCTGCTGTGAGACCACCTCTTTTCTCACTTCCTGTTTTATTCTGAAGTCTCCCTCCTGTTTCAGTTCTGTTTCCTGTTTCTCATTACTCTGATTCCTTACAGCTGTTTGTGTTTGTATTTAAACCAGTCTCTCCTCTCTTTCAGTTGCCAGTTCGTTAGTTTCCTGACTCTCGTCCCAGCCTCAGTTTAGATCTTTGTGCCTTGACCTCTTGGATTCATAGTTAGTTAGTTTAGAACTTTGTGCTTTGACCCTGCTTCTTGATTTTGGATTACCCTTTTGCCTCACGACTTGGATTATTCTGCCTGACCTTTTAATAAAGGGATTTTTGTGATCACTTTAACCTGCATTTGAGTTCTCCTTCGTACCTGCTTAACAGTACGAACTGGCCAATAATGAACTCAGCAGGTTCGGAGACGAATTCTGTTTGGAGCGCCCTGGGCTCTCAGGGCAAGCGGCTTCATCAGCAGGAGCAGCAGCTAGCTGACCTTGTTCAGCGCTTTGCGCAGATGGCGGCGCATCAGGACCAATTCATGACATCTGTCGATCAGCAACTGTCGCTTATTGCTCAGCAGATGAATAACTAACAGCCTGCTGCTTCCCCACCGTCGGGAGCGGACGCTCCTTCCTCCGCGGTCTCGGTGTCTGCTGTTGACGTCACGGAGGCTCCGCCGCCGGTCCCGGCTCCGGTAACCACATCATCCCCTCCTCAGGCTTCCCCACCTATTCATCTGGCTCGTCCGGACAGGTTTTCTAGGGAATCAGGGGACTGTCAAGCTTTTCTAACGCAGTGTTCTCTCCATTTTGAACGTTTGCCTGGCTCATACCCCACAGACAGAGCCAAGGTGGCTTTCTTCATCTCTCACCTGACCGGAAGAGCCGAAGCTTGGGCCTTAGAGATGAGTTAACCTATATTATAGTTAAGGCGTTTAGCAAGAGAAATATCCATTAAATTGGCATCTGCACCAGAGTCGATGAGGACAGTCTGTTTAATAGTTCTGCCAGAACTGGTTAATGTAACTTCAGGGTTGATACGGTTGACAGTGGGAACTTGGGTTCGACTCACCATGGACTTCTGGGTTTGGTGTGTCCTCCTGTTGGTGGGGCAGTTCACCACTAGGTGGCCAGCCTGGCCACAGTACATGCACAAGCCCAGCCTCCACCGTCGCTGTCGTTCCTCCGGTGAGAGGCGGGTCCGACCGAGCTCCATGGGTTCTGCAGCATCAACGGATGAAGGGGGGTGTGGAGCTGGGGTAGAGACCGAGACGGATGGCTGACGACTGGAAACGGAGGCTTCCGGTTCAGATCTCCAGCCCATCGCTCGGTTGATGGAAACGCCCCGCTCCCTCCTCCTGTCATGGAGCCTCTTGTCGATCTTGATGGCCAGAGCTATGATAGCATCCAGGGTTGTGGGGAGGTCCAGTGGAGCCAGGCAGTCCTTTATGTCACCAGAAAGGCCATTCAAAAAGGCATCACAAAGAGCAGAAGGATTCCAATCACTACCTGCTGCCAGGGTCCGGAACTCAATGGCGTAATCAGCGACCCGCCTCCTGCCCTGCTGCAGACTGAACATGGCACGGGCGGTCTCACGGCCTGGTCGAGTGTGATGGAAGACTTGCTTGAAGCTGGTGAGAAACCATAACAAAGAGTCACAGATGGGAGTCTGGCGGCCCCACTCACGCCTTAACCTCCAGCTACAGCCCCTTGAAAGACCCCTTCAGGCCACTGCCGTGGATGGTCGTCTCCTGTGCTCAGTTTAATTTCAGACTGTTCCTGTTAAACTCACCTTCCCAGACCAGCACACGGAGTCTATCGTCTTCCTCGTCTCCTCCTTTCCTAAGCATCCTGCTATTTTGGGTTTCCCATGGCTGACCAAACATGGTCCAGTTATCAACTGGTCCACGGGTTCCATCACCTCCTGGACCTGTCACTGTTTGGAGGACTCCTCAGGTCAGTTGGTTCCTGCTGTTTTGAGCTCTGATTACCCCTGCCTATCTTCAGTCCCAGCCTGTTACCATGACCTCAGGGAGGTTTTCAGCAAGTCCAAGGCTGCCTCTCTGCCCCCGCACCAGCCCTATGACTGTGCTATTGACCTGTTGCTGGGTACGGCTCCCCCTAGGGGCCGTCTCTACTCACTCTCAGGCCCTGAACACCAGGCCATGAAGGATTATGTTGACTCAGCCCTTAAGGCCGGCCTCATCCGTCCTTCGTCCTCTCCTGCGGGGGCGGGGTTCTTCTTCGTAGCCAAGAAGGACAAGACTCTGCGACCCTGCATCGACTACCATGGACTCAATGAGGTCACCATAAAGAACAGGTACCCCCTCCCGCTCATGACTACTGCATTTGAACTGTTACAGGGTGCTAAGATTTTTACTAAACTAGACTTAAGAAATGCTTATCATTTGGTTAGGATGCGGGAGGGGGATGAGTGGAAGACTGCCTTTAACACCCCCACTGGACATTACGAATATTTAGTTATGTCTTTTGGTCTAGCCAATGCACCTTCTGTTTTTCAGGCCTTGATGAATGATGTTCTTCGTGACATGCTTAATGTGTTTGTGTTTGTTTACCTAGACGATATCCTTGTTTTCTCCAGATGAGCAGTCCAATAGGGTGCATGTCCGTCAGGTTCTTCAGCGTCTCCTCCACCACCGGCTCTTTGTTAAGGCCAAAACGTGCGAGTTTCATGTCTCTTCTCTCTCTTTCCTTGGTCTCATGGTGGGAGGGGGCAGGACCCAGATGGATCCCGCCAAAGTGGCAGCTGTCAGGGACTGGCCCACTCCAGCCACAAGGAAGGACGTGCAGCACTTCCTTGGGTTTGCTCATTTCTACAGGAAGTTCATCAGGGGCTTCAGCACCATTGCAGCTCCCCTCCACTCTCTAACCTCTCCGGCCTCCAAGTTCTTCTGGTCTCCCCAGGCAGACGCAGCCTTCTGTAACTTAAAGAGCAGCTTTGTCTCTGCTCCCATCCTCACTGTTCCAGATCCCGCTCTTCAGTTTGTGGTGGAAGTGGATGCATCCGCTTCTGGTGTTGGTGCTGTTCTGTCGCAGCGTTCGGCCGAGGATGGCCGTATCCACCCCTGTGCCTACCTTTCTCGTAAGCTGTCGCCTGCTGAGAGGAACTATGATGTGGGGGACCGAGAGCTCCTAGCCATCAAGGTAGCATTGGAGGAGTGGCGCCATTGGCTTGAGGGCGCTCAGCACCCGTTTATGGTTTGGACTGATCACAAGAACCTCGAGTACCTCAGGAGTGCTAAGCGGCTCAACCCACGTCAGGCCAGGTGGGCTTTGTTCTTTTCACGTTTTAACTTCACTGTCTCCTATCGTCCAGGATCCAAGAACCTGAAACCTGATGCTCTTTCTCGCTTGGGTAAACCCTCCTCCTCGGACCCAGAGCCACCCACGTACGTCCCTTCCTCATGTGTTGTCGGAGCCATAACCTGGGGTGTGGAGGAGAGGGTTAAACAGGCCACCGTTGGCACCCAGCCTCCTGCTGGATGTCCCCGGGGCCTGCTTTTTGTTCCTCCTGATCTACGGTCTCAAGTAATCCATTGGGCCCACGCCTCCAGCTTTGCCTGTCACCCTGGAGTAAAGAGGACGATGAAGTGCTGTCCCACCTTCCATGTCAGTCGACTCAAGCCTGCACGTGAGAGTCCCCTGGTTCCGGCAGAACCGCCTCCGCCTCCTCCTCGGCTGGTCGATGGTGGCCCGGTCTATACAGTACGCCGCCTCTTGGACGTCAGACAGCGCGGCCGTGGCCGTCAGTTCTTAGTGGACTGGGAAGGTTACGGTCCTGAAGAACGTTCGTGGGTTGCAGCCAGCGACATCCTGGACCCCACTCTCATCCAGGACTTCTACGACCGCCGTGCTGCTCTCCCTGGT
>SSNR01000111.1:177323-196462 GCA_006937965.1 Callopanchax toddi | reverse complement strand
TGTCACTCCCTGCTGTGAGACCACCTCTTTTCTCACTTCCTGTTTTATTCTGAAGTCTCCCTCCTGTTTCAGTTCTGTTTCCTGTTTCTCATTACTCTGATTCCTTACAGCTGTTTGTGTTTGTATTTAAACCAGGCTCTCCTCTCTTTCAGTTGCCAGTTCGTTAGTTTCCAGACTCTCGTCCCAGCCTCAGTTTAGATCTTTGTGCCTTGACCTTTGGATTCGTAGTTAGTTTAGAACTTTGTGCTTTGACCCTGTTTCTGGATTTTGGATTACCCTTTTGCCTCACGACTTGGATTATTCTGCCTGACCTTTTAATAAAGGGATTTTTGTGATCACTTTAACCTGCATTTGAGTTCTCCTTCGTACCTGCTTAACAGTTTTTACACTGTGTTCTATTTTTTATCCTGTGAAGCGACCTTGGGTGTCTTGAAAGGCGCTTTTAAATAAAATGTATTATTATTATTATTATTATTACCCAGGTCAGATCTCATCTGCCCTGGGGCTCTGCAGCTGTGTAGTTGTTTGGCTACCTCAGTGACTTCTGTCCAGAGATTGGACAGTCCATCCCCAGGTCTCCCAGCTCTGGTGATGTGTCAGTGGGATTGAGGAGCTCCTCAGAGTATTCCTTCCACCGCCCGACTATAACCCCAGTTTGATGTCAGCAGCTCCCCGTCCCCACTGTAAACAGTGTGAGCAAGTTGCTGCCTTCCTCCCCTGAGGTGCCGGATGGTTTTCCAGAACCTTTTTGGAGCCGATCAATAGTCTTTCTCCATGGCCTCGCCAAAGTCTTCCCACACCTGAGATTTTACCTCTGAAACCGCCACTGCTGCAGCCTACTTGGCCCTCCGGTACCTGTTGGCTGCTTCCAGAGACCCACAGACCAGCCATGCCCTGTAGACCTCCTTCTTCAGCCTGACTGCTCCTCTAACCTCTGGTGTCCACTGGTGAGTACAGGGATTAGTGCGTCTTCCCCATCAGAGAGGTGACATTCCATGCCAGTTTTAGGATGCGGGATTGAACCACCAAAGCTCAGTCTGCTACCTGATCCACAATGCACCAGACCCTTCAAGCTCCTCAGGTGGTGGGTTCACAGGTGGATGAGCCCATGGTAACCAGTTAAGGCTGGGCCCCATGTGTGAAGGCCCAGCCACCAGGCAGCTGGAAGTTTCTTCCTGTTCAAAGGGAGTTTTCCTTCCCACTGAGCTGCTCAGAATGGAGGATTAGATTGAAGTAATGGTTCAGTCCAATCATCTGGGTCCTTTACAACGAGACTATCTGACTATCATTTTCAAATTAATCTAATTTTATTCAATCCAACTGAATCTCATTGACTGTAATCTGGTCTGAATGTAGACCTGAAGGATCTGGACCTGTTGCTCTGTTTAGCTCTTTGAGGTGACCCTTCCTTTGTGTTTTGATCTGGAACTTTGGAAATAAACTGAACTGAACTAGTGACAGCATCCAGTTTCACTCACTGGTCATATGATGAGTCAATAATAACATGGCAGCGGCTCGGGATCCGCGTTTTGTTTCAAACGGCTTTGTCATCAACTTTGGACGATTTAGATTTGGGCTTTTCTTTAAGACGTGAACAGACAGAGGCACTTGAGTCTTTAAAAAAAAAGGATTTATTGACCACTTTGCCAATGAAATACAGTATACGTTTAATTTACCAGCTGGTTCTGGTTGTTGCTAAACAGCTAAACGAATTTGTCCTAGCGCTATCCAATAGCATGTGAAGACAGTTTGATTGACAACTGTTGATCCCGCCCCTATGAATTAATTGTTTCAGTGAATCGTGGCCAGGCTTGCCAGGCTATATTTCTGCTTTAATTTATTAAAACACCTCTTCTTCATGATACTCACCAAATTTCACCGGGATCTGGTCTAGGATTTCAAAATAAAAGCCAATCAAACATGCCAATATCAAGTCAAATTTGACCTGGTCCAACAGACAATTTTTCAGAAACTGTCTGATACCACTCACTATTTCTGCTAGCCTATTTAAACTAGACCGTCAATTCTGCCCTGCAGACTTTGGTCTAGCCACGCTCATTGGAACCTCAGCAGCCCACTGATTGGTCCGGTTGGTCTCGCATCGGGCCAGTCACAATGCTCTAATGGTTTGGTGGGCGGGACTAGCCGATGACGGTAGAGAGCTCAGACTGAAATGAAAGTCTAAATGCATGTTATTCACCTGGCAGTCATTTTTAAAGCACACATGCTTTCCATGTCTGGAGATGAGTAACAACACTTTTCCTGAATATTATAATTTATGCATAAAATGGTCAAATCTGTTTTCTCACACTATAGTTTTACTACCCAGTGTAACATCTGTGATGTGGAAGCTGTGGTTCAGGTCTGAATGAAACCAGGATGATGATGATGATGATGATGATGATGATGATGATGATGATGAAGATGATGATGATGAAGATGATGATGATGATAGAGGACCCTTCAAACGTGCTGCACCTTTGGATTGAGTATTCATGTGGATATTGTGAGCAGGAGATGAACACAGGACGGTGTTTGATCACTAATCCACAGAGGAGCTTCTAAAAGGAGCTTATTATGTGTCTCCCTCTTATCTGGGCCCTTGATGCAGCGCTATGGCAACAGCTAACAGACAATGCTAGGTGACAACAAAGGAAGGAGGAAGGGAGAGGAAGGAGTGTTTGAGCTGAAAACAACTCCTATCTCTCCTTGTAGAGATCAGATTTTTTTAAAACTTGTTGGTGTGCTGATTTTTTTTCCATATTTATTTTCTTGAAGTGAGATAACCTAAGGTTTATTATTACATGGATGACGTTTTTGGTGTGATTTTTATGAGCCTTCTGGAGGTGCAGATAACTCCCTCTTTGAAGTCTCTTTGAAGTCTGTAAATAAAATCTACATCTGAGTGTGGCAACACATCATGAGGCTGATCATTAAACAGGACTGGGCTAAAAACCCATCATGATGCAACCTCCAGTCCCTCTGGTATCCAGAGATACTGGTTTAATAAACACTAGTAAAGACAACAAGAATCAAGAAGACTGGTTGTTGGTACCAGACCTGCTGGTCTGAGTGTTTCAGAACCTGCTGCTCTACTGGGATCAACCATCTCCTGGGTTTACAGAGAACGACATGGTCTGAAACGACATTTCTGGTCATTAAATAGACATATACCCTCATATAGTCATAAACCAATTTATTTTATTGCAATCAAAACATCTGTTTCTGCAGGATTTTTACTCATCAAAACCTTTAAAGGAAGAAAATACGATGTCAACAAAGCCACATCATTTGTATTTATATGTTAGGAAGTGGTCCTGTGATGGACTGGAGACCTGTCCAGGGTGTTCCCCGCCTCTCGCCCCCGGACTGCTGGAGTTAGACACCAGTGCCCTGTGACCCTCAGGAGAGGGATGGATGGATGTTTGGAAGTTCACAAACAGATGTTTTGACTCCATTGCACTGTTACATCTACATACAGTATATCTAGCTCTTTTACCCATTCTCTAATAAATATCTAAACTTGTCATGTTTCAGTGGAGGTGTGTTGAAGAGAATCAAAGATAAATGATCACTAATTTCCTATCTGTGTTCCTATCCTAATCCTAATTTCCTATCTATCTGTGTTCAACTATAACATGTGACAAACAGCAATACAGTGAATGTGTTCAACACTGTAGAGTCAAGGTCACTTCCTGTTTATCAACACTCTCCAAAAGCAGCTTCCACTGTCATGTGATGTCCCTTATGTCAGATAAAAGAGTGAAGGAGGAAATGAGAACGGAACATGCCGGAGAACCTGGACAAGCCCACTATGTTGCAACAGAATGTGTAAAGAGAAAGGAGTTCCCAGAAGCATCGTGTCATGATCCACGCCCGTGTAGAGTTCTGCTTCCTGTTCATAGCCACTCCTCCACAGCTCCCCTCAGGGCAGTTCCTCATCAAACACCTGCTCACCTCCCCCTGTATGAACACACTCACTCTTCATGACCTCTTCTCTCTTTTTAGCCATTTGTCACCCAGTTTCCTAGTTTTTTTTATTTATTAAACATTTCTGAGTTCAGCTGCTTCACCTGCATCAGGTCCCTCACCTGAAAGCTGTATGAAACGTTAATGACACATACAGGAAAAAAATGTTTAAAGCTAGAAAACATGTTTAATATAATCAGATACTGGAGTTCTGTTAAAGCAGAATAGAATAAAAATATATATTAAATCACTCAATTTAGTTAAAAACTTTCATAATTGAGGTATCTGGTGGTCTCTAAAAGAAGGCAAAAAAAGATTTTTATATTATTTCATTTAGTTTCTTTATTGAACATTGGTACTTTTACATGTCTGTCGTTTTTCTTTTATAAAGGTAAATATATTTGATTTAGTTGTGTACTTGACTTGTGTAAACATTTGTACCTTTGCATTTTTAAGTTGATGTTTTTATGTTAGTTGTTGAACTTTTTAACTTTGAAAAGAGTTTTATTATTTTCATATTTTAAAAGCATTTTATTGAGTTAATTTTTAAATTTTTCTTAAAGTTTGTATGTTTCAATTTGTAAATTTATCTTGTTTTTTATTCTTTTTATTTCCCAGTACTTTTAAACATTTCTGTTTTTAAAACATTTTTGTTAAAGTTTCAGGTTTAGGCTGCAAATCCAAACTTAAAGCAGGTGATCGGATGTGGTCACTTGTCCTATGGGGTAATAGTGAACAGAAGTGATATTACAGTAAGTGAATTTCTCTTTAGCTGTGATAAACCTGTTCCTTTACACGTGAAATCTGTCACCAGGAGCATTTTTCCTCCACATGTGTGAGCTGTAGTTTCACAAGAGCTCAAACATTCCATAAAAGTGAGAAGAAAGTGCAAAGTCATCCTGCGTCGTGCAAACTGAGGATGAGGATGGAGAAGTGAGCCGAGGAGAGCGGTGTTCTCGTTCTCTGCACAGTTCTCGCGAGATGTTGACTGCAGTATAAAGTCTGGTCGAGCCTGTGGCGCTTCAGTCTCTTCGTCCGTGGCTGCTGTGGTTGAGTTGAAGGTACGTGATAAAACATTAGTTTGTAGTCTTTCTTTGAGATTAGCTGTTAGAATTAGTGCGCTGAATTATTCGGGTTTTAAACCCGGAAACGTTTCTTTGGTGAAACTGAAGCGACATTTTTGTTCAACAAGTGTTTTTTTTCTTTCTTTCTTTTTTTGCTTTCACGTTCTTAAATTTCTTCATCTACTCGTTTAAAAACGGATTTTAGGGGGAATGTGGGTCAGTTGTGTATTTTGTTTCCCTCCTAAATAACTAAGGACAACGTTGGTCTAAAATCAGTAATTTTCTATTTTATTTTAGTTTGTTAGCAAGCGAATGCCTCTTAAACTTTATTGTTCGTGATAATGTGTCAGGTTTATAAAAGTTTGAACTGCATTTTATTTAGTCAAAGGGGGTGAAATGACACGGAAACCCTGAGAGAAGAAGTGGAAATGCTTCATGATGGTTAATGAAGAGCTGCTAGTTCCCTATTAGGTAAACCTGTCCTCACCTGACCTTTGACCTCCAGGCGCTTTAAATTATATTTCTGATTCATAATATTTATAAATTCTTGGGCTGAATGAATCTTTTGATCAAAACAATCAAATATTTAATTATCAGCATTTTAACCCTTTAACTGTCAGTTTGATTACGTTGGGAAAAACCAAAGAAATTGTATTATTTACCATAACATTTAAAATCTACCTGAACTAACTATTTGTCTTTGTTTTCTCCACTTTGAAAAGGGGAACCATGCTTATGGTGATCATTTAGTTTCAACCCTTACCAATATGCATTCTGCTCACACACACTGAACAGCATGTTAGGTAGGAAGTTGGAAATGATAATCTCCCTTATACAATTAAGTAAATAAACAAAATCAATAGTCGATTAGTTTATACCTTGTTTGTGGAACTCTACTGGATAGTTTTCTGTGACATCTTTGATCCAAATCACCACAGCAGGGGCTCTTCTTACATTCTCTCTCATATTACACGCTTCGTGTTTATTGTGCACGCAGAATGTGCATTCACGAGTTTTGAAGCTAAATAAACACCATGCATGCTTTGGTTTACTTGTTGTGGGTTCATGTAGATTCATTAAACCAATCGGATCTGATGAAATGACAATTGTTTAATGCTTAGGTCAATAAGGAGGAAATGGATGAGTTTAGAGGTCAACATAAGAAAGGACAGTTTTGATCCTTGAATTGCAGGATCATTTTTTTGTAATTTATATGGGATGAACTGGTTTTACACACACACACACACACACACACACACACACACACACACTTTAAAATGCCAACATAATAGTAAAAGTGACTAAATAACACTGAAACCTGGGCTGAGCACAGAAGAACCAGGTCAGGAGATGGTCTTGAGCTGTTCTTAAAAACACCTGCATTCTCCGCGGCCCTCAGGAGCCCCGGCAGACCATTCCACAGACGGGGGCCATGATACTGAAAAGAAACTGCTCCATAGGTCTGTGTTTGTTAACAGACCGGTGCCAGAGGACCTGAGGGTCCATGAAGGTTCATAAGTTAAAAGCAGTTCTTTAAGATAAGAAGGCCCAAGACCATTAAGACATTTAAAAACCAGTAAAATAATCTTAAAATCTATCATAAAACACAATGAGAGCCAATGCAGTGATTTTAAAACTGGTGTAATATGCTCCTGCTTCCTGGTCTTGGTCAGCACACGGGCAGCAGAGTTCTGTAACAGCTGAAGGCTGGACAGATTCTTCTTGGGAAGACCAGAAAGCAGGGCATTGCAATAGTCTTATAGTGTTGTTGTCTCGAGAGAGAATAGGGCGGACTCTGGCTGTTTTTTAAATGATAAAATCCTGTTTTTACTGTATATTTAATATGTGGAATAAAAGATAGCTCAGAATCAAAGATAACGCCCAGGTTCCTGATTTTTACTGAAGGATTAAAAGACAAAGACTGTAATTTCTGAAGGGACTTTTCTCTCTGAGCCTCAGTCAGGACCAATGATTAAAACTTCAGTTTTGTCCTGGTTGAGCTGGAGGAAGTTATCCGTCATTCAGGCCTTTAGATCTAAAATACAGTTAAAAGGTGCATCAATTCCAGTGTCTCCTGATGACTCCAGCAAGTGGCAGCATATATAGGTTAAAAAGTACAGGACCTAAAATTGAGCCTTGAGGGACACCATATTTAGCCTCCTGAATCTGTGAGGAGCATGTTTCCATGGTGACCATAAAATTCCTATCTGTGAGGTAGGAGCTGAACCAGTTAAGGACAATACCAGAGAGGCCCACCAGGTGTTGCAGTCTAGTTAAAGTGCCCATGACATCGGTTTCCATGTTTTCTGACTTATCTATCATGTTGCAACGTTGAGTTCTCACCTTAAACCTGCCAGAAAGAGCAAAAAACAGCGTCCATCTGTCTCCTAGTCCAGCCAGTGAGAAGCTCTTCAAGATTTCAGACCCAGGTTTCAAACAGTTTTTTTCACTCCAGCCCGCTATGAGGTCATAGTGATCCGGACTTGCTTATATGGTAAATTCTCCTCCCACATGCACGTTCACGACAACTGGAGCGAGGCAGTGCCGCCGCCATTGCCCATAGACCATAGTGTAGTGTTTAGTTTCAGTTTCGTTTCTCTTTCACGTGACAACACTGCCCCCTGCTGCAGCAAAAGTGTCAGGCTGCCAAATAAGGAGAAACCCAGCAGAACCGGAAGGCGGCGCTTTCTTCTGATCTCTGAGTTGCTCCTTAGGAAATAATTACAGCGTATTTTGAGTTATGATGGTGCAATGCTGATCTAGAGGCATCAAAGATTACACCTGTTTAATATAAAGAGATTTAAATATGGAGTCACAGGCACTTTAAAAGAATTTGGTGATCCACTGTCTCATCTATTTAGTAGTTTTTTGTTTGTTTTTTTTAGAAAAATTTTTAGTACACAATTAGTTTGGTGATTTACATGAATAATTGTCCACCAAATAATATGAAATGATCCTTTGTTTCATGTTTACAGCTGATTCCCTCTGCTGCAATCTGGTCCGACTGAAGATGGCTGCAGGCAAAGCAAGAATTGGACAGCTGGCTCCAGACTTCATAGCAAAAGCGGTGATGCCCGATGGGCAGTTTCAAGACCTAAAGATGTCAGATTACAGAGGTACGCTACAACCTATGCTTCATCTGGTTATCCAGATGTTCTAGACACATTTAAATAACTTGATGTCAACGATGTGAGAAATTCAGTGTCCTTGTTGTATTTGGTACAGGAAAGTATGTGGTTTTTTTCTTCTATCCACTGGACTTCACATTCGTTTGTCCAACTGAGATCATCGCTTTTAGTGATGCTGCTGAGGAGTTCAGGAAGATTGGCTGTGAAGTCATTGCTGCCTCTGTAGACTCCCACTTCTCTCATTTTGCATGGTACTCAACAAGATTAAGACCCACTATGATGGTGTGCATCCACTCAAAAACGCTCACGTTTTTTATGTTTGTGCTCTCGTAGGACCAACACACCACGTAAACAGGGTGGTCTGGGTACGATGAAGATCCCTCTGGTGTCTGACACGCGGCGCACCATCTCTACAGATTATGGAGTCCTGAAGGAGGATGAAGGCATCGCCTACAGGTGGGCTGACGTTGTGAGATGTGCTGTTGCCTAAATCACCATGATGTTTCTACATGCAGTGGGAGAAAGTGATCATCTCTGCATTTTAGCAGCTGCTCTCAGAAGTTGAAAAATAAACCAATATTCTTCTGAATTTCAGGGGTCTGTTTATCATCGATGACAAGGGCATCCTGAGACAGATCACCATCAACGACCTTCCAGTTGGACGCTCCGTCGAGGAGACCTTGCGTTTGGTTCAAGCTTTTCAGTTCACTGACAAGCATGGAGAAGGTCAGTTTCTGCTGCTGGATTTCATGTTTTTGTTTCTAGTTGCATCTAGTTTTCTTTATGACCCAGTTAATCCAAATAAATACACAAATTATTAGTTTTATTATGGCATTTTTACACCTGGTTCGGTCTGGTCTAGGTAGGGTCAGCCTGCCCCCGCGCGGCCAGGTTGTGTTCACACAGCCTCCTCAGGAATGCACATGGGCGGTCTCCACCACAGAAGTGGCGTGGAGAAACCTGTGATATCACACACGAGCTCCACACAGTGAACAAAACACTTGTGAGCACGTTCAGTTGAGACGAGTGGAATAAGATGGGTAAAACAATGGAGAACCTCGTGGTGCTCATAATTTTTGTACTCCGATTGTGGCTCGTTTTGGGGAACCAATCAGAAGCTTGCACTGTCAGTATGTGTGATCCTTCAGCCGGCCAATCAGTCTATAGTGGGTGTGTTGGGTCATCTCAGCTCCAAGCTGACTGCCAGGGAGTAGGTCTGAAAAAACCGGTCTGCCCAGCACAGAATAATAACCCTCAGGGCTCTAGACTGTGACCAATTTGGTTGCAAATGCGACCTAATTTTTAAAAGGTGCGACTAAAAAATATCATAGTATTGATATGATATAAAAATATCATAGGTTGCATCAGTGCGACCAGCTGTTTGAATAAAAAATGGCCTCCTGTGCATTATCAATTATGCATTATCAATCAATAACTTTATTAAAGACACGAAGTTAAAACATTTGAACTGATCCTAAAATGTTTTTTAAGTTTCAGCTGATTGAAGCACTTTACTTTTTCAGTAGGTTACCCATCTGATACAATTCAGTTCAGTTTCAAATAAAGAACCTTGTTTACTAGCTTGTTAATTAGTTATTTAGGAGTTATTATTACTTATATGGACAGAGATTTTTAAAAAAAGTGAACCTATAAAACTGCAAATTTGGGTGTACCTAACTTTTGTGCCAATGCGCCTAAGAAAAAAAATTAGGCACACCAGTGAAACCAGTGCAAAAAGTTAGCCTGGAGCCCTGACCCAGATGTAAAAACAATGACCCTACCAGGGCTAGACCAGTCTGACCCAGATGTGAAGGGGCCAATAGCTGACTGAGAACCTTCACCAGCATACTATTAGTTATCCTAAATGTAATCAAACCTTTACTGTTCATTTTGTAATTCATGCAACAACAATCAAATATCAATTCATCAAGATAATAGTTTTGATCTTTTAAACAAAAAAACTCTTGTAAATTGAGTGATGAGCTATCATAGAACATCTGATGCATTTGCTTGTCCATATTCTGAGCTGTGGTGAGTTTAAACTGTACATTATGCATCCTATTGGAGCACCTTTATTGTGTGATCTAGCAGCCAGGGCTCATTACAGGCTTATCTTTTCAGTCTGCCCAGCCGGATGGAAACCAGGAAGTGACACCATCAAGCCTGACGTCCAGAAAAGCAAAGATTTCTTCTCCAAGCAGTAATAAAACCAAGGCTGCCGTCTGCTGCCTGCTGTAGGAGATTTCATTTTGTGATTGTTTTCAGTTATGGTTCTTGTAGTCGACATGATTTGTATCTCGTGTTGTAGATGGGGTGAACATTTTACTGGAACCAAAGTCATTCCAGATTATTGTTACTTACAGACCTTTCTATTGGAACAAAGCCAGACCACCTGTGCTCAGTATGTTGTATATTTTTAATACAGACAGTGAATAAAAGTTGTTTCATCTAAATGATGTGCCTCACACCTACACAGATGTTTTATAGCATTAGATAAAGCACTTGCTGCATGTTCTTACACATGTACTGTACATCAAGCAAAACATGCTAAAAACCTATGTTGATTCAATGTCTGTGTCCTAAAACCTTCAATGATGTATAATAAAAGCTTTTCAGGTACCTCACCTCCATCTGGATTCAAGGATTTTTATTGTCAAGCATGAGATGAAACAAAATGTGTTTCCCTGGTTACAGCCCAGACGGTAAATTAAACAAACTAGAATAGTGAAAAAAACAAGAATAGTAGTAAAAATAATACAGATTACAGATGCTGTATTGTAATCTGCACAGAGACCAGTGGCCAAGCTGGAGCGTTGGTGCTCTGTGCGTTTGGCTCAGTACCGCATGCCAGATGCAGCATCGCTGCGCTGAGTTGAAGCTGATATTCTTAACTAGCGCTGGACATCAGCTGGGCGCACAGATCAGTACCGTCCTGCCACTGAGCTAAAAACACCTGAATGGGTTCGGATCCAGATCTGGGTTTTCCCTCAGACCTGATCTAAATGAAACCATTCTGAAACTGATGGAGTCCAGTCAGCATCACCTGGATTTAGCTACTTTTATTTTAGATAAAACACTGAGTTCAGTCTGGTTAGTTTTTTTCCTTGTTCTGAACTTGTTAGTGGAAACAAAGTGAACTAGTTCACCTGGTTAGTTAACTGGTTCACCTGGTTAGTTAACTGGAGTCCAGCAGATTTAGATTCATGTGTTTTTGTCTGATTGAAGAGGTCAAAGTTAGAATAGAATCAAATAGAACCTCAAAAACCTCCTTAAATAAATGGGCAGGGAGACAGTCAGCAGGGCAGTTTGTAGGCCACAGATGCTGCACTACCTCTGATAGAAATGAAAGAGAAACAGGCTCAAACTGATTGAGAACATCTGGGCACAGAGCAGAAACCGGGGTCTAGAACATTATGACTGCCAGAAGACCTGAGGGCAGAGATCTTGTCCATAAAAAATGATGAAAACTCTTCACAAAGCTCAACTGATGCAGTTAAAACAGAGGCACCTGTAGTTAGTCTTAAACTTCAGACTATTTACAACACCAGCAGCTGTCCTCTCCAGAAGTTCTGATGACTCAGCCATGCTGGCTGTGTGTCTGAGAGGAACCATTTGGAATCAAACACCTTCTCCATTCTACTGACTTCAGGGCTCAGACATGTGGACACATGTGGTTTAGTCTCTTCAACAATTAACTGAACTGGTAAAATACATCTCAGAAAAATGAGCCAGGTTTTAAAAATGTGAAAATCTAGTGTTACCACCATGAGGTTGCAGAAGGAACGTTGTCTTCTACTTTAGGAATAAATTGGCTAATTGGTCTTTGTCAGACTGTTTATAACACACACACCCCTGAGCCATTTTGGGTGTATGAGTCGCGTTATCAAGTTTTTGCTTCTTGTGATCTGGCATGGTAGCCCTTCACACAACACGAGTGTACCGTTTTCTGCAGGTTAATAAGCTCACAACACACACAGTGACCATTTTGTCTTCTGTTGTTTACACTCATCCATCCCATGATGCAACGCGCAGTACGTCATCTGACAAAGACTGATAGTGATTTTATTGTGTTCAGATAAAATTTGTAAATGGTTTAAAAATACTGACCAGTGTTGCTAGATGTATGATAATTATCGTATTTGTAGGATAATTTAACACTCTGTACGATCAATAATTCCATAAATACGATCATTTGAGCCCTTTGTGGTATGGAATTTGTGTAAGAGATGCTTGTTTTAATCATTAATTAAAGCTAAAACTACTTTAAAGGTTAGAATTTTGCACAGTTTGATATACTGATATTAAAACCCGGGTTAAGGCTGTAACTTAGTAGCGTACGATAATTTTTCTTAAAATACGATAATTTTAAGATCCTGGTACAATACTTTAACATTTCCAATCTGGCAACACTGATACTGACTGTATTTTTAGGGTAAGATATCTGTATGAGAGTGAATACATAAGCAACATCCCAGGTTCTTGGTGTTGAACAAATGATTCCTGATCATTTCAGGATGAATTGTTTCAGTTTTTGTCAGAGAGATTCCCTCAGTAGTGATGCTGAAGTTCTTCACTTAGAACAGGAACTTAATAAATGTTTAATACCTGTGTTCAGTAAACATTTGTTAGCATAATGTTTATGCTAATAATTGGGCAGAAAAATATTATTATTATTATTGCATAATTACAGCTAAGGAGGAGACCTCAGGCTCTGAATAATTGCATTGTATTTCCTTAATAGTTAAAACAAGTCTCTTAAACCACACTGACAAAACATAGAAACTTAGCCAACTTGTGAAAGTGCCAGAGACATTTTTGTTAGCAACCATTAGCTAAGTAGCTCAGGGGCCGCTAAGCTAACTAGCCGCTAAGCTAACAAGAAGGAAAAAATGGCATCTGGAAAAATGTGCGTCAGTGAAAATAAGGAGGAAACTGTAGAGGTTTGACCACACTCCTTACTAACTAAAGATAACTGTGTGTTTATTGTATTATTTATTCAGACTGTTAGACTGTTTCTGAAGGTGTTTAACACAATTCTGACATCTTGTGGTCATGGAGTTACAAGTGGTGTATTTATGTTCTAATTTCTAAAGTAAAAGTTGTATCAAGTTTGTGTTTTAGTTACTAAAGTGATAGTTGTATTTACTAGTTTGTGTTCTAGTTTCTAAAGTGATAATTGTATTTACTAGTTTGTGTTCTAGTTACTAAAGTGATAGTTGTATTTACTAGTTTGTGTTCTAGTTTCTAAGGTGATAATTGTATTTACTAGTTTGTGTTCTAGTTTCTAAAGTGATAGTTGTATTTACTAGTTTGTGTTCTAGTTTCTAAAGTGATAGTTGTATTTACTAGTTTGTGTTCTAGTTTCTAAAGTGATAGTTGTATTTACTAGTTTGTGTTTTAGTTTCTAAAGTGATAGTTGTATTTACTAGTTTGTGTTCTAGTTTCTAAAGTGATAGTTGTATTTACTAGTTTGTGTTCTAGTTTCTAAAGTGATAGTTGTATTTACTAGTTTGTGTTCTAGTTTCTAAAGTGATAGTTGTATTTACTAGTTTGTGTTCTAGTTTCTAAAGTGATAGTTGTATTTACTAGTTTGTGTTCTAGTTTCTAAAGTGATAGTTGTATTTACTAGTTTGTGTTTTAGTTACTAAAGTGATAGTTGTATTTACTAGTTTGTGTTCTAGTTTCTAAAGTGATAGTTGTATTTACTAGTTTGTGTTCTAGTTTCTAAAGTGATAGTTGTATTTACTAGTTTGTGTTCTAGTTTCTAAAGTGATAGTTGTATTTACTAGTTTGTGTTCTAGTTTCTAAAGTGATAGTTGTATTTACTAGTTTGTGTTCTGGTTTCTAAAGTGGACCGGGTTGTTTTTGAGCACCCTGAAAACCAAGCAGGAGTCTCTGATTTTTGTCAAGAGGATGATGGCTGTGGCTGTGTCTTCCATCACCTACCTGAGAGGGATTTTCCCAGAGTACGCCTACAGATCCAGATATTTGGAAGGTGAACGCACTAGTCCACAAATCATCCAGACATTTAGGAATATCTTAGGTTCTGTGTATTTGTCTTTAGTACAGGTTAACTGGAAACATACAATACAGAAAACACTAATGCAGTTTGCAAAAAAAGCACAGCAAAGGACATTGAGTCCTCGTAAGTTGAATCATTTTGGGGTTGCAGTGAGCTGATGGTGGTTTTCTAAAATTTCATGGTGGAGTCAGTTATCACCTTTGCTTTATTTACCTGTTTCAGCAGCCTCTCTCTTAGAGATAAAAACGATTAGAAGACATTGTCAAATGTATCAGGTTGCCTGATCTGCCCCAAATACGTATATTTTAAGAAGTGAGTCACCTTCAAGGCTTAGGATGTTATCCACTGAGCTGACCACCTTTTGACCTCTGACCTTCTTGTAGGAGATTCACGCTCCCTTAATACAGAACAAATAGGATGGAAAAAACTATTTAATTACTTAAAGTTCTGGTATTATTCAGTTAAACTTGCTAAAGTGACTCATATTTCTTTATTGTCTGTTTATCTGATGCTTTTTAAAGCATGTTTTTATTGATGCTGATTTTTAATGTATTTTGTTTAACCTGCCTGCAAAGCCCTAAAGGGATGTCGAAGTTCACTTACAATAATAAATATTCACATTATTCAAGAGACATGTAAATCACATAAACCTGGTTTCTCACAGGTTGTGGCTCTGATTTTGTGCCTTTGTAATGTAGATTTTCTTTCTCCTGCCACATATTGTTTGACTAGATTTGTGCATCAAAGTTTTGCGAGAAAACTGCAAAACCCCTGGAGCCAACAAAGTTGTGAAATGGTAAATTTTCTTTTCTGCTTCTATTGTAGTAAAATATACCAAAGTGTAAGCTTTCTTTTAAAAAACGAAAGTCTGTTTTTAGATGGGAGAATCTGCAGTTTAACTCCTCAGGCTGACTGATCATTTAGTCTTTTTCTCATGATTTGTCCAGGATGATGGGCTGCTTTGATGCTCTGGAGAAACAGTATGTAAGTCGATTATTCAGATACTTTACTGTCATTCACCAACATGTTTACAGTAAAATGACAGTCCTCAGGATTGACAGCGAGGTACAGATACAGATAAATATATCATTGATTATTATTAGAGTCACCACAGCGTTTGACGTATGTTATTATTACACCTGATATTAGTGAGATAGTGACAGTCACTGATAACCAGTTATACCAGTCTCCTACTGAGCCTGGTGGATTTGGCCTTGATGGTGTGAAGTCTCCTTCCTGATGGGAGGTAGAGAGACAGGCAGGGTGGGTGGAGCTCCTTCTTCTGCTCTTACAGCTACTGTGGGTGTTATTACAACATTTAAAATGATGTAACGTTTCATGAGGTGTGCTAATTTGATTTTTCTATTGGTTGTTGTCCTCTTCACAGCTCCAGATCATATGCATTGGGGTGAGTACACTATAATAAACATGTTGCACATGCTAACTAGGAACGCTCTACATGAAGTGGAGCCTGAAGTCCAGCCTAGCCTCTTTCAAGGCTAAAACTGTAAACGTTAGGGCTTTGTTCATTCCTCTGTTAGTGTAGAAAATAGATTTTCTATAATAACTGGTAGTGATTACTGAAGATATTTGAGTCTCATAGATTTTTGGTGAAGTACTGTTTCTTGAATCTACCGTTGATGTTGTATTTCTGAATCAATATTGGAACATGGCAGTCTAATTCTATGAAAAAAAACTCATTAGATAATAAACATTTGTGATTTAGATCAAATTTAGTCTTATTATTGTATTCCATTGATTCAGAGACACCCACAACTACAAATGCTAAATGTCTCAACAATGCAAAGACAACTCCAGGACATCAGCATCAGTTCATAACATCAACAATAGGTACTTACTACAATGTATATGTACTGTATATACACCAGTGACTGGTGAATATCTTCAGTTATTGTTATTATTGTCAAAAATCTTTGTGAAATACTACTAATAATGAAATGAACAGAGGCAATGATGGTTACTGTTTTCAGCCAGGTTGGACTTTATCTTCTATTTGTTGGTTGGGTTTTTCTATCATACATCAACAATTCTCAGGTTATTCAGCTTTGTTAATTCATTGTTGTTGCAATCTAGGTCTACAGCAATCCAGATGACCCTAATGTAAGTTGTGTCTTGTACACTGAAGGTTTATTTTTCATTATTAATGTTAATATAAAATGTCATCATGGTTTAGAAACACGCTTTATCAACTTGCAGTGCATCATTGAGTCTTACCAGTTCAACTTCAGATACACGGAGCTGGGACCAGAGATGGACATACTCAGGTTTGGATCATTAATAGTTAGCATTACAGATACAGTCTATCGTCTGAACTGATGGTGAATAACATTTCTGAACCTACAGGAACAATGATGTGAAAATGCAGGTGACACTGGAGGACACCAAGAGAGCCTCAGTGCTGCTCATCAGGAAGCTCTTCCTGCTTATGCAGAACCTGGATGCCCTCCCCAGTAATGTCTACCTCACCATGAAGCTCTACTACTACGATGACAGTAAGACCTTTAACGCCTGAAATATGAAATAACTATCAGTAAAAATGAACTATATAATCGATTATATTTTAATATTTTGTAAGTCCCTTTGGATAAAAGCGTCTGCTGAATACATAAACATATTATGTAATCATTTAACAGTAATGAAAAGAAATAAAATTGTGACTTGCCACAGGTAGATACCCCATGCCAGAGGGCAGAAGACAACATACAGCAGGCTTTTGAGGCGAGAACTAATACTAGTATTAATCCTGATACACACAGCACTTTGTATGTAATTCACAGTCAGTTAGAGAAGAAGCTTCTAACAGTCAGCCTAAAGCATCTCGTTTTACCCTGTTAGAAACTGTTAGAACAAAAAGGAAAGCTGGAAGGGAATGTAAGAATCTATTCACACCAACAGAGACTCAGCAGTAGTGAAACTACATCAGATTATTCATTTCATTTATTTGATAACTATTCAAAAAGCCGTTCTCATGCATGTCATTCTTATATTATATTAGTTTGTTAAAGCAGCTATCTGGAGTATTTTTCTCTGTATCAAAGTTTTCTAAATCTTTTAAATGATATTTCAGGTCTAAACTATGATCTATGGGTTGAGTTCCACAACATCTGTCATTCTGATGAAGACCCTCCTTCCTCCTAGAGACCACTTTGCATTATTTCTGGCCGGCGAACTTTTTCAGCCAATGAAATTCTAATTTCTGCATTGTCGGCTTTCTGTCAATGTGCACGCGCTTCAAGCAAACCTGTAGCAGTAGGGGGCGCTCTCGTACAGGACACTCCGTATCTTTCTCTGTAGTCTCAGCCGTAAAGGAGGATCCAGTCAGAGCTCATTTCTACTAAAAAGTCCTCCATTCCCCTGCTGCTGAGGGATTTATTTTTATTTTTAAACATTTCTCCTCACAGAATGCCAAGGCTTGCCAAGGATACACGTTTATTTTGACTGAGGACTAATTCTGGACTGAGCATTTTCTTATTTCCAGTTCCTGTAGCTTCAGAACATCAGCTGCCGTTCTAAAGTCATGTAACAAACACAGCAGGGACAGAGAGGGCAGCCTCTTACAGTGTGAGAACAATGATTTGTGAACTGTGAGTGATTAAACCTTACAACGTAATCATAGTTTGAGTTGCACAGTTTATGCCCAGCTTACAGTCCGAAGTAATGCGCCGTGTGCACACGCGTGTCGAGGTGTTTTGGGAGGAGGAGCGTTGGACGTTGGATTCAAAAACTGCTCTTTTGCTGAAATAATCCATCTAGCTGCTTTAATAAGTTCTGCATTTAATTACAAGAAGGTATAAAAACTAGGGATGCACCAAAAATTCGGCCACCAAAGATTTTCGATGCACAGAAACAGACAAACAGACAAAAAGTGCATTTTTGGTTTTCAGCTGAAACACCTAAATCACCAAAAAAACACGCCGAAATGTGTGATGTGGCGAGCAAATAGTGCAGCCAGCACGTGAGAAACAGGATAAGAGCCAGCATGTCTGTAGTGTGGACTTCATTTACTATCTCTGTGTGTGGTTTTGGACCGGTCTGGACCACAACGAGCAGTCCGTGCAGCCTGTGATCTGAGCGTCTCGTTTCAATCTGCTCCTCCCGCTGCAGAGCGCTACGGATCTGAGAGTGACAGGTGACATATGCGTGCTTACAGCCCTCAAGCCCTCCCGGACAGAAACCAAACATCACCTGTAAGATCAGGCTGGGCTGCCACCACCTAAAATACCAGGGACGTTTTTCTGTCCCAGTTCAGCTCTGACTGGACCCGAGTCTGACCAGAACCAGTGTTGTTTATTTAATGGAGGGTGAAAAAAATTCCACACACAGCAGCAGCACACTACTTTTACTTCAACTAAACACTTAATAAAGCTAAAAACCAATGTAACACCTTCCTCGAATTACAAAATTTAAATGACTGAAACTCAGAAAAATATTGGACCAGTTCTAGGATTCGTCTACTGGAGCAGAATGTGATTAATGACACAAACAAAGAGTTTGAATAACAACGATGTATTTGATGTATGTTGACAGTTTATCAATAAGACATTTGATTGAAATAAAACTTATACACACATGGAATAAAATGGGCCCAAAGCAAAAACAAGTCTTTTAAAAATAACGTAGAAAAGTAAATGGGAATACCCCCAGGGGATTTTACTCAGTTCGTGTGGTGTTTATCCACATCAAAAACGTATCTCAGTTCTTAGTTCCTCTCCTTATACAGCAATTCAACCAAATCAAAGCTGGTCCTACCAAATGGCAGTTACCACAGTTCTCAGTCCATTCAGGGCAGATCAGAATCTCCTCGTGTCGTGGGCTTCATGTATCCTGGTGGGGGGGGCTCGCCATCCCTGAATGGAGTCCAGCATCAGTCAATCTTCTTTGAAGACGGGTCCAGAGAAGAGGGAAAGGAAGAATACAAAAAAAAAAAAAAAAAAA
>SSNR01000111.1:139142-177313 GCA_006937965.1 Callopanchax toddi | reverse complement strand
AAAAAAAAAAAAAAAAAAAAAAAAAAACCTGACCTGCACAAAGCAGCAGAAATGTATTCAAAATCAAATCTTATATTCTCACATCTACAATGAAAATCAATTACAGCAACAAATCCTACTTGATGAATTTATCAATTTACAAGATTTCTTACCAAGAACAACAGAATTCAGAACTCCTTGTAGACTTCTGAACAGTAACAGCTCAGCAGCAACATGAAGAAACTACAGTTAAGAAACTTCTATGAGTACAGTGGACTTTTTAAAGCACATACTGAATAAAAAAATACACTTAACATGTAGACTCAGCTTCCATTTGCTCAAACCAAATTGCCTAGCACTTTTTTACAACTTAATAAACAGTTTACACCAAGATAAGATCAGATCTGAGCTCTTACGTTGTAGAAAGAAGTGCTAGCTTAACTAACAGCATTAGCAGTTAGCATCTTATTTACTAAATTTTCCAGAAATTAGTTTCACTCACCGAAAGATAAAATAACAACATAGAAATGTAATCCTTTAAACAAAACGTGGAGTGCTTTAAAGGGAAGTTTTAAAGCAGCTGAAACTCCTAAAAGCGCTGGCTTCTCAGCATAAAAAGAAACGTCTGTTTTCTCTCTCTGCCTTCAACCGTTTGTTTCCGTGTGCACTTCACTGACACTCGGAAAAAAACAAAACTTCTTCAAAATCTATGAGAACAGTATTATACATTAGAAAATAAAGTATTTAAATGTACTTTTTTCACAAATCTTTGACATATTAACATTTTCAATAAAGGAACTATGTTTTACATGTATAAAACAAAACTTAAAAGCATTTTTTACATTGACAGGGTTACACCAAACTTTAAGAACACGAACAAACATGAAACTAATAAAATAATTTATTATTATTAATAATAATAATAATAATTATGATAGTAAGTAGTAAGTAAGTAAAGTTTATTTATATAGCGCCTTTCACAGATATACATCACAAAGCGCTTGACAATATAAACAAACAAAACAGAGAAAACATTGAAAATAAAAAACAAAATAGAGATTTGGGGTACCATCAGGGGATCTACATTGTAAATTATGAGTTAAAGTGGGACATTTACTTGGGCTTGGGCAGAGAGAAATATTGGGGCAAACTTCAATACAGTATTTGGGGTTGGGCAGAACAATTTTAGGGAAAACTTCAATAATATATTTGGGCAAAACAATAAAAGGGAAAAGATGGGAGCAGGTAAGAAAAGGGCAAACAACAAGGAAGGATGAGGAAGAAACCTCTGCATACAGGAAACAATACACTGACAGTCCACAGTTAAAAATTATGACACAATTTAAAATCTGCTTTTGGATCGACCAGCTGGAAATCCCAGGAGCAACGAGTCACACATTTACCACAGCCTGGAAATAAATTTGCACTATTTCAGTCGCCAGTTAACCATGAAAAATACTGATAACAATGTAATATTGAATTAAGAGGCTTCTTTGTTAGAGCGGTGCTGCAAATAAAACACTCCCCGTCGCTGCTGCTGTCACATCGTCAGACAGGAGCTTTTCCCTCCTCTCTCCTTTGTTTTCATAGTTGTGTAATTGATTTATTGCAGTGCCTTGATAGTGAGGTTAGTACACATCGTAGACATATGCTATGGTTCTAATAACTCACATAATCATTTCTTTCTGTGTTTCGGTTTTCGACTTGGGTTTCCTCATTTTCGGTTTCATACAAGAATTTTAATTTCAGTGCATCCCTAATAATAAAAACAGCCATAAATGATTAGCATCTATGGTGAACACACCTGATATGGACATCACAGGCAGGACAGTTAAATTTAAAGTTCAGTCAGAAATTACTGGACTTGTTCCTGAAGGGTAGCTGTCAGTTTTTGCTGCTCTAATCTGCACACAGAACCAAAAGCCATCCTCTCATTCCTCCACCTTTCCTCACAGGTGACAGTCTTTCAACGAGGTAATCAAAATAACACAACAGCTTCTGTACATTTTTGGCTAATAAAGTGAAGGACACAAAACACACTGTGTGTCATGTGCTGCTAGAGAAAGTCAGATCCATCAATGTGACAAACATTTCCACACTGATAAACATGTTGAGCACTACTCAGAGCATTTGGCCTAATTAAATATATGAACAATATTTTTCTAACACCATTCTACGAGCCTGTTTCTATTACACTGTATTTTAAGAATGACAATCTGAAAAACACACTTGTAAGTTTGTTTTAAAACATTAGCTTGTCTTATTTAATTTATAATGAAATATCACTGTTTGAGAAAAGGATCAGATAAAGCTTACAAATAATCAGTGCACAGCCAAGTTAGTTGAATAAAAGTTAAAGCAACAGCTTATTACATCTACTTAAAAATAAAAACATAATAAAACATAATTTTCTAAGTAACCTATACATAGTTATTTAAAAACCTGCTGCTTTTTGAAATGTACACGTCCTTCAATAACCACTGTGGCTGTATGTAGTCTGAAATGGACTTTAGAACTGAACTTTGGGTACACAGAGTTTAGTTTAGATATCGAGAGCTATTTTACTTTATTATAAAGACAAACCTTTCCTCTGTAAAGCTTTCCCCATCATTCTGTGAGTGAGCTCAGAGAGCTGGAGGGAGGACATCTTGATTCGTTTTCATCATTTGTCTCCTCCCCAGACAGCGGTCAGTTATGTCAGGGTTTGGGGTTGTTGTAGCTTGTTTTAGGAGCATTTTAAGGATTTGTCAAAGCACCAAAGAATGTGAAAAAAAAAAAGGAAACCACTTTCAAGAAATGAAAACAGCAGCTTCTGCTTACAATGTTAATAACTCATAACAAATGGATGTTATAAATAAGTAGCTTTTCACCTGGTCCAGTGTTTTCTTTGGTAAAAGAGATCAGTAAAACTTCAAGGCTTCTGTCTTTTTATGGTGTCATTTCTCAGAGTCAGGAAGCTTCCTATGTAGAAACAGACTGCTGAGGTTACATGGTGATTTTTTCCTTGTCATTCTTTCAAAGTCACTCCTGCAGACTACCAACCACCAGGCTTCAAAGAAGGGGTCTGTGACCGCCTGTGGTTTGAAGGGATGCCGGTACACTTCAAGGTGGGCGAGGTGCACACAGCCTACCACTCTCTGAGAGTCCGAGTGTCGGTCGAACACAGCCAGGTGGAGAAACTCCAGGAGGGGAACTACCTGAAGGAGTCTAAGCAGGTTTCTCCAGAGATGGAACTGATCAAGGTGAATCCAAAGAGCCGGCTGGTAAACAACAATGGTTATATTAATCCAAGTAACCAAATCTGCTTTTACAATTTGTTAAGAGTTTTGCTTCTATTTCTGTCAGTTTAATGTTTCTAAACATGTTGTTACAGGATCCACTAAAGAAAAGTGATGCTGAAGATCATCTTCCCTCCGAGGACGGTGGGTCCATGTGCTGCTACTTTAAAAATGTTCACTTTATTAGTCTCAAGGTTGACATCTCTAACTTTCCATCAGAGTCTGCACAGTTCAAGAAACCTACAAGACTTCTAACCAAGGTACAGTACAGCTGTCCTACTGCCGAGTCCCGAGTCGAATGTAGCACAACTCCACTCCCAAAAAGTCGGGACGTTATGTAAAAATGTGAGAATTGAGTGATCAGCCTATTTTTTATTTACACTGGAATATATTAAACATATCAGTTGTTAAAACTAAGATGTTCTAAGTGAATGTTGAACATCGTGATCTAGAACAGCACCGAGCAGGGAGGCAGCTTGTTTCAGTAGCTGATTTGTTAAAAGGGATTTTTGTTTGGGGAAATTTTCTTCTTCATTTACCAGATTAAAGGCGTACATTTTTTTTGTTCTGGTCTGAATCCTGTGCTGCTTAGAGGATTTTTGGTGCCACTTTTACTACTTTTCCACTTGTTATGATGAGTTATATAGGCAGACATGTTGACAAGATGGGGAAGCTAATTGACATCCCAAAAACTCAAAATAAACTCCAAATCCCAGCTGAGTTAAAGAGGAGGAGTCATGGATGTAGATCAGGAGCAAAGAGGAGAGAGAGGAAGTTTCAACCATCACTTCATCCATCCTAACGGGGAACGTGAGGTCTCTTCTGAATCAGATGGACCAGCTTGAAGCTCTGATGAGGATCCAGACAGTCTCATGTGTTTCACTGAGACGTGGCTGCAGGATCAGATCCAGACTCCGTCTCTCTGCCCGGCTTTCAGACGATACCAGCAGACAGAGATTAGAAGAGGAGCAGAAAAAGCAAAGGAGGTGGATTATCAGCTGGTCAACAACAGATGGTGTAATCCAGGACCTGCTGCTGGAAGATCATCTCTGCAGACCAGATACTGAACTGAGATCTTCATTCAACAACAGAGTGTCTTCAGTCAGAGGCTCCTTCAGATCTGCTGCAACACAGGAGATCCTTCCTGTCCATCACAGACCACTAGAAGGTCCTTCCTGTCCATCTCAGACCACTACAGGAGATCCTTCCTGTCCATCTCAGACCACTACAGGAGATCCTTCCTGTCCATCTCAGACCACTACAGGAAATCCTTCCTGTCCATCACAGACCACTAGAAGGTCCTTCCTGTCCATCACAGACCACTAGAATGTCCTTCCTGTCCATCACAGACCACTAGAAGGTCCTTCCTGTCCATCACATACCACTACAGAAGATCCTTTCTGTCCATCACAGACCACTAGAAGGTCCTTCCTGTCCATCACAGACCACTAGAAGGTCCTTCCTGTCCATCACAGACCACTAGAAGGTCCTTCCTGTCCATCTCAGACCACTACAGGAGATCCTTCCTGTCCATCTCAGACCACTACAGGAGATCCTTCCTGTCCATCACAGACCACTAGAAGGTCCTTCCTGTCCATCACAGACCACTAGAAGATCCTTCCTGTCCATCACAGACCACTAGAAGATCCTTCCTGTCCATCACAGACCACTAGAAGGTCCTTCCTGTCCATCACAGACCACTAGAAGGTCCTTCCTGTCCATCTCAGACCACTACATGAGATCCTTCCTGTCCATCACAGACCACTAGAAGCAATCCTTCCTGTCCATCACAGACCACTAGAAGGTCCTTCCTGTCCATCACAGACCACTAGAAGGTCCTTCCTGTCCATCACAGACCACTAGAAGGTCCTTCCTGTCCATCACAGACCACTAGAAGATCCTTCCTGTCCATCACAGACCACTAGAAGATCCTTCCTGTCCATCACAGACCACTAGAAGGTCCTTCCTGTCCATCACAGACCACTAGAAGGTCCTTCCTGTCCATCACAGACCACTAGAAGGTCCTTCCTGTCCATCTCAGACCACTAGAAGATCCTTCCTGTCCATCTCAGACCTCTACAGGAGATCCTTCCTGTTCACAGCTAGAACACCCTATAGTGACCTTATGGAAACACTTGATGTCACATGCAGTTCGCTGTGGTTACAGACATAAATATAGATGGAACATGTCTATATGTGATCTTTCTGCTTCCTGCCTCCTCTGGTGCAGAATTGTGATGTCTGTCACACTTTGTGAAATGCGAGATGAACATTTAGACTGAGATTACTTTTAAAAACATTAGATCCATATCTGGCTCAGGACTACATATCAAAATGACCTGGATCAGATTTTTTTTTTTAAATTGGCTTTGAAATAAATCAGATGTGTGCTGTCCAGATTGTTCTTAAAAAATCAGATACGGGCTAAGATGTAGAATGTATCCTACTTTTGCCTGCAGTGTGAAGAAAGAGGCTAAATCTTCAGTAGTAAAGATGGGAAAGGTTTACCAGTCTGAAAAAACTACATCTAAAATGGAACGAGTTCAGAAAAATCCTACAAGGAAAGTCAAATATACCATCATCAAAGGATTTCAAGAATCTGGAGAAAACTAATCTGCAGAAAGTCAAAAATGGGTGATCATGCAGCACTGCATTAAACACAGACATCAGCTCTGGAATACTTCTATAAACACTCTGTGCTGTGACATCCATAAATGCAGGTTACAGTTCTAGGACAGGACATAGAGGACAATATGAACAATACCAGGACAAAGCTCATTTAAACACAAAAATCCAAATCCAAATGTGAAATCAAAGAGGAGAGGGACCATCCAACCTGATATCACCAAAGCCTGCCCCCTGATGGTGTGAGTGTGCGTCAGTGAGCAGCATCAATGCAGAAAAGCACAGAGGTTTCAGAACATAGGCTCCCAGCAAGATAATGCTAAACAGCTTACTGCATTTATGACAACATAAGAGTCTGGGTGCTGAACTGGCCTGCCTAAACTCTAGACCTCTCACCAGCTCTTTTGGTGCATCATGAAACAAAAATCCAGTTCAGAAGGACCAGGACTTGAATCCTACATTAGATCCCCTCCCTCATTTGACTCCATTTGTGAATTTTTGTTATAATATGAAGGGATGTCCCAAATTTTTATAAATCATAAATCATTTTTTAGCTATAAATTGTACAATGTCTTAGTTTAAAGGTCCCATATTATGCTAAATTCATTTCCTAAAGATCTTCTAACAGACAGACAGTGTCTGAGACCCAAACGTGTTCAGATATTTTCACCGTTTTCACTTCCTGATTCTCATTTTTAGGAAATGTGTTTTGAGCTAATGCTAAAACGGGTGGTTTCAAAATCTTTCCCCTGCTGACGCCAAGAAGGGAAAAGACCACTCCTCTCTAGAGGACAGAGCCAATCACGAGCACCTTTGTCTACCTGAGCCCACCCCCGCCCTTTAAAAACCACGGGAGCGCTCATCCTCACAAACGTTAGCAAACAGTCATGGTGACGCTACAAGCAAAGCATGGCAGTTGCTTCATAGATGGTTGATCAATGAGCACAAAAGTATTTTTTACTCCCTTCATCTGAGACCCTGAAGACCCACCAACATCTCAGAGAGATGGGCGGGGCTTAGAGAAGCTCAGCTCCCCAACTGCCCCGCCCATTTGACATGAAAGTTTAGCTTCAGGAGGATGAGGGGTGGAAGAACAACAGCTGACCTTACAGTAAGGGTCAGTTTGACCAATGCAGAGCTTTGACATGTTACTGAGATGTAAAATAAATGATTCAGAGTGGATAGAAAGTGATGAATATGGACCATTGACATGGTTAATTTATTCCATTGTGAAGGAAGTATGGGTTTAGGAGTTTTGCACATCATTGCACTGTTTTTATTTTTAATAATGCTCCAATGTTTTGCTAACTGGGGCCGTATATGTCAAACAGGACTGGTAACTTTGTTTTTTCATGTCTTGTAGAAAAAAGCTCCCAAAAAGCTGGCAACGAAGAAAAGAAGAATTTAGCTGAAGGAAGAGGACAAACCCAGCATCATTTGGTTCTTATGAGTTTATGATTTGATTTTTACAAACACTGTTTCTGTGATTACAAAATATGGTACATGAATTTACCCACAAGGCAGCTTTGTGTTGTTGTCCTAATTTAAGAAAGAATAAAAAATTAGTACTTTCTGGATGACATAGGCTCAAATGTGTTTCATCTGTTCTGATTTGTGTGAAAAGATGTTCAAGAAATAAAGTTTGATTGTAAACAATACTTTTTTTTTAGAATTTTTTTTAACCAGCTATGATAGTATTACAAATCATGAATCACAATCTGAAATGTGTTTACCCATAAAAGGGCTAAAATCAGTTATAGTTCAGTGAATACTGAGCTTTAATCATAGCTTTAGGTCAGAATACAACTTGTTTAAACACAAACTAATAGTTAACAGAGTCATGTCGCTATAATTTCCTTCAGTCTAATAATCAAACCACTAAAAACAGGCTACAAGAAAAACTTCCATCAAGTTGTGGTTTCTCTTTAACCTGTGCATGAATGTTTACAGTTTTTTGGTTAAATTTTCCCTGAGTGGCAGCAGACAGGGAGCCAATCCACCCCGTCTGTTTCAGTCTTTGGCTCAGTGTTACAGCTTCCTGTGCTCGTGGTCTAGAAGAGACTGTCCACGTCTCCCATCTCCACAAACACAGTCTTCAGCTGGGAGTAGTACTCAATCGTCACCTGGCCGTTCTCCCGTCCTATACCTGTGAAAAGGCGAGACGTATTTACAGTGTGAAAAAGTCTTTGCCCCTTCCTGATTTCCTGTTTACTTATATGTTTCAGGTCATCAAACAAATGTAAATATTAGACAAAGATACACAGGTAGGCATTAAATGTAGTTTCTAAATGAAGGTGTTTATTATTAAGAGGGACAATTACAAACCTACACAGCCCTATATGAAAGAGTGAATGGTGAAAACATGAAAAAGTAAAGAACTGTCCCAGGAGTGGCCGGCTGATCTAAATGATCCCAAAAGCTCAGTGACAACTCATCCAAGAAGTCAGAAAAAATCCCAGAACATCATCCAAAGACCTGCAGGCCTCACTGGCCTCAGTGAAGTCAGAGTTCATGACTCCACCACGAGGAAGAGACTGGGTAGAAATGACCTGCATGACAGATCCAGATCTAAACCACTGAGCTAAAGGATCAGAAAGGATCGTCTCCGTTTCACCAGAAAACATCCTGATGATCCTCAAGACTTCTGGGAAAATCCTCAGTGGACTGAAGAGACAAAAGGTGAACTTTCTGGAAGGTGTGTATCCTGTTACGTCTGAGTAAAAGTAACCACTTCCTAGAAAAGGAACATCATCCCATCAGTAAACATGGAGGTGGTAGAGTGATGGTCTGGGCCTGTTCTGCTGCCTCAGGACCTGGAAGACCTGCTGTGGTCAATGGATCCATGAGGTCTGTCTACCAGAACATCCTGGAGGAGGACGTCTGACCATCTGCTCCTGACCTCCAGCTGAAGATCATTCCACCTTTGAGTGGCTTCAGAAAAACTAAATGAAGACTGTGTGTGTGAGTGTTCTAGTCCAAGTCCTGACCTGTAAGTAAGTAGTAAGTAAAGTTAATTTCTATAGCACCTTTTACAGACAAGGATCATAAAATGCTTCACAAAAAACAGAATTAAACCTGATTAAAAGACAAAGAACCAAAAGCATCAAGATAAAATAAAATAAAATAATAAAGGACAGATTAAAATGTCTTAGACAAAATAAAAGACTATAAACAAATAAAATTAATAAAACAAATAGAAAAAATAATTACAAATAGAAATGGTTAAACACCAATAAAAGAACATAAAAGATTGAGTTAAAAGCAGTTTTAAATATTTGGGTCCAGGGTCTGGAACCTGGCCTGATTCCAGGCAGGAGGTCTCAGTCTGCATCTTGACAGAGAGACTGGAAGAGAGCATGAACTGGAGAAATACAGAAATCATATGTTTTTATAGGATTTAGGATTAACTCATGATTTGCCAGGAATTGGAAAAGAGGCGTTATCAAGAATACTCTGTTCACTTTACCTGAGAAACTAAAGAGAATGTATTTCATAGCTTCATGGTTTAAACTCATAGTTTAAGTTAATTAAAGGTCATTATTAATATCTTGATATTAATATGAAAATAAAACATGATTAAATCATCTATTGAGACATTTGATGTATTTAAGATTTAAAATAATTCATTTTAAATATTATCATTAATTATGATTCAACCATTACTTTTTAAGCAATGAATTCTAATTAAATACACTTTTATGAAAACAATGTTATTCATTTGTCATTAAGTCTGTGGAGAAGATAAATGATTTTATTAAAGAGGATAAAAGAAGAGTTTCTTCATAGGACGTCTGTAACTTCAGAGGCAGAAATGTTTAGTCTATAGGACAAAGGTTCTGCTAGGATGAAGGAAAACCTGGATGCCAGGGTGCTCACTTATAAAACTTGCTTACACAAAAAAAAACGAGCCTGAAAGTTGCGTAAGTCACTTTTTACGCAAACTTTGGGATTTATAAAAGAAAATGTAACAGAAAAATGTGGTAACTTTAAGCAAACTCTGGACCTTGCGCAAGCACATTTTGGAGACGTGAAACCTGTCAGAGCAGCTGCTGAGATGGAAAATGGAGAATTTAAGACACAATTTCAGACTTGTAGACCCTCACACACAAAGAACCAACAATCCCGTCTCTGAACAGAATACAAATTTAAATCTGAATGAAAATATGTCACATTTTAGAATAATATCACATCATATTCATACAGACGATTTCAGATTATATAACAACTGCACTTATAGTGATTTCTGAGACTTATGAATCCTGCAGTGACACTTGTGCGGATGCAGCTCAGTCAGGCAGACTCTGGATGGATGGGGGAGAGTTTTTAGAGATTTCTAGGTAATGACTGGATGATCGATCGGCTTATAGATTCTCTAGCATCCTATGGCTCTATGTGCTGAACCGGAACCACTTAAAACCCGGTGTTACCGGCAGTTCTCGGGTTCCCTTCAACCAGCAATTTATCTGACAGGTTGACTATTTGTTTAATAGGATGAACAACATGACGTTTCTTCCCCTTTGGATTGAATTAAATATTTTCATTAAACGTTTCTCTTAGATCTTTGATCCTATGATCTCTGTCAGACTGACAGCAGCGCTGCAGCGAGACGGACTCGGAACACTTCCGTGTTCTCGTAATCCGACAACATTTGATCACCTAATAAAACATTTTTTCGTCCATCCACTTCACCAACAAGCACCTCGCGTTTCAGCCTCTGGAAAATCACGTTTTCTAAACCTCTCCGTTGCCACGATTTACTGTTAAAAGCCAGAAATCCACCAGCTTATGCATATGCATAAAGATGTTGTGGATAAGCATAAGAACAGACGTGAGACAGGAGTCAGACTCCTTGTGTGGTTCAGATAAACCTGGTTCTGATGAATGGAGTCAGTATTCCTCCACTGCCTGTAAAAGACTCATAACCAGTTATCACAAACACTTGTTTACTGCTAAGGATGACCCAACCAGTTACTAGGGTTTAGGAGGAATCACTATTTCACACAGGGTCCTGTAGGGTTGGACTGTTTACTCCTTAATAATAAAATCCTTCAAACATACAAAAAATAGAAAATCAGGGAAACAGTTTAATCACACCACTGTACACCTGATTTATTGTTAATAAGAAACCTGTTATTAGATCTTTTTAGATTAAATCAGAGAAGTAACAGTGTCAGACTTTTTATTTCTACCTGACATCTTGAACCCTCCAAACGGCACCTCCACAGGAGTGATGTTGTAGTTGTTGATGAAACAGGAACCAGCTTTAAGCTGTTCAACCACACGATGGGCTCGAGTCACATCCCTGAGCACAAAATGGTACATTCAGAGGTGTGTGTGTGTGTGTGTGTGTGTACTAAAGCAAGAGTTCCTGCATGTTGGCTGAAAGGTCAGGATGAAGGATTTCTTTGAGTCCGACTAGATCACCATGGTAACAGAAGCGGGACTCGTTAAGCAGGTTATGCACTTAGAGTTTGAGTTTAACTATATGTAGAGTTCATTTATTTATTTGTTCATTTTGAGCAGTAGAAGTATCCACTAAATGGTGAATTTTTATGTGAGACTAAAGCTGAAAGTCTGAGTTAAAGTAACACCTGGTGTGCCTCTAAAGTCCACTGGCTGCTGGTGGTTTTAGTCTGATTCGTCAGAGGTCGGCGACTGTCTCCAGTCCACCACTAACCAACCTGGTAAAGACGCCTGCAGCCAGCCCCATCGTGGTGTTGTTGGCTCTCTGCAGCACCTCCTCCTCTGTCTCAAACGACAGCACGGACATGACTGGACCAAAGATCTCCTCCTTCACACAGGTCATCTCATCTGTGCAGTTACCTGTTGGAAGGTAAGATGATACCTTCTGTGTTATCAAATTAAAAGAGGAATAAAGACCTAAACAGAGCCTGTTTTACATGTAGGAGGTTTTACCCAGCACACATGGAGTCATGTAGTATCCATCTCTGAGTTTAGGATCTGATGGGACAAACACTGTCCCTCCACACAACACTGTGGCTCCCTGTAAACAGACTCATTTATAACACACTAACACACACACGGATCGAATTATCTGTTCATTTCATCATACTTCTTGTTTAGCTTCATCAACAAAGGACAACACTTTTTCCAGATGTGGCCGGCTGACCAGTGCTCCCATTCTGGTGCTCTCTAACAGTGGGTCTCCTATCGGGATCGCTTGGGTCCTCCTCACCACCTCCTCCACAAACTCAAGGAGGACTTCCTTCTGCACAAACACCCTGGTACCATTGCTGCAGACCTGTGAGTCAAACATGCAACAATCAATAATAAGCATGCTCAGGTGTTTCAAACAGTCACGTTTTCTGAGACTGACGTGGTTTTTTGACACAAGGGGAAATGTCAGCATGTAAGGGTTAGAATTCCTTAAAGGAATTCTTATCACCTGCTTCCTTTCATGCCAGAGTTTAGTTCTAAGATCGTCTCATGTGAATAAAAGATGGCGTTATAGCTGTTTAGATCTCACACCATCTGTTAGCTCAGGGTGTGTGTTGTGAATGACTGTCAGCAACTGAATGATACTTTAGCTCCACACTGGTAACACTGACTGAGTGATGACATGTTGCTAAGTTGAATTCTCTGTGGCGGTCACCTTTTGTTAAGTTTTATTAACCATCAGGTATCAACTTACAACCCTCTTGAGTCATTAGAGGACAAAAATGTACACTTTCAAAAACGGCCATATATATTTTTCCACTTTTTTTTTTGCATTATTCTGTTTAATTAATCTTCACCTCTGCTAAAAACAACCAAACATTCAGTCATGTTGAGGAGTTTAACCCTTTAAAGGCTAGTCTGTTTACCTAGTGTCACTGCTGGTGTTTAGAGAAAAAACATGAATGGAGGTTTTTTTTTTTTCCCCCATAAACTAATTTTCATGGATGGATGCTTTTTTCCCTTTCTTCAAATCAGACTTGGATATGTCAATAAAAACAAATATTAACTTTAATGCATTCATAGTTTTTGTGTAGCATCAGTTTAAAACTGACTACCCTCTGGAGTCATTAAAGGACAAAAACGTCCACAACTGATATAAACAATGCTGACGAGTATTATTTCTACTTTTTTGGGTTGAATTTTTTTCAGTCCTGATCAAAACAATCAGTGTTAAATTTTCATCATGATTTAACTCTTTAAATGTTAGTTTAATTACATTATCTTAATTTTTATTACAACATATAATAATAATTTTATTACACCATAAAATGTGTTCAAATCTACCTGAAGTCATGGGTTGTTTTAGTTTTCTCCTCTTTGAAGTGGAGTGAAAAGGCGGCCATGTTTTTGTTTACTTGTTTTGTCCTGTGGGTTCGTGTAGATCCAGTAAACCAATCAGATCTGATAAATCGACAGGTGTTTAGCCTGTGAGGGAAAATGGGTGGTTTAAAGGTAACGTATAACATTTTGACCATTTATCTCAAAAACTAAACCCTAACATCACAGAATGCAGAATTATTTTTCATCATTTATACAGGATTAAAAACTGGTTTTATTGGAACTTAATGGGACATTTTTGTCCTCTAGTGACTTCAGAGGGAAGTAAATTATAAAACTGATGCTGCATAAACTATGAATGCATCAAAGTTAATATTCTGGAAAACTGTTAACATACCTAAAACTGATTTAAAAAAACATCTCCTAGCTACTCGACATTTATTGGATGGTAAATAACTACTAAGAGAAATGTCCCCAATGAGGCAGGAGGATTCAGATCAGCTAGGTGGTTCATGACAAAGCTTTAATAGCAAATGGTTAACTTCACAGCAAAGATTGTTCATGACCCGTTAGCACTCAGTCTACATCACTCCACATTTTAAACTTTGCAGCTCCTGACCAACCACAGATGGCTTTAGTGCCTCGGTGTGGATGAGATACAGAGCTGTTCATAAGCCACCTACTGGTGTGGTGAGGTATTTCAGCACAGTTTTTATCTTCCTTGGGGGAGGAGATAATATGGAAGAAATAAATCTAAATAAAATATAAAGAAATAAATCCATCCATCCATTTTCTGAACTGCTTCATCCAGTAAGGGTTGTGGGGGGCTGGTGGTGCTGCAGCCGTCACGGGGTGAGAGGCAGCGTGGAGAAATAAATATCTGGGTCTCAGTGTGTGATGGGGAAGGTTCTTAACCTCTGGACATTGTCATGTTTTCTAAGTTTAGTTGGCTGTAATTACAGTTGGTTTGACTCCTAAAGTGAATTAGTTGTAGATATACACCCAGTGATTACTTTCTGAATTTTAAAAATCTGTCCAGTGGTTCATGAGAGTGTTAGCTAAGAAACACAAGCAAGCACAGGCAAAAACATTATCCGCCTTTCAGTGGGTACTAAATACAGTCCAGATTTGACAGCAGAACTCTACCTGCCCTTGAGACAGGAAGTTGGCCATGAGAGCTCCCCTCACAGCGTTCTCCAGATCGCTGTCCTGAAAGACGATCAGAGGAGATTTCCCCCCGAGCTCCAAGGTCACCGGTTTCACCCCCTTTGATGCCATCTCCATGATCTGAAGGTCAAGATCAGGTGGAGGAAAATTCACTCAGTCTTCTTCAACAGTTTACTACAAATCCAATCATTTGTTGGTAACATTTCCTTAGTAACGAGTTGTGTGTACAGTAGCTGAGACCTTTTGTCCTGTGGGTACACTCCCTGTGAAGGACACCTTAGCCACATCGGGGTGGTGACACAGGAAGCCGCCGGTCTCCTGGCCGCCCTGCACCACGTTGAACAGCCCCTCTGGAGCTCCGGCCTGCGCGTAGATCTCAGCCAGTAAGACTGCTGTGACAGGCGTCACAGGCGAGGGCTTGAACACCATGGAGTTTCCTGTTTCAGGAAAAAGTTATTAAATGTGTTTCTGTTATCAAAATTAAGATGGTCCTATTTAAATCCATGCATTTTGTTTTAGTGCCACCTACTGGTAACACACTCCCTGAATTATTCTATTTAAGATGTAGTTAAACACTACTACTACTACTACTACTACTACTACTACTACTACTACTATTACTACTACTACTACTACTACCACTACCACTATACTAAGTAGTATAACAGTGTATTTTGAGGAGTGTTTATTGAAGTAATGTTGTATGCGGTTGTTCCCTGGATATCGAGACTGGTAATGTGTGTCCTTGTGATTCTTAATTGACTCCAAAAGACTTGAAAACTCCACAGGCCCCAAAATAATGACAGTGTGATGGTTAAACTTCACCCATACCGACAGATCTGAGGGGTTTATATTGGGAATGTTAAACTAAAAGATTTGTACCATAGACTTCATTATAAACACAATTTGACAAAACTCCCATTTCATTTAGTCAAGTTTTGTCAAAATACATTCAAACATAAATGACCCCATTTTAGCACCCCCACCCCCACTGACATGCTGGTGGCATGGCTGTTAATCAGTTCAAAGCATGTTTTAACTGAGGTAGTTTTAGGAAGTGATCACCAGTCAAATGGTTGAAGTAGCAATAGATTTCCAGGATTGTTTGTGTGTAATGTTCTGTAGACTCATAAAAAGACATGAAACTAAGACCTATTAGTTTCCCTCTCACATCAGATCAATATTTGCATCATGTGTCGTTTTTCATTTTGAAGATAAGATCTCAAATTTTAGGATCTTACTTGTATCTGGTTGATTTTTTAAATTTTAAGTGGTTTCAATTATTTTTCTCAATTTCTGTCAAATTTCTAGCCTGGTATGCCAGACTATATGTGGATGTATAAAGTCTGAAGAGCAAAACTGACGGTCTAGTTACTAGACTATCAAATTTCAGGACTAAAGGCCAAAAAATCTAAAGGTCAAAGGAAAAATGTGCTCAGATATGGATAAAAGGGCCTTCATGGTTACAACAACATAAAATTGTGTGTGTGTGTGTGTGAGTGTGTGTGTGTCATCAGATAACTGGACTGCAAATCATTACCTCTGTTTCTCTCCTCTATATACACACACACACACACGCGCACGCAAGCACGCACTCACGCACACACACACACACACTCCAGAACAAGTGACTGTGAAAGACTCAAAGTTTCAAGGACAAAGTTTACAAAGAAAACACCCTAGCATGACCCCAGTGCTCCATAACATTTTGTGTAGAGAAGTGCCTGAAACAGGAATATAAACACCGTATTGTGTAGACAGGAGTACAGCTGCTCTAACACCCAGTACCAGGAAAGTACACTTCTACTTTTCTAGCAGCCACTTTGTGTTCTGCTTGTTCTTCAACATGCTGGACCTAGGGTGGACTCGGAGTAGAACCGCTGCACCTCCATATCAAGAGGAGCCAGTTGAAGTGGTTCATCTGGTTAGGATGCCTCCCTCGGGAGGTGTTTTGGGCATGTCCTGCTGGCCGGAGGCCCCCAGGTCGGCCCAGGACCAGCTGGAGGAAATACATCCCCAGGTTGGCTGGGGAACACCTGGGCGTCCCAGCTGAGGAGCTGGTGGACTTGGCTGGGGAGAGGATGGCCTGGGATGCCCTACTTGTGATACTGCCCCTGCGACCCAGACCCGGATAAGCGGAGGAAGGCTAGGTGTATATTTAAATAAGTGTTTAGTGGTGTATGATGAAAACAGGCATCTAAAGAGTGAATTTATAATTATTATTGATTCAGTCATAGAAAGTGAAGCACAGCCCCTCTAAGATGATTCAGAATATCATAACATTTCAAAGATCAAACCATAAACCTTGTGGTTCAGTCCCAGTGTGACTTTTTAACAGGCCATAAAGGTTGATTTAGCAAAACTAATATTATTGACAGCTAATTACAACAAAGTACATAAATAGCCGATCTGTGCCATTTGTATGGAGTTTACAGAATCCACCCCCCACAGTTCCACTTTTCACTAAATGATTATTGATTCTTGTTATCTGTAGCAGAATCCCCTACCACAGGCCAGGGCTGGAGCAGACTTCCACGCTGCGATCTGAAAGGGATAATTCCAGGCTCCGATGCCGACACACACTCCCAGAGGCTCCCTACGAGTGTAGGCAAAGGATCCCCCAGGTAACTGAACGTGCTGACCTGAGCAGAAGAAACGGATGCATTTAAAGGATTTCATAATAATTTTCATCAGTTTTATTGTCAAGTTGCTACATTGCTCCCTCTTTTGTTAATGTTGACATACAGAATTTATAAATCAACAACAACTTGTTGTATGAGATTCTCATATTTGCATTTAAAACTTAATTATTTACTTTCCTCTAACTGGGCAAATTAATTCATTCTTTTTAATACAAATATGAGAAAAACTAACTCAGCTTTACAAGGTTCTGAAACAGAATTTTCTTGTATAGAACTTTATAGTTTATTCATTCACGGCGTGTAGCTCAGTTGGTAGAGTGGCCGTCTGGCAACCGGAGGGTCGCTGGTTCAATCCCAGCTCCGGCTGGGTTACTTTGTCGTTATGTCATTGGGCAAGACACTTCACCCTCCTTGCCTACTGGTGGTGGTCAGAGAGACTTGGCGGGCGCCGGCGCATGGCATCCCCTCTCTGTCAGTGTGCCCCAGAGCAGCTGAGACTACAATGTAGTTTATCACCACCAGTGTGTGAATGGGTGAATGACTCTATAAATACAGGACATTTACCATTCATGTTTGCTTGACACTTAAAATAAAAAACATCACATTTGAACACAAATTCATCATTTTAAGGGTTGATTTAGAGGCTTTCTCTAAAAAGTCTCTGGCTTAAGTTGACTACATTAAACGGTTCAGTTAACAGTCATTGATACCTTTTTATCTGACCTGTGAGTTACAGTGACTGTTATTTGTAATTAAAGCAGCTCTAGTTTGAACTTTGTCCCTGACTAGGTGGAGACTCCTTACATCTTCTAGTTTAAACAAGATGGGACAGATATTATGTGTAGGTCCATAACTTACAATCCCAAGACATATCTATTAAAAGTACAAGCCAGGTTTACGTAGTTAAATCAGATAAAACACTGAGGGGAGTATGTGTTTGAAGACATTACTGACCTGCCAGAGTGCTGGCCAGTCCTGCATAGTATTCTATACACAGTCGAGCAGAGTCCACGTCCAGACGGGCCTCCGTGATGGACTTCCCATTGTTCACCACCTCCATTTCTGCTATCTCCTCTCTCCTGCTCTGTGTACATACGTAAACGACAACACATGTATTTGTGTGGAAATGGCACCGGAGGAATACGAAACTCTAAACACCTCAATGATGTGAGCAGCTTCTATCATGACCCTTGCCCTCTCCATCCCTGAAATTTTGCTCCAGAGGCTAAAGGTCGACTTGGCAGCCGTCACAGCCTGATCCACCTCCACAGCACCACATGGGTCCAGATGGCACAAGACACGCCCTGCAAAAGGAAACAAGCATCAGTCCAGGCCCCAGGTAAACTAACCACACACACACGCACGCTCGCACGCACGCACACACACACACCTGTGGTTAGGATGGACTGAATGTGTCTTTACCTCATCCAGATAAAATGAAGCCTAAACTTGAAGCCAAATAAGACACAATGTGATCTTTCATTGACACCACAACACTGAAAGGTTTTATTTCTAACCACAGTGAGGACACAAAGAGCATCACTGGTCCTAGTACAGGCAGACTTATTTCTTTAAATATTTGTATTTCATTATGTCAAAATATTGGAATACTTGGAGAATATCATATTGCAAAATCTAGAGGGGAGAGGTCATATTTCTCTATTCTGCTTACACATGATAAGGAAACCACTGATAGGCTGGACACATGGAGATCTGACATGTTTATGTATTTATCAGACGCTTTTATCCAAAGCGACTTACAAATGATATTGTAACCAAGAATTTACCTTGAGGCTAACAAATAACTAACCCTGACAACATTAACCCTAAACAAACTACTTAGATGGTTGAACACTAGTCTCTAAAAGGTGACCATGAGGGAAAAGAACACAGGATAGAGTGAAGTGCATGAAGAGAGTACAGAGGAGTAGAGAAGGTAGGAGCTAGTCTAGAAGATGTTCTCTGAAGAGCTGGGTCTTCAGGAGGTTCTTGAAGATGGACAAAATACCCCTGCTCTGGTATCTTATCTGGTATGTCCACCATCGTAAACGACACATGAGAAGAGTCTGGACTGTCCCAGCGAGGTGTAGCACTGTTAGCTGATGATCCTTTGCTGACCGGAGTGACCGAGCCGTGACGTAAGCCTTAGCAAGAGGATTCAAGTAGATGGAGCCGTTTCTTTCAGCACCCTGTATGCTAGTGGTAGAGACTTGAATGTGATACAGCAGCTAAAGGTAGCCAGTGGAGCTCCATGAACAGAGGGGTGACATCATGTGCTCTTTTAGGCTGATTGAAGACCAAACGTGCTGCTGCATTCTGAACCATTTGTAGAGGTTTCACAGTCCAGGCTGAAGACCAGTTAGAAGGACATTGCAGTGGTCAAGGAGGGAGATGACCATAGACTGAACCAGGAGCTGGGTGGTGTATTGTGTCAGGTAGGGTCTGATCTTTAGGATGTTGAACAAAACAAAGCGACATAAACGAGCGACAGAAGCAACATGGTCTTTAAAGGTCAGCTGGTCGTCAATCACAACACCCAGACTTCAGCTGTCTTTGAGGGAGCCAGAGATAGGGAGTCAGTCTGGATTGAGATATTGTCAGGCGAGGGTGGAGCAGGAGTGTAAGGAATCCAAAAGCAGGATGGGATGAATGGAGGAGAACGAGGCAGTGGTAAAAAACTCAAAAAGGGATTTATTACAAAAGGGAACAAAATACAAACTGAGGCAAAAACTAACTAGAAACTAAACAGGAAGGTCAAAGGACTAAGACTAAGGACGCACAGGACTAGGGCTGGGGGTGACAAAGCAGACGAACGAGCACAGAGACATGACACAGCAGGGCTTAAATACCAAAGGATCAATCAAGGGAGAACGAGAGGCAGGTGTGGACAATCACAAGACAAGACACCTGAAACACAGAGCACAGAGGGGAAACTAAAAACAGAACCACCAAAACACAGACTGACTAAAGTAAACACAAAGACTGGACTAAAGCTATAACACAAAAGACCTAAACTAAAGAGGATGACTAAAACACAGATGACCAGAACTAAGAACACAAAGGACTAAACTAAAGAGATAAATCTAAAACAAGAACCCAACAGCAGGGGGGGGCTGGAGGCTAGGGCACGACAGATATTGTGTTGTATGGTTGGTTTGACTGGGATGACAAGCAGTACAGTTTTAGAGAGGTTGAGTTGGAGATGATGGGCTTTCATATATCAGAGAGACAGTCTGAGATTCACGCTGAGACTGTGAGGTCATCAGGTGGGAACATCAGGTGGGTGTCGTCAGCATAGCAGTGGTAGGAGAAGCCATGTGATCGGATTATTTGACCCAGTGAGGTGGTGTATATTGCAAAGAGAAGAGGTCTCAGTACGGAGCCTTGGGGAACCCCTGTGGCAAGGTGGTGCATGGCAGAGGAGTGACCGAGCCAGGATACACTGAACTACTGACCCGTGAGGTATGATTCAAACCAGGAGTGTGCTCTCCCTGTGATGCCCATGCTAGATATTATGGACTAAAGGATGCTATGGTAACAGTGTAAAATGCAGCCGATAAGTCGAGCAGGATAAGTACTGAGGACTTGGCAGTCGCTCTGGCTTCTTTTAAGGCTTCTGTCACTGCTAACAGAGCTGTTTCAGTGGAGTGGCCATTTTTTTAAACCCAGACTGGTCTGAGACATCCAAGAGGAGATACAGGAGGCTGACTGGGAAATAGCATGTTTAAAATCCCAGAAGCAATCAATTAATACAAGGATGAAACTCCTCCAATGTAAGGCTGATGAGAACTCACGTAACTCCAGTCAGAGTGAATCACTCGTCCCCTGACATCCCAGATAGCTGTAATAAAGGTTTAGACACTGTGTTTGGAACTATTCAAAGTTACAGCAGGTTTGGAATTCAGTCACACACTGTGTCTATTGAAGCAAAGCTGTGTGTGTTGGGTGTCCATCCAGAAAACTCTCCTTTAGCTCCAGACAGTAAAACTGTGGACTCCTGCAGGCCAGAGGTTCCTGTTTGTACTGGAAGGAAATGGATGAACCCTCAAGCCTGCGTGGGTGAAGGAGATGACATCGTTTATCGTAACTGGAACCACTTACTTATGTTTTCGGAGGAAAGATGGGAGATTATGAAGAAATATGGTCGCCTTTGAGTTTCTAAGACATAATGAAGGGAATGAAGTTTTGAAATTATGCTTAGTGCTGAGTTCTTGTTTTTTAGTTGTTTTTTTTAGTTTTTTAGTAATAGGATATTAGTATTCAATAGGTAAACAGCCAGTAGAAGTTTATTATGCAAAAAGATTGTGTTGCCTAAGAGCAAACTTGTGTTTTTGTTTCCATAAATAGGAATATTACAGCATAGAATACCAGTTATCTCGTTAAAGTGTCTGATTAGATAATTTTACACACCACTGACTAAAGTCCAGCTGGGTAGAGTCAACAACGTGACTTACCCGTTGCTGGTTCGTAAACATTCTCCTTGCTGCATTCCTCTTGGCTTGTCCTTCTTTGTCCAGCCCAGAAGTTCAGCGGGACAGTAATGTCCACTGAGCCCGAGGACAGGCAGCGCACGGCCGCAGAGAGAGGAGCACAGGGCCGCCTCAGGAGGAGCATTACCCCGGTTCTTCTGCTCCAGCCTAATGCCAAACACACAACATGATGCTTTAGTAAAACTTTAGGACACGTGACGTCACTAAAAGCGGTTTTCCCTCGCTTGATAAATTGAGTTTTTCTACAACCGACTTTTAGTTGAGGTAATCCACGTAAATCTAATGTAACTGGGTGTAAGGGTTGAAGTTTTTACTTAAGTGTCAGGTCAACTTTACCCTGTTAGCTAACCCGAGGTTAGCTGAGGCAGGGGGTGGAGCCAAGTGACGTAGCGGAACTGTTACGCTGTCAATCACGAACGTACGCTTTAGAACAAAAGTAAATCACCAGTGACCTAAATATTTTTTATGATATTAAATTAAAAATTATGGATACATAAGTGGTAAAAATGTAATGTTTGTATAAAAAAGGAGGCGGTATAACCGCAAGGCCAGTGAAGTGGGCGGGGCCTGTTGAAAATGATGTACCAGCACAGCACCACATAGGGTTCACTGCAAGTATGGCCGGGGACAATGAGGCACTTCTCAGGGGCCATGACGAGAAAACAGACGTTATTCAGCAGCCTTTCCTCATCGGTGTCTCCGGTGGCACAGCCAGCGGAAAGGTTTGCGCTCTTGCTGGCTTTTTAAGTCGTATTTTAAAATGTCACAGTTTGATTTTTGATCTAAGTTTGAGCTGATTGGTGTCGCTGTTGCCGGTTGCTCGTTGACCGCGTGGCTTTTCGGTGACGCAACGTGCAGCTCTCTATCGTCCACATCTCCTCCAGAGCTGGTTGAGCGAGCTGGTCCACGTTGGTGTTCACGTCTGCTCCTCTGGTTTCCCCTATCAGAGGGAGTGTGACGTTTCTATCAGGGGCGATTTGTTTATATTTCTACGTATTAGCCCAATTAGCTGCTAGCCAACGTTGAACTCCATCACATGTTAGCAGTGCAGGTGTTGTGGTGAAAAACAGCACCCCTAGTCGTGTGAAGCGCACGTAAACGCTGCTTTAGAGCCAACACACTCCTTTATTGTTTAGTTTATTTGCTAATATAATTATTCAGGAATATTCCGAAAGTTACTATATTTTATTTGATGGTCACTTATGACAGCTGAGGAGCTTCACCCCGTTTACATCACAGTAAAATAATGGTAAATAAAAATCCGTGCTGATAAATATATTGGGGAACAAACGATGGAGGAGCTTTTCACAGCATGAGCTCATTTTATTGCTCAACACCAGGTGCGTTACTCAGTGTGTTGACCTGTAAACATCCGGGGACCCCGCTGCTTTCCAGCATTAGACTCAACAAAAACATATTTTCCTTTCTTCTGTTTGTAGTCGAATTGTGGCTATTTATTTTTGTTGTTTGCTCGATCCGTCATATGCCATAAAAACAACAAAGAAAACGGAAAAGCATCCATGTTTCCCCTGTTAGTGACCCGGACTGTGTGTCAGCGTTAACTAGAGACTAAATCAAACCAACCTGTAAGCGCTGAGGAGAATTCAGTCATGAAGGGTTTGGTTCTGGTGTGTGGGAGCAGCTTCTTTGTAACCATATCATTTGTAAGTCGCTTGGGTAACTGTGTGTGCTGAATACACTAGCATTGATCAGACAGCCGTGTTTGTTTCTAAAATGCTCAGTTACATTTTTGTAACTTAGGAAATGGATTCTCTAAATAAACATTCAGGGATATCATTTATCTAAAGGTTATAAGAATTTTGTTTTTGTTTTAGAAGACAGGTTTTGCTCAGTCTGAGTCCATGAAGTTTTAGATAGTCTTGCCAGGATTTGAGTAGAGATTGGTTATAGGAGGCTCCCAGGCCTCAGGCGGCTAGGGAATGCCCAGTCAGCAGTGGGCATGAGATCCTTTTGGATGTGAGGTCAGTGGGGGCGTTGATGGTGGGCCTCAGGGCGGTGTTTCTGTTTATTGTGTAAAAGGTGAGAAATGACCCACCCATTCATTTATTTGATTTACAGTTTGGTGCTGTCTGAGGTTTATTCAGCCCTGTTGCTGTTCTTACACAGTTCTGTTTGTGGTTGTTTGTCTAGTCATCTGTATGTGAGAAGATCATGGAGCTGCTGGGGCAGAATAAGATTGACCACCATCAGCGTCAGGTGGCGATCCTGAGCCAGGACAGCTTCTACAAAGTGCTGACTCCAGAGCAGAAAGCCAAGGCGCTAAAGGGCCAGTTCAACTTTGATCATCCAGGTAGGAACATTCTTAATGTTTGTTGTTCAACTAATAAACTATTTTGTTTTGAGACTTTGTCTTTAAAGTTCTTTATCCATTATTTTAGTGAGATACCTACTTTTCAAAACTGTGTTTCAAAACTGACTGATACAGAGACACATCCTATGACTGATGCCAGAGGAGCAGAACCAATGTTGGAGTTATCCTTTACATCCTCTGTTCTAAGCTGCTTTTGAAATCCTCAGAAGCAGCTGCTCCTGGCCTCAAACTGAACTTCACATCTGTTATGTGTGATGTGGTTTCTTACACCAGTCGGGTGTAACTGCATTTAAAGTGGGTTCAGGAGGATGACGTGCCTTTTCCTCTCCTCTTAGATGCCTTTGACAATGAGCTGATCATGCAGACGCTCCGACAGATACTGCAGGGGCAGACCGTTCACATCCCTGTTTACGACTTTGTCACTCATTCCAGGTGAGCACTTCCTTGTTTCCTGCTCAGGCTCAGTTTCACCAGCACACATTGCCTCAAGGTGGAGAATGCTGGTGTTTAGTAACCAGTTCCTGAACTTTATCTCTGGCTTCTGAACGTCTGAAATAGAGCCACCTGTCATTTACTGTCATAAAGTGACTCACAGAGAGGAGGGGACTTTTCTGTGTATTGTTCCAGGAAGGAGGAGTTTGTTACGGTGTATCCGGCTGATGTGGTCCTGTTTGAAGGCATCCTCATGTTCTACTCTCAGGATATCAGAGATCTGTTCCAGATGAAGCTGTTTGTTGACACAGATCCAGACACGCGGCTCTCACGTCGAGGTGTGTAGATGGAGTTGGTTGAGCGCAGTCACCTTTTGACCTAAAACAGGATTTCATATGTCTGCCTATTTGTTTCAGTTCTAAGGGACATCAATGAGCGTGGTAGAGACCTAGACCAAGTGCTGAGTCAGTATATCACTTTTGTAAAGCCGGCCTTTGAGGAGTTCTGTTTACCAGTAAGTCAAGTTCCTAATGATGTGCTGCTGTTAGACAGGTCCACTAGAGGGCACTGTTCTATAAGATTCTGAATTGTCCTTGATTTTGTTCTCCTGGTCTTTATAAAAACTGATCATGGGATCCTATGTTAGTCTAGCGTCGTCGTTGTTAATCAGACTTCTATTTGTCTTTCTTTGTACCAGACAAAGAAGTATGCTGATGTGATAATTCCACGAGGAGCGGATAACCTTGGTAAGGCCAGACGGATTATTATGGAAACACACTTTGTGTTGAACAAGCTGCTCTTCAGTCTGCTGTGGGACTAAATAAACAGTCCTGACTGGTTCCTGTTCCTTGTAAGCTTCAGTGAGATAAAATAATCAGACTTATGGTAAATTTTCCAGATAATTTCTGGTCTAAACAAACCTTGTTGACTCTTAGTTCTCTTGGATTGAATGTGTTTGTAGAATAAAATAATCCCATGTTTTTTTCTTTTCTTTTCTTTTACAAAAAGGTGTAAAAATCAAGAGGTGTGAGTGTGGTCTTGTGTTTTGTTTCCCACCATGCATAACCTTCTCCTTCCTTTTGCAGTGGCCATTAACTTGATCGTGCAGCACATCCAGGACATTCTGAATGGCGGACTAAGCAAGCGCCACAGCGGCTGCACAAATGGACACACTCCTCCTCCTCCTCCTCCGAGGCAGCGGCGAACGTCCGAGTCCAGCAGCCGTCCTCATTGACCTTATAGCACCTCTCTCAACCCGGCGGAGAGGGGTGGGTCATGCTGTAAATAATGCCACCTGGCATCACTGTATTAAGGGCAAAAAAGAAAAGTAATTGAAATGCCTTGTGTTGAAACTATTTTCCATCAGTTAAATGTTTTTGTGAAACTTGGATTTAAATTTCCATTTGGAGGAGAAAAAGGAGGTCTGGTGTCAGACTGCTGGTTTAAACGGATCCTACACTCTCCTCCCTAATTTCTTTTCTTTTTATTTTTTTTTAATGTCTCCTGCTGCTCAGTTTTACCTCTTGCCAATAACAAGTCAAAGAGGGTAAACTATTTATTGTCTGATAAACCCAAACCCCTGGTATCTTGGGCATATCAGACGTTTAAAACTTGAGGGATGTGAATTGGAAACTGGACAAAAATTGCACTTGATGACAATCTGTGGAGTGTTTCTCACCACCTGGTTTTGGGTTATCCTGCAGTGTGTTACTTTAGTGGTTTCTACCACCTGTTTCTGTGTTTAATCAATATGATTTGTGTGTACTGCTGGTCACATGCAGAAGGTGAGTGGAGGAACCACATCCAGCTGATACCCAGATTGGTGGTACTGGTGATTTAATTGTGGGTTTCTTGTCCCATTTAATTTAATTATTTAAAGACATTTCTGTTTCCCAGTTTCTGGCTAAATTATTTTGATTTAATCAAATTTAGCATTTTCTAAACACAATCTTACCTCCCAATTTAGATGCTTTGCAGGCATTCAAGCAGCCAAATCAGCTGTGATTTCAGTGTCATATATTCATACTCAGGTTAGAACCAAGTGATCTGAATTAACAGAAAAACATGATTGTTTTTGGTGGGGGTGGGCGGTTATCGCCACAGCAATAGCAGTCATTCCAGGTGTGTGGCTAAACCCCCACCAGACCCCTATGAAGCCTCAGCGAGTCGCCTCAGGTTCTCAAGATGGACTCTAGAATCCGATCTCTTGTGTGATGAAGCTGATTCAGTTTTCTATACTGGGTTCTGTATTTGTGTTTGGAGCTATTGGGTGAATGAGCTGTACTGTATGGCCGAAGAATTGGGGACTGATTTGTAATGAAGTCAGTTGCTTTAATGGTAAATAAACTGATGCAAATACTGTGTCTGAAATGTGATTGTTCAGATGTCTGTAAGGGCAGTCTGGATGAGAATAGAAGAGGCTGATTTTAGGTTCAGATAATATAACTTTGTGCAGAAAATGTCTAACATTGCTCCAATGTGGGAAGTGGTTTTCACATTGCTTTAAACACAAGTTACTGAGTGGATGAGAATCACTTGTAAACATGTCTAAATGTAGAAAGATGTCATAGTGCAGGTTATTTATTTATTATGTACTTCATAAAGCTTTTCAATCAGCCATAAACAGAAAAATGTTTAGGCCTTTCTTAAAATCATTGTCTTTCAAGTTTTGTATATAGAATAGTGTAAAGTTATTTTGAATATCATGAAAAAAGCCTGACCATTGTTGAATGAATGAATGAATTTATTTTGATTTGTTACATTATAACAGTGATGTCATTGTACAATTATGAGTTATGAAATGGATCAATCAAAATTGGAATAGATTGAAGCCAATGTTTATTTTGTCTGTCCCAAGTATCCTCATGATACTAGATACAATAAGATAAAAAAATAGAAATAAAATACAAAATATAAGGAAAACAAAATAAAGTCAAATATAAAAAAGTTGAAACAAAATCTTTTTTTAAAATTTAGACCCAATACAATGAATCAAAAATATTGGAATGACAAGATTCCAAAAATAGATTAATAAAAGAAGATAAGGTGAAGTAAATCTACATTTAGACTGCATAAACAGATGTCAAGATAGAGAACAGTTGAGTTTAACGCCCTTGTTTTTGGCATGACAGTGATCATGTGTAAGAGTAAAGTGACTTGATTGTCCAAACGCTTTTATAAACTGCAGAATTTCTAGGAAACATTTACACTTAGAAATAAAAATGTAACGTTGGAGCTTTAAAAAAGGAATTATGTTGGAAATCTTGTGAAACAGTCGTGTTTAATGGTTACAGACAGACTTGGGACATACCCTTTTTATTTTTTAGAATAAATTGTCACAGATTTTGTGCCTTAAGAAGGCATGTAGTAATTCTCTAGTGAGTGGTGGAAGATAAACTAATTCATAAACATAAAAATCACCAACCCAATGAGAATATATCAACATTTGTGCTAATTAAATACAGTATAATTTTTTACACATATTATTTATTTTGTTTGTCCCTTCAGAGTTGCCGTAGTAAGTTAGGGCTTGGTGGTTGGATAAAAATGAGGGTGATAAATGCGTTACAGTAAAAAAAATAAATCAGCAAAGCACAACGTTCTATAAATCTGTTAGATTAAACGAGCCCCAATGACCTCTGCTGAACTAATATTATATTATTACATCCAGCTATTACACAAAAACGTAATAGATTGGCTAGCTTCACGTTAAAACAAACCTAAATCAGTTATTTTCGCTTAGAAGCTGCAATTTACGGAGAGTCCTGAACGCAGCAAGAGGACGTCACCAGGCTAGCGTCAGGATGGTGGTATGTGTTGTTGCTGCATGTTTCTGCTCATTCTTCAAGCTGTTTCTGAGTCAGACTTAACTTTTCACCTTGTCTGGTTCATGGTAGAAGTTCGGCCTCCAGTTTAAAGCCACCCTGGAGAATGTGACCAACGTCAGGCCGCTAGGCGAAGACTTCCGCTGGTTTCTGAAGGTAGGAGAGCTAATTCAGCTAGCATGCTGCTGTGTTTGTCTTTGTAAAATGTTCACTGTTTATTTCAAACTAAACCAGGGAACATATGTGCATTACATACATGATTGTAAATTTGACATATACTATTTTTGTTTATTTTTACATCCTTTTTGGATGTCCCACTTTATTCAGTCATACCAAAACGTGTTTTTTCTCCCTCATTCAGCTGAAGTGTGGAAACTGTGGTGAGGTCCCAGACAAATGGCAGTATGTGACTCTAATGGTGAGAATGAAAATCACGTGTTGTTTACCAGGAGTTCGCCAGAATATGTTCAGGATGCAACTTTCATTTGACTTGTGCTCATAGGAATGTGTGCCATTAAAAGGAGGGAGGGGGAGTGCCAGTATGGTGCAGAAGTGTAAACTCTGTGCAAGAGAAAACTCGATTGGTGAGCGAAGCTTGGTTTCTCTTTAATTTGATTAAAAAGTCTGTGTTAACTCGATGTTTACTTTCTTCTTACAGATATCCTGGGAGATACCATTACACCATATAATGTAAGTAAACATCCCCAGTTTGTTCCAGCACAGGAAACTGATGCTGCACATCTGCTCCAGTGGTTTCTGTAAAACCTGGTTACTGTTGATATCAACTAGAAACACTAATGAGCTCCAGGGCTTCAGTTTGACACCAGACTTTAAATATCAGTCAGTGATCATAACAGGTAATATTTTTGGTCATGATGTTGTGTAAAGTTGCTTCAGATTGTTGTCAAAGTTAATTTTTTGCTTGTATGTATAGTTTTATTGATATTTACTGCACACAGGATCACATTAAATATTCATCCTCTGTCACTCATACAGACTGAGATCTATAGAATGTTAGTAAAAAAAGAAAAACATTAGGAGAAAGTGTTTAGAAAGGGGTTTATGTTCAAACTATTTCCAGAATAAAACATGAATAGCCTGAGAAGATGAACCCCGCTCTGCCTCAAAACCAGACTTTATTTGGTTTTTATTTTTAGAACAAAGAATTATGGCTAGAAACAGTATTAATAACCCAGTTTTCATAAACTTCAGATGTTCTGAGGTAGAGTCTGGTAGAGTGGCCGGTCTGGCAACCGGAGGGTCGCTGGCTCGATCCCCAGCCTTGTCTGGGTTACATTGTTGTTGTGTCCTTGGGCAAGACACTTCACCCAACTTGACTGTGTGTGAATGTTGGTGGTGGTCAGAAGGGCCGATGGAGCAGACTGGTAGCCTCGCTTCTGTCAGACTGCCCCAGGGCAGCTGTGACTACAGACGTCTTTCGTAGTTTACCAAAGTGTGAGTGAGTATGTGACTGAATAATGCAACTTCTGTGAAGCGCTTTGAGTATCCTAAAAGGCGCGATATAAATCCAGTGCATTATTATTAATATTATTATTTTATCCAAAGTGACTTACAAATGATATTGCAACCAAAATAGTTACCATCGAGGCTAACAAACAACTGACTAAACCCTGATTAACCCTGATTAACCCTAAACAGTGGTGGAACACTGGTCTCTAAGGTGAGGGAAAAGAACACAGGATAGAGTGAAGTGCATTAAATGTGTGGTTTACTGAAAAAACATTTTTTTCTGATTTAATATTTGTCACTCTGAGCTTTTCATGTAGGCTGAACATGAAAACACTCTTCTACACGGATCTCCAGCTTTTGATAGAAAATAGGGGTTGAAATGCTAGGATTATTTTGAAATACCTTGCAGATGTACGTCACAATGCAAATCTGGCCCATCTTTTTTTTTTTTTCTCTTGGTATGGCCAATCTTGGCTCACGCCACCCCACAGGCAGGCCTAGATAATGCACAGGCTAGATATGGCTTGAGCCTAGGGGCCTCATGTGGTCTATTGGCCAGTAAAATATATATTATTTTATTAAAATTTACGTGCAAGAATATTCATAAAGTGATTTGCCTCGCCTCGCCTCGCCTTCTTCCGCTTATCCGGGTCCGGGTCGCGGGGGCAGCATTCCAAGTCGGGCAGCCCAGGCCACCTTCTCCCCGGCCAAGTCCACCAGCTCCTCAGCTGGGACGCCCAGGCGTTCCCAGGCCAAACTGAAGATGTATTTCCTCTAGCTTGTCCTGGGTCGACCCGGGGGCCTCCTGCCGGCAGGACATGCCCAGAACACCTCCCGAGGGAGGCGTCCAGGAGGCATCCTTACCAGATGCCCGAACCACCTCAACTGGCTCCTTTCGATATGGAGGAGCAGCGACTCTACTCCGAGTCTCTCCCGGATGTCCGAGCTTCTTACCCTATCCCTAAGGCTGAGCCCGGCCACCCTGCGGAGAAAACTCATTTCAGCCGCTTGTATCCGCGATCTCGTTCTTTCGGTCACTACCCAAAGCTCATGACCATAGGTGAGGATTGGGACGTAGACCGACCGGTAAATCGAGAGCCTTGCTTTCTGGCTCAGCTCTCTCTTTACCACAACAGACCGGTTCAGCGTCCGCATCACTGCAGACGCTGCCCCAATCCGCCTGTCGATCTCCCGCTCCCTCCTTCCCTCACTCGTGAACAAGACCCCGAGATACTTGAACTCCTCCACTTGAGGCAGGACCTCTCTCCCGACCCGGAGTTGGCAATCCACCTTTTTCCGGTCGAGAACCATGGCCTCAGATTTGGAGGTGCTGATCCTCATCCCAGCTGCTTCACACTCGGCTGCGAACCTCCCCAGCAAGAGCTGAAGGTCAGAGTTCGATGAAGCTAGGAGGACCACATCATCTGCAAAAAGCAGAGACGCGATTCTCCTGTCACCAAACTCGACACCCTCCACACCACGGCTGCGCCTAGAAATCCTGTCCATAAAGGTTATGAACAGGACCGGTGACAAAGGGCAGCCCTGGCGGAGTCCAACCCTCACTGGGAACAGGTCCGACTTACTGCCGGCTATGCGGACCAGACTCACACTCCTCTGGTACAGGGACTGAATGGCCCTTAACAAAAGACCATCAACCCCATACTCCTGGAGCGCCCCCCACAGGGTGCCCCTGGGGACACGGTCATAAGCCTTCTCCAAATCCACAAAACACATGTGGATTGGTTGGGCAAACTCCCATGACCCCTCCATCACCCTAGCGAGGGTAAAGAGCTGGTCCACAGTTCCACGACCAGGACGAAAACCACATTGCTCCTCTTCAATCCGAGATTCAACCATCGACCGGAACCTCTTCTCCAGTACCCTGGAGTAGACCTTTCCAGGGAGGCTGAGGAGTGTGATCCCCCTATAGTTGGAACACACCCTCTGGTCCCCCTTCTTAAAAATGGGAACCACCACCCCGGTTTGCCACTCCACAGGAACTGCCCCCGATGACCACGCAATGTTGCAGAGACGTGTCAGCCACGACAGACCTACAACATCCATCGCCTTGAGATACCCAGGTCGGATCTCATCCACCCCTGGGGCTCCGCCGCTGCGTAGTTGTTTGACTACCTCAGCGACTTCTGCCCCAGAGATTGGACAGTCCGTCCCCAGGTCTCCCAGCTCTGGTTCCTCCTCGGAATGCGCGTCGGTGGGATTGAGGAGCTCCTCAAAGTATTCCTTCCACCGTCCGACTATAGCCCCAGTTGACGTCAGCAGCTCCCCGTCCCCACTGTAAACAGTGTGAGCGAGTTGCTGCCTTCCTCCCCTGAGGCGCCGGATGGTTTGCCAGAACCTCTTTGGAGCCGACCGATAGTCTTTCTCCATGGCCTCGCCAAAGTCCTCCCACGCCCGAGATTTTGCCTCGGCAACTGCCACTGCTGCACTTCGCTTGGCCCGCCGGTACCTGTCTGCTGCCTCTGGAGACCCACAGACCAGCCACGCCCTGTAGGCCTCCTTCTTCAGCCTGACGGCTCCCCTAACCTCTGGTGTCCACCAGCGGGTACGGGGGTTACCGCCACGACTGGCACCGGCTACCTTGCGACCACAGCTAGCAACAGCCGCCTCAACAATCGCAGAGCGGAACAAGGCCCATTTGGACTCAATGTCCCCCACTGCTCTCGGGACGCGGTCGAAGCTCTGCCGGAGGTGGGAGTTGAAGACCATCTTGACAGGCTCTTCTGCCAGGCGTTCCCAGCAGACCTTCACTATACGTTTGGGTCTACCAGGTCTGCGTGGCATCTTCCCCTGCCATCTGATCCAGCTCACCACCAGGTGGTGATCAGTTGACAGCTCCGCTCCTCTCTTCACCCGAGTGTCCAAAACATACGGTCTCAGGTCAGATGATACAACTATAAAGTCAATCATCAACCTGTAACCTAGGCTGCCCTGGTACCAGGTGTACCGATGGGCATCCTTATGTTCGAACATGGTGTTCGTTATGGCCAAACTGCGACTTGCACAGAAGTCCAATAACAGAACACCACTCGGATTCAGATTGGGTGGGCCGTTCCTCCCAATCACGCCCCTCCAGGTCACGCTGTCATTGCCCACGTGAGCGTTGAAGTCCCCCAGCAGGACTATGGAGTCCCCAGTAGGAGCGCTATCCAGCACTCGTCCCAGAGACTCCAAAAAGGGTGGGTACTCTGAACTGCTATTTGGTGCATAAGCACAAACAACAGACAGGACCCGTTCCCCAACCCCAAGGCGTAGGGAAGCTGCCCTTTCGTCCCCCGGGGTAAACCCCAACGTACAGGCAGAGAGTCTTGGGGCTAACAGAAAGCCCACCCCAGCCCTCCGCCTCTCACCCGGATCAACTCCAGCAAAGAAAAGTGTCCAACCCCTCTCCAGGACTCGGGTTCCAGAGCCAACGCTATGTGTCGAGGTGAGCCCGACTATATCTAGCCGGTATCGCTCAGCCTCTTCCACAAGCTCCAGCTCCTTCCCCGCCAGAGAGGTGACGTTCCATGTCCCGATAGCCAGTTTTCCCGTCCGGGGATCGGATTGCCAAAGCTCCCGCCTCGGTCTGCCACCCGATCCACAATGCACCGGACCCTTCACTCTCCTCCTGCAGGTGGTGGGCCCACAGTTGGATGAGCCCATGTCTCCGGTTCGGGCTGGGCCCGGCCGGGCCCCATGGGCGAAAGCCCGGCCACCAGGCGCTCGTCCACGGGCCCCAACCCCAGGCCTGGCTCCAGGGTGAGACCCCGGTAACCCTCCGGGCCGGGTACACTGGCTCTTAGATTGCTTCTCCATGAAGGGTCTTCTGAATGAGTGATTTGGCCTACAAAATCTTAAGAAACACTGAGTTTTTGCGATCTTGACTCACGTTATGTGACACGTAATGTTCATGTATAGAAACAGAACAAAATCATGACAACTGAACTGTAGCATAGTGGTCTAAGACTGCCTCTGATGTGGGAGACCTGTTTTCAAGTCCCAGTTGGGCATGTGTCAATTTTAAAATTTTCCTATAAGAATGTTTAGTTTGTTTGTTTTTTTGCACTGAGGAGGAGAAAAACTGTAGGTGCAGCTGTTGTTTGTCACATATTTTTGCTGTGATATTAGCAGTTATTCTGAGGTCTTTGTGGTTAGCCACACATGCTAATGTTACGGTCTGCTGCTTTGGCCCCGGTTCAGATGTCACAGCAGAACATTCTGCTCTTTTAGGAGAAAATGTAAGTTCACATGTAGGTATTACCATTCTGAAACATTCATTGACAAACGCTGAAGAAGCGCTTCCTCTAAAATTTCTCCTTCGCCTTCGGATTCAGGATCAAATACCTAGAGCCAATCAGAAGTGAGGGTTGTGCATATCATTAATATTAACAATGTCAATAATAATTAATAATGAGGAAACCTAGTGTTTCCAGCACACCTTTGAATCAGCAAACGTCTGCATCAGAGAATAGAAGCATCATAGCTTTTTCTTTATAAAAATGACTCATAAGGCATTGATTTACACTAGAGAACACTGCAAATGTATTAAATAAATGAGTAAACCACACTTTTAAGAGAGTACAGAGGAGTAGGGAAAGGTAGGTGCTAGTCTAGAAGATGTTCTCTGGGTTATGATAATAAAAACAACAAATATTGTTGGGTTCTGGAGAATAATAAGATTCACTTCCTCAGGATGTTCTTCAAATAAACTATTTTAAACAATTTTCTTAGAACTTTGACTTTAAATTCAACACTTCCTTCTGTTGTTTCCCTCAGTAGCTCTAAAGCCTGGGACACACAGAAGAGGGAGGCGTCGCACACACACCGTTTTAAAAAACAAAAACATTATAGATACTGAGAGTGGCTACACGGAGACCGCAACGCAAACGCTGGTCCGCGCAGAGGCGCTAAGATAGGTTCAGGTTCTATCTCAAGCGCCGCGGCGCAGCATTTACGGCTTTAATACGGCGATTTTCCAAGCAGTGTTCAGCCTTCAATAGGCTGCATAGCGCGTCCTGTGTACCCCCTAGACGCGGCGATTCTGTGGCGCAACGTATCCGTCTTCTGTGTGTCCCAGGCTCAGATACTCAGTGGAATACTCTGATTCCACTTTCTCTGACTGTCTGTCTGTCTATCTGTCTGTCTGTCTGTCTGTCTGTCTGTCTGTCTGTCTCTCTCTGTCTGTCTCTCTCTGTCTGTCTGTCTCTCTCTCTGTCTGTCTGTCTCTCTCTCTGTCTGTCTGTCTATCTGTCTCTGTCTACCTGTCTCTGTCTGTCTGTGTCTGTCTGCCTGTCTCTCTGTCTGTCTGTCTGTCTGTCTGTCTGTCTGTCTGTCTGTCTGTCTGTCTCTCTCTGTCTGTCTATTTATCTCTCTCTCTGTCTGTCTGTCTGTCTATCTGTCTCTCTCTGTCTGTCTATCTGTCTCTGACTGTCTCTCTGTCTCTCTGTCTGTCTGTCTGTCTGTCTATCTGTCTCTCTCTGTCTGTCTATCTGTCTCTGACTGTCTCTCTGTCTGTCTGTCTGTCTCTCTCTGTCTGTCTATTTATCTCTCTCTCTCTCTCTGTCTCTCTGTCTGTCTGTCTGTCTCTCTCTGTCTGTCTATTTATCTCTCTCTCTCTCTCTCTGTCTGTCTGTCTGTCTGTCTGTCTCTGCTGTGATGAAGGCTGAGGACAATGAGACCTATAAGACCATGGTCCAGTTTGAGTGTCGAGGCCTGGAGCCGGTTGATTTCCAACCACAAGTAAGAAACTTTTCATCTCATCTCTTTAATGTTTTAACAGGGTATCTGCAGGTCCTTAAAAAGGCTTAAAAGGTTGTAAATTAGCTTTTACAAAATTAAGGCCTTAAATATAATTAAAAATGATAAATAATCCTTAAATTCAGCGTCCAAAGGTCTTAAAATTTCTAGGGCTCCTATGATTTCCGGGTTACGAAGATCATGAACTGAGTTGAGGAACTCCACAAACAATGTGGCATCCAGTATAAAACTGGGAATCTCACAAAACTGAAACTCAGCAGCACACTGGGCTGCAAGGGTCACTTAACGCTGTTATTATCTTGCTAACTCAGTAAAACTGAGCTTATTGCTATTTTGTAAAAGTTATCTTATTAATTCAGAAAAAAAAGCTTTTTTGTTATTTTCAGGTGAATACAATTCACTTCCGTAAGATATAATGCAGATCAATTATCTTGATGTTTGTTATTGTTTCTGCACTTTCAGTTCCAATAAAGGTTTAGTCTAGGGATGGGCCGATACTGGTATCGGTATCGGTTAAAGTTACCCGATACCAGGAACCGACACCAGTGGCTTCACTTAACACTGATAAGTGGTCTGTTCGCAACTGACAGCCACACCCATTGGCACAGCTGCACCTTTGACAATGAAGGCAGCTTGACTTCTTTTGTTATCTTGAAAGTTTCAACTCATCCTATTAAAAAAACAGCCATTCACACCTCCAACCGATTCATCACCCAAGCCCTTTCCCAACAATAACTCCTCTCCACACCTCTCCCTTTCACCCTCAGACCCCCTGCCTGCATTAACAGGCTTTTGTTTGTTTCGCCATGAAATTAAAAATTGAATACAAAGCAGGCGTGCATAGTGCTTACAGTCACCCACAAAAAAATGAACGGTTCTCTACAAAGACTCGGTTCTCCTAGTTCACAGTGAAGAGCCGTTCAAAAGATTTGGTTCGTTCATGAACGTCACATCACTACTGTCTGTGACTTGTGATTTCTGTTGTAGTTTCCTATATTGAACACTAGGGGGAGCTAGTGAGCTAAAGAGGAACAGTGTGGGTTGAGAGCTGGAGGTGGTGCCAAATAGTTCATTTTATTTGGTTAAAATGTGGAAAACTGCAATAATTTCACTGTGAAATCACAGAAAATGGTTATTTTTCACCTTATATTTTAGTTATGTGATCATTTTTATTAATATATTTTATTTTTTTATCTAACTCAGTTATTTGTTGTAAAAAGCAGAGAAGAAAAAATAAAACCTGTATTCCAATTTGTTGCATTTTTGTGTGTGGTAGAAGTATCGGTATCGGTACTCGGTATCGGCGAGTACTCAGATTTAAGTATCGGTATCGGATTGGTTTTGAAAAAAGTGGTATCAGCACATCCCTAGTTTAGTCAGAACTATTTGTAAGGTGGTCACATCCCCTTTCCCATTTTGTGAATGTAAGGTCTTAAATTTGATCAAAGTGGCTTTAAAAGGGGTCTTAAAAAGCCTTAAATTTGACTTCCTTAAACCTGCAGAAACCCTGTTTAAATAATTTGTTTGAGCTCCAGTAACTGACTGACTGTTCTTTGATCTCTTTATTTATTCAGTAAATACTCCAAAAAAGGGTTTTAAATAAAGGCAACTGGACTTATTTTGATTTTTGAAGACATTTTGCTGCTAAAACCCTTTTTTGGATTATCATGACCTGGATGACTGAGAACCTACACCAGCATATTCACTAAATAAATAAATGAATAATTATGAATCAACTTGAATAATAAAGCCAACACATTCAGAGTTTATTTATTTGTGAAATGTAAGAAACAAATCAGCCTTTTTGATTAGATTCAGTAGGGTCAGAACCTGCGACATTAACAGTGACCTGAAACTATTCAACCATAAATGTTTTAGAATCAAACACAAGAAATGCTGATGATGTAATAATATGGAAGCTTTAGTTAAAAACCAACCTAAAACCATCACACTGAAGCTCATCATGTTACTAGCATGAAGTTACTAGCATGCTAGTAACTACTAGCATGTTACTAGTTACTAGCATATTTGCCTCCGGAGATACTCCTTTAGCATTTAGAGAGAGAGAGCAAGAAAGAGGCAGAGAGAGAGAGAGGAGATACTGTTTTTAAACTAAAAAATAATTATACATTCAAAAAAATATAAAAACAACTTGTCTGATGAGATTATTAGCTGAAAAGCAGCGGAACGGTGTGAGATGATTTACGACAGGTGAAATTACACTTAACCTGTAGGGGGCATTACGCTGGAAAGTTGCTCAATGCTGCTTTAAATTAAATCATGTCAGCTAGTTCAGAAACCCTTTGATTTCATAAATATTCCATATTTTTTACCCTTCTTGTTGTGGGATCAAATTCATTTTTGCACCCTAAGACCTCCTTTACTAACAGGTTATTTTCATCAGTTCAGTTTAACCATTGGTCTGTTCTGTCCCATCTCTGCTCTCATCACTTCTCTCCCTAAGGCCTGGTTTTCCCAGCGTACCTACATACAGTATCCCTACCGTTTTCCTTTTAAATATAGTCGACACCACATGTTCAGATGATATGTGTCAGGAAGTCCCTGCAGAGTGAAAACTTCCTGTTCATTGATCCTGCCCAGTAATAGGATCACAGGTCATGAACTCAAAGATCTGGACGTAGAGGTTAAAAACCACATCCAGCTTCCTCAACAAACGGACTAGGAATATTTAATGACAATAAATCTTATTAGAGGATGTACATCAATAAGATCATTTCAGGGTGAACCATGCACATGTATGAATCCATGTTTACGGCTCTGTTAATGATAATATTTATTGATAGTTTTTTTTCTATGTATTTTTAGTGAATGAACCTGTTGACTAGTGAAGGTATAATATTACTCTAAACCACTAGTATGACTAAAAACCAGCAGCTTTTGGTTTTGTGATTAACCCCCCCCCCCCCCCCCCCCCCCCC
>SSNR01000111.1:113126-139132 GCA_006937965.1 Callopanchax toddi | reverse complement strand
CCCCCCCCCCCCCCCCCCACACACACACACACACACACAAATAAAATAAAAAGGCTTTGACCTGTCCTCCTGCTCCAGGCTGGCTTTGCTGCAGAGGGACCAGAGTCTGGAACACCGTTTCCTGAAGTCAACCTACTAGAAAAGGTAAGATCCTGTCCTGGTGGTCATTTTCTCACATCGATTCTTCTGTTCTCGGTGGCTTTGAGAGACATGTTTCTTGGTGCTAACCTTCCTTTGAACCCTTAGGACTGGACGGACTATGATGAGAAAGTCAGCGAGTCGGTGGGAATCTATGAGGTCACACACCGCTTCATTAAATGCTGATGTCATTGTGGGAGGAGCCTCAGAGGAGGTTGAACGAGATGCTCCAACCCAACGTCTCCAGTCTGGTTTCTTGCTAATCACTGAGCTTCGCATCCAGAGATGGCGTGGCGTGGTTCCTGAGGAGCACTGAGGGACGTGAGCAGCAGGACAGGCTGTCCTTACAGGTCTTGATGGACGTTGAATAAACAAGGCTTGTTTTTTGTCCTTGTCTCAATAAATGTGAAGGGTGACCTTTTTCAGTTCAGGAGTTTGTTTTGCTTTGGTTCTTATAATAGTTTATATTATAATAAATAATGATTTTTAAAAGTGACTGACAGAATCAAACGTAGTGGTCAAACAAGTCCACCCACTGGGAGATGAACTGATAAAATGCAGAGTGGCCGGGCTCAGCCTTAGAGAGAGGGTGAGGAGCTCGGACATTCAGGAGTAGAACCACTGCTCCTCCATATCGAGAGGAGCCAGTTGAGGAGGTTCGGGGATCTTGTTGGGATGCCTCCTGGACGTCTCCCCAGGGAGGTGTTTCGGGCATGTCCTGCCAGCAGGAGGCCCCCGGGTCGACCCAGGACATGTTGGAGACAATATATCTTCAGTTTGGACGGGTAACGCCGGAGGAGCTGGCTAGGAAGAGGACAGTCTGGGATTCCAAACTTGGGATGCTGCCCCCGTGACCCGGACCTGGATGAGCCGAAGAAGGTGAGGTGAGGCGAAAAATGACAAAGAACAAAGCCAGCTCTAAACTAGATCCTCATGAACCAAATTCAGATTCACTCAGCCATCTGTTTAGTCACCAATGCTTCCTTCCACACTGTGATCTCTAAACTGGTGGGCCGTCCCTCTCTTTACACAAATCCTCCCTCAAACGTCTTCAAACCATCCAGAACGTAGCAGCCAGACTCCTGACTAAATCCAGCAGACGAACTCACATCACCCCAATTTTAAAGTCCCTTCACTGGCTCCCTGTAGAATTCAGAATCCGGTTTAAAGTCCTTGTTCTCACCTACAGAGCTCTAAACGGTCAGGCTCCTAACTACTTATCTCAGCTTCTTTCTCCACACACAGTCTCTCGTAACCTTCGATCTTCATCTCAAAACCTGCTGGCTGTTCCTCGCACCAAACTAAAAACCAAAGGGGACAGGGCCTGTCAGGCTCTGGCTCCCAGACTGTGGAACAGCCTGCCCCTGAAACTCCGTCTCTGCAATACGATGGAGGCTTTCAAAAACACCTAAAAACTCACCTCTTCATCCAGGCATTCCCTAACTGAACATGTAGAGATTTGACTGTGTATATATTTTGTATATATTTTGTGATCCTGATTACATTTTGTGCCTGCTAATGTTTTATTCACCTGTGCTTTGTAATATTTGATGATACCTGTATTGTACAGCGCTTTGTGATTTGTTTCTGAGAAAGGCGCTATAAAAATAAAATGTACTTACTTACTTACACACCTGGAGAATCCATCACTGGTTTCTATTTGTCTAAAAGACGATTCAGGACAAGACACGTCTCTACAGTGGAGGAAATAATTATTTGACCCCTTGCTGATTTTGTAAGTTTGTCCAATGACAAAGAAATGAAAAGTCTCAGAACAGTATCATTTTAATGGTAGGTTTATTTTAACAGTGGCAGATAGCACATCAAAAGGAAAATCGAAAAAATAACTTTAAATAAAAGATAGAAACTCATTTGCATTTCATTGAGTGAAATAAGTATTTGAACCCCTACCAACCATGAACAGTTCTGGCTCCCACAGAGTGGTTAGACACTTCTACTCAATTAGTCACCCTCATTAAAGACACCTGTCTTAACTAGTCACCTGTATGAAGGACACCTGTCCACAGAATCAATCAATCAAGCAGACTCCAAACTCTCCAACATGGGAAAGACCAAAGAGCTGTCCAAGGATGTCAGAGACAAAATTGTAGACCTGCACAATGCTGGAATGGGCTACAAAACCATTAGCAAGAAGCTGGGAGAGAAGGTGACAACTGTTGCTGCAACTGTTCGAAAATGGAAGGAGCACAAAATGACCATCAATCGACCTCGGTCTGGGGCTCCACGCAAGATCTCACCTCGTGGGGTGTCAATGATTCTGAGAAAGGTGAGAAATCATCCTAGAACTACACGGGAGGAGTTAGTTAATGACCTCAAATTAGCTGGGACCACAGTCACCAAGAAAACCATTGGAAACACATTACACCGCAATGGATTAAAATCCTGCAGAGCTCCAAGGTCCCCCTGCTTAAGAAGGCACATGTGCAGGCCCGTCTGAAGTTTGCCAATGAAAACCTGAATGATTCAGAGAGGACTGGGAGAAGGTGCTGTGGTCTGATGAGACCAAAATTGAGCTCTTTGGCATTAACTCAACTCGCTGTGTTTGGAGGAAGAAAAATGCTGCCTATGACCCCCAAAACACCGTCCCCACTGTCAAGCATGGAGGTGGAAACATTTTGCTTTGGGGGTGTTTTTCTGCTAAGGGCACAGGACAACTTCACCGCATTAACGGGAAAATGGATGGAGCCATGTTTCGTCAAATCCTGAGCGACAACCTCCTTCCTTCTGCCAGGAAACTGAAAATGGGTCGTGGATGGGTGTTCCAACACGACAATGACCCAAAACATACAGCAAAGGCAACAAAGGCGTGGCTCAAGAAGAAGCACATTAAGGTCATGGAGTGGCCTAGTCAGTCTCCGGACCTTAATCCTATAGAAAACCTATGGAGGGAGCTGAAGGTCAGAGTTGCACAGAGACAGCCTCGAAACCTTAAGGATTTGGAGATGATCTGCAAAGAGGAGTGGACCAAAATTCCTCCTAACATGTGCGCAAACTTGGTCATCAATTACAAGAAACGTTTGACCTCTGTGCTTGCAAACAAGGGTTTTTCCACTAAGTATTAAATATTTTTTGTTAGAGGGTTCAAATACTTATTTCACTCAATGAAATGCAAATGAGTTTCTATCTTTTATTTAAAGTTATTTTTTCGATTTTCCTTTTGATGTGCTATCTGCCACTGTTAAAATAAACCTACCATTAAAATGATACTGTTCTGAGACTTTTCATTTCTTTGTCATTGGACAAACTTACAAAATCAGCAAGGGGTCAAATAATTATTTCCTCCACTTTATCTGTCCTCTTTTCTTCACTGGCCCATAATAATTATCAGACAAGGTCTAGTGAAGACCTGTACTGTCTTTGGCTGTAAATTCGTCAGCTCTGCAGCAGCATGTGACTGGAACACTTTACTGAACACCTGTGGAGTAGAGAGCAGGGAGGTTACTTTTCAGGTAGGCGCCTTGGGTTCAATCCCTGGCCTGGTTATGTGTCAAAGTGTGTTTGAGCAGATGCTAAACCCCCAACTGCCTCAGGTTTCCCTTCCAAAAGAGGTTCTTAATCTCAGTTACTGATACATGGCTGAATAAGGGTTAAACAAAATCAAAGTCTTCATGAGGAGACCTTATATCAATATAATCAGATACAAATAAAACTAAAATAACCACAATGTGGTCACAACAGAAGTAAGAGTTTCAAGGAAAAAACAACCTGACCTACACAAGGTCAAAAACACAACTTAATATTCACAGTTATCTTTCTACTGACACCACAAACACATAAATACATCTCTAACACAGTCAGATCATTAATGTTACAATTCAGACAACAACCACTAACCAAGCAAGTCATGACAATCAGCTCAACTAATGAAGAGAATTAACAACAAAATAAAGTCACATCCACTGATAAGTCCCATCAAAATAGAAATAAAACCATTAGACTTTACATGTCAACACAAATGTAAATGAAAAGGAGCAGAGATAAGAAAATCTCTTGTTTTCTGACATTTTACTAATGAAAATGCGTTTTATTGATTCATATCACATTTCTGTTCTAACCTAAAAACAGATTCATTTTGATCACATTCCTGTTCAGATTGTCAGATTAATCACAGACACTAGCTTCATTTCCATTTCCATAATTAATTAATACATTTTTAAAATATATTAAGTAATCTTGATTTCTTTATTTCCTTGTTAAGGTTGTTCCATAATTTTACCCAATTTAAAGGAATACTAATTTCCTTCATTTTGGTTCTAAAGACTTCAGCTCCTTTCAAATTATTTCTCTCTGTTCAAATATTTTCTGAATATTTGTTTGCAGGGTATTTTTATTAGCTTTGAACAATATTTTCTAATAATTTTCCATCCATCCATCCATCCATCCATTTTCTGTAGCCGCTTATTCCTCCACAGAGGGTCGCGGGGCAGCTGGTGCCTATCTCCAGCGGTCAAGGGGCGAGAGGCGGGGGACACCCTGGACGGGTCGCCAGTCCATCGCAGGGCCACACAGAGACGAACGAGACAAACAACCACACACCCACTCACACCTAAGGACAATTTACCAGCCCAATCAGCCTGACAGTCATGTCTTTGGACTGTGGGAGGAAACCGGAGTACCCGGAGGAAACCCACGCATGCACGGGGAGAACATGCAAACTCCACGCAGAGAGGCCGCAGAGCCGGGACGCGAACCCACGACCTCCTTGCTGCGAGGCAACAGTGCTAACCAACTGCGCCACCATGCAGCCTAATAATTTTCCAAATTATGAAAATGACATTTCACTGCCTTTGATAAACATTGGGTTAGATCAGTAGTATCCAGTCCTGGTTCTGCTATCCAACATGTTTAGAGGTTTCTCTGCCTCAGCACCTGGTTCAGTCAGTGAGTGATTAAAGGCCTTCTGCAAGTCTTGATGAGAACAGGTAATTCACCCATGGAATCAGGTGTGTTGGAGTAGGAAAATGACTAAAATATACTAGATACTGACCGTCCAGCATCAGGATTAGATCTCTATATGAACTATTACTGATGATTCTCAGTGTTGTTTGTAAAATAAACACTGGCAGTGTATAGGTTCTACAGTATATTCCCACATTTCTACACACTAAGTTCAGTTTGGGTCAATCATTGAATCATATGATTTTAACAACCCAGTATTATTCAATGAAAACTTGACTTTATGTAGTACAGCAAAAACAATTTGACCTTTTATATAAGCTATACATGACTTTCATGACTGAATAAATAAATAAATACTGCTACTTTCAGGTCAGAACATGACTCCTAAAATGTGGTTTCATTTACTCTTTGAACTTCCATCCTGTCTATTTTTAATGATACATCATTGTTTGTTCTGTCATTAAATAAAATAAAATTTGTCTTGTTAAGACTCAAACCAGTTTTTAACTTTTATCAACTCATTATCACTTGAATGACTTCTTGTGTATCTGATCCAGAATAAAACAGTGTTGTATAATCAGTAATTAAAACAGTGCATCTTTATAAATTTAGTAGTTCATGGGATAAAAATGTCCTGTCATGCTCTGCTACAACAAAGTGGTGAAAACTGTAAAACAAACTACAGAGTAATTATTGGGTGAAATAAAAAAGGCAGTGCACATGAGTCTGTTCATCAATATAACTGATTTAAGGGGCTCAAATATAGCAGATAAGGAATTGTGATTAATCATGAAGGGCCCCAAACCTGTGTTTGCCTTGGGCCCCAAAATGACTAAATCCGCCACTGGGTTGGATAATCACTTCAGTAGCAAATACAAAATGTCCGTTTTAATTGATATAGACTAATATCAGAAGTTTGTATTAGTTTCTCAAAACAAGAAGAGTAAAAAAAAAGAGGCAACTACGGCTACCTGGAAAGCTCAGAATCATCTCGACGTAACTCCGGAAAAGTCCCGTTACGCTGGAAAAAAGTCACGGTACGCCGAGGGGTAAAGTTGTACCGACTGCTTCTAACGAAATCTCTCAGAGTGACACATCGGCCGCTGAATAGACGATCTTTGCTGGTGCTATCTGTAATGCGGCTTCTCTCCAACATTTTACTCCGACTTCTTTGCAAAGAGCAGCGGAGAACAGGAGCAACGATGGCGCCTCAGCAGAAGAACCGAGTGTTTGTCATTGGTGTGGGCATGACGAAGGTATTACTGCTGCATGCTGTTCTGTTTTCCCACCGAAAATTGTTTTTACAGACTGTTTGTCGCTTAGTTTTCAGATTAGCCTTGTTAGCTGATCCAGGACTGGGACCTTATGTGAGTTCCTCCAGGTGTTTGAGAAGAATTAACTCATTCTGTCAGGTTATGTGAGTTCCTCCTAGCCTGGTAAACCAGACTATATATGTAGATATATAGTCAGACAAAGTCTGCAGAGCAGAACTGACGGTCTAGTTTACTAGGCTAAGTTCCTCCAGGTGTTTGAGAAGAATTAACTCACTGTTTCATCAACTCTCCGTAGTAGTAACAGGTAGTTAAGATGAAGTCTCTTTGGGGTTTTATTGCGATTTCATCCAGTTAAACCAGAGTTTCAGAGAGAGGTGACAATTTACCTAAATGATCAAAATGTCTAAATCACGCAGCAGCATTAAAGGTCATCGTTCAGGGTCCACTGTTACAACACAGGGCTGTGTACCAAAGGTCTCCTGAAGAGTGTGATAACAGCTCAGTCAGTTCATTTAACCCTTTAAACCTGAAACAGAAACATTAGAACATCTGAGTCCAAAACATCAAACCTTAAGTCTTTATATCAATTATTCAAATGAAAGAAGATAATTTGAAACAAACGTTAGGTAATTTACTGAAGACTGCATGTCTCCATTTTTAATCCTGTTTGAATCAGGAGCTCCTGATGAAAAAAAAATTCAATTCATTTTAAACTGTTTTTAAAGATTTTTGTTTAGATTAGACTCAGACATCTGGAGAGTTACTTTTACTTAGTGTTGGTCAAGTTTATCGTCTCGTCTTCTTCCGCTTATCCGGGTCCGGGTCGCGGGGGCAGCATCCCAATTAGGTAGTCCCAGACGGTCTTCTCCCCAGCCACTTCTACCAGCTCCTCCAGCAGGATCCCAAGGTGCTCCAGGGCCAAACCAGAGATATATTTTCTCCAGCGTGTCCTGGGTCGACCTGGGGGCCTCCTGCCGGCAGGACATGACTGAAACACCTCCCTGGGGAGGCGTCCAGGGGGCATCCTAACAAGATGCCCGAACCACCTCAGCTGGCTCCTCTCTACGTGGAGGAGCAGCGGTTCTACTCCGAGTCTCTCCTGAATGCCCGAGCTCCTCACCCTATCCCTAAGGCTGAGTCAGCCCGGCCACCCTGCGGAGGAAACTCATTTCGGCCGCTTGTATCCGCGATCTCGTTCTTTCGGTCATTACTCAAAGCTCATGACCATAGGTGAGGATTGGGAGGTAGATCAATCGGTAAATCGAGAGCCTTGTTTTCCGGCTCAACTCCTTCTTCACCACAACAGACCGGTTCAGATGCTGCCCCAATCCGCCTGTCGATCTCCCGCTCCCTCCTTCCCTCACTCGTGAACAAGACCCCGAGATACTTGAACTCCTCCACTTGAGGCAGGACCTCTCTCCCGACCTGGAGTTGGCAATCCACCCTTTTCCGACCGAGAACCATGGCCTCAGACTTGGAGGTGCTGATCCTCATCCCAGCCGCTTCACACTCGGCTGCAAACCTCCCCAGCAAGAGCTGAAGGTCAGAGCCTGATGAAGCTAGGAGGACCACATCATCTGCAAAAAGCAGAGATGAGATTCTCCTGTCACCAAACTCAACACCCTCCACACCACGGCTGCACCTAGAAATCCTGTCCATAAAGGTTATGAACAGGACTGGTGACAAAGGGCAGCCCTGGAGGAGTCCAACCCTCACTGGGAACAGGTCCGACTTACTGCCGGCTATGTGGACCAGACTCACACTCCTCTGGTACAGGGACTGAATGGCCCTTAACAAAAGACCATCCACCCCGTACTCCTGGAGCGTCCCCCACAGGGTGTCCCTGGGGACACGGTCATAAGCCTTCTCCAAATCCACAAAACACATGTGGATTGGTTGGGTAAACTCCCTTGACCCCTCCATCACCCTAGCGAGGGTAAAGAGCTGGTCCACAGTTCCACGATCAGGACGAAAACCACATTGCTCCTCTTCTATCTGAGGTTCAACCATCGACCGGACCTTCCTCTCCAGGACCCTGGAGTAGACCTTTCCAGGGAGGCTGAGGAGTGTGATCCCCCTATAGTTGGAACACACCCTCTGGTCCCCCTTCTTAAAAATGGGAACCACCACTCCGGTCTGCCACTCCACAGGAACTGCCCCCGATGACCACGCAATGTTGCAGAGACGTGTCAACCACGACAGTCCTACAACATCCATCTCATATATCCTATATATATATATATATATATATATATATATATATAAAAACATTGGGTATCAGTTCTGTTTCGTGAGATTTGATCTCCACAAATAACACAAGACCGTCTGCGTTCCGCCATGTTGAATTAAGAAAAAAACAAAAGGTAGCAGTTGGGCGGACCGAAAGGCATTACCATCTCAGCAAATACACATTGTGACGTCAAACCGTGCACAAATGCACATCTGCATTTTTAAGTTTCATTTCTTAGAAATTCATTTTTTTTAAAAATAACCAGAGAGCAGAGAGTTTTCACGTTTGGCCTACATGACAGGCTCAAGGCAGGGGACCTATTAGAAACTATGAAAACCTGAAAAAAATGGATTCTGACAAAACCACCCCTTTCCATCCATCACATCAAACTGAATTAGGGCTGCACGATTATGACCAAAGTAATAATCACGATTATTTTGATCAGTATTGTAATCACGATTATTAATCACGATCATTCATCCTGTCTGGTAAAATCTGTTTTATTGCACCAGTTATAAACAATGTTGCAACATTTTTCTGTGAAAAATAAAACTTTAGAATAGATTATAAATAATGCAAAAAAACAAAAACAAACGACTACTAAAAAACTCAAATACTTTTATATTTATAAATAATGCAAACCTCCCCCTCAAATACTCAAATTTCTGAAGCCTTCATTGCTCACTGTATTGATAGGACACATATTTTTGGTCAAATAAAAAGATATTGCGTCTGTTATTTCCGCGTGTCTTTGTGAAGAAGATGGATACTAGCCTAGTATACTAGACCGTCAGCACATATATAGTCTGGTTTACCAGCTACCTCGTCTCCAGATGCTGCAGCATTTTACATTCCAGACATGACTTGCTCTCATCAGTCCAACTTGCTGCTGCAGTAATGTGTGACTGGCTGCTACAGTGCTGAGTGGCTTGTGCACGGTTTTTATTTTGGCAGCTTAAGGAAGCTTTAGCCATGCGTTCGCCCCCTGGTGGTTGGCGGATTTGACTGGAAATATCGTTGACGATCAGGTTCATTTAATTGTGGCCGCCAAAATCTTGATCACGATTAAAATTCGATTAATTGTGCAGCCCTAAACTGAATCAAATCAAACTGTCTCTTTTAAAAAACTTCTTAAAATTAGTTTTGATCTTTTAACTTGATGCACATTGCATCAACCACGAATTAAATTAAATTCTAGTCCCTGACTTGAAGGAATTAGTTGAACATTTAAACCTATTTTCTGCGCATTCAACCAGATGAAAATACATCAAGTCTTTGTCCTGTCGACTTATATTTCTCTCTGAGTGAAGCCTTCAAATTACATTCTTAATGTCTTATTCTCTAAACCAAGGACAATTAGCCTGGTAAACCAGACTAAGAGCAGAACTGAGGTCTAGTTTACTAGACTAAAGGACGATAGTATACGGCTGCAGACCCAGAGGCTGCAGATTCATCGAGCAGCGTTCTGCAGACCGACCGCACGGCTTAAACACACACACACACACACACACACACACACACACACACACACACACACACACACACACACACACACACACACACACACACACACACACACACACACACAGAGAGAGAGGGAGGAAAAAAAAACAGGGAGAGAGGGACCTGCGCCAGCCAGGTATATCCCCGAGTTGGGAACACTGTCTGCGTGCGTTCCGCCATGTTGAATTTTCAACAAAAACAAAAGCTAGCAGCTGGGCGGACCGAAAGGCGTTACCATCTCAGCCAATACACGTTATGACGTCAAACCGGGCACAAATGCAGATGGCATTTTTAAGTTTAATTTCTCACTTTTTCTGTGTGTGTGTGTGTGTTTTTTTTTTTAAATAACCAGGGAACTGAGAGTTTTCATGTTTGGCCTACATGACAGGCTCAGGGGGACCTATTAGAAACTATGAAAACCTGAAAAAAATGGATTCTGACAAAACCACCCCTTTAAACCCAGTCTGGTAACACAACCAACCTGTTCTTTTCATTTCATCATGTGATGCCAGCTTTTCAATCTCCACTGCTTTTATGTGGGATCTTGAACCTCTGTGGTCTTTGATTTTCTTCCGCAATGAAGTTTGTTTTTCCCCTTGTCATCCCCAAATGCAGAGATCAAACACCCACTCCATTCACTTGGCATTCTAAGACCTTTCTCTCTCTGAACACCCAGTGAGCTGATTTTGCGACATACCTGGCAACCAAGCTTTCTATCTTTGATAATAAGCCACCTATTCTATGAGCAAAAATGCTGCACTTGATCCTTTGACCAACAGTCTGGCCACTGGTCCTCTTCTTCTCTGTTATTGTTGACGGCACTTTTGGCAGCTAAACGGACAGCAACAGGTGTTTGTGCAGCATTAGGCTCCTCGTTGGATGAGCTAATGCTAGCTTGCTGAGTCCGACCTTCATTTTCTTGAGTAGTGAAGGACTGTCCAAGAGTGCTACTGTCATTGGCCAACTCTACGTCCCTTCGTGTCCTCTTTGAGCCCTTTTGGAGCCAGTTCAACATCACAGCCGTGATCATTCCTCCTCCGCTTCTCTCTCTCTCTTTCGCTCGTTTTCTCCATCTCTCACTCTTTCTTTCTCTCTCTCATCCGAAACATGAATGTAGGCTACGGCAAGTGTTGTGCGCCAAAACACTGGGTTTCTTTAGTTTTAATGCATTTTTTTTTATCATCAAGGCTTGGGAAAGCTAAAAAAAATAAATAAAAATGTCCCAGTACACTAAGGGGTCAAATTTAAAAGTCCCGGTACTGCATACCGTTCCATACCAGCCCACTAAAGCACTGGTTTGATCCCAGCTCCAGCTGGGTTACCTTGTTAACCCAGCGAATCATGACAACAGAGGGGTCTAGAAAACTTCACAGAGACTGAAATGGAGGTTGTTGTGGTGGAACAACAGAAAAATGTTTTATTAGGCGATCACTAATCCACTGAAGGTCTCCGAGTATCAGAGAGTGTCGGTCTGCAGGTGAACGCTGTCAGTGTGACAGAGATCGAGCTCAGTGAGGACTGAGAGAGTCCAGATCTAAGGGGAACATTTCACTGAATCAGGAAATGTCATGTTGTTCATCCTATCAGACTAAAATCAGCCCACCTGAATCAGCAGGTTAAAACCTGAGAGGTCACAAGCTGCAGGTGGTTCTGGTGGGTTGGTTGATCTAACACCAGGTCCAGTTCAGCACATAGATCCATAGGATGCTGTAGAGAATCTAAATCAGCTGATCAGCCAGTCATCATCATGGACCTGGAAATCTACGTGGTCTCTAAAAACTCTCCCCATTGACTGATCTTCAACTGGGAGTGCAGAGCATCCATTACACAGAGAGTCAGTGCAGTGTTCATCTGTCTCAGTAATCACAAGAACTGATTCACACCTGATCACAGTTAATGCACCAAGAAGAACAGCTGCTCTACAATCTGAACATAGAACATGTTCTCATTCAGGCCCTCATTTGATTTTGTTTAGAGACAGGGGAGGGGCGTGACCATTGGTTTTGTTTGTGTGTGCGTGCGTGCGTGTGTGTGTGTGTGTGTGTGTGTGTGTGTGTGTGCGCGCGCGCGCGGGTCTACAGTCTGACATATGTCTTAAACTCACCATGTTACCATTTCACCAACTGCTCTGCCAGGTTCTCGTCTCCAAAATGTGCTTACAGGTTCAAAGTTTGCTTAAAGTTATGCAAGTTTTTCCATCATGTTTTTGTCAATAAATCACAGCCTTTGAGTAAAAAGTGACATACAGACCCTGTTTTGTAGGTAAGCAAGCTTTATAACTGAGGACCCCAGAGCCTTGTAGATTAAAATAAGCACCTTAAAATGAGTTCTAAACTGTACTGGGTGCCATTGTAGAGAGTATAAGACCAGGGTGATACAGTGTGAATGTATTTGCTAGATTTGGTAAGGGCCTGGTTGTGTACTGAATAGCTTGCAGATTTGAGACTGATGATCTACCCAGAGCATTACAGTAGTCTAATGTTAATGACGCAAATGCATGACTGTTTTCTAAATCTGCTTGGGGGACCGTGTGTTGTATTTTTGAATAGTTTTTTGAATGAATGCAACTGGAACGATAAATAGATCTGATGTGTGAGTCAAAGCCTAATGTGGAGTCAAATATGACTCCTAGATTTATTATTTTGGATTTTGTTGCTGGGCCAAAAGAAGCAACTATCTGATGGATTGTAGAGTCCAGGTGGCTGGGAGCTATTATCAAGGTCTTTGTTTTATTAGTATTTAAAACTAGAAAACTGCTGGTGAGCCAGTCACTGATATGAGGTAAATATTAAATGAGAATGGACAGCCTGTCCAGCTGGTGAGGTTTAAAAGATAAATAGTATTGGATGTAATCTGCATCTATCAGGAAAAAAACAACAACAAATAACGCTAGCTAACTGAAGAATATAAAAAGTAAATGATAATGGGCCCAAAATGGAACCTTGTGGAACACCACAGGTTAGAGGGACATGGTCAGATGAGATAAGACTTGGTGTCCTCTGTTTGTCCTACCTGTCTGTTTGGGGATTTTGGAAATAAAAACACTGATTTTAGTGGCTCTGATTGGTTTATCTTCTCTGTGTTTTGCTGCAGTTTGACAAGCCTGGAGCCAGAGACGACTACGATTACCCTGAGATGGCCAAAGTTGCAGGTGCTTATTACTACATGGATATTGTTCACTTGAATGAATTAAAATTCACCATTTTGGGCTTAAATCCTCACTTGTGAGTATTGGAGGTCAGAAAAGGGGTAAAACTGAGTGTCTGCAGATAAGGTAGAGGCTTTGTCATGGTTTGGGACCACTCATCAACAGGAATGAACTACAAACAAGAAAAGTACCATCAGACGTTGATCCACCATTCAGTACCATCTGGAAAACCTTTGATTGGCACTGATTTTTATTGTTGAGCACAACACTGATCCTAAACACACCACGAGTACACTACTTACTAAAGGTTTGGGATATTTGTCTCACTGGTGAAATGTATGACAAATTAATGTTTCCTCTACAGTGATAATATAGGATGAATGAAGGACATTTAAGTAGAAGCAATGGTAACTTCCTTATCTCAGTTTATGGAAACAAAAGCCAGCAACAGTGGAGGGGATACCCCAAAAAAACATGTCAGTGTCCTGGTCATGTGACCATGAGCATGAACGTCTGTTCGCAAGTCCACTGTTTGTCTTAAGTCATGGCGTCACACTGATTAGAGACCATCTCTAACAGTAATGGTCACACCAGGTGTTTCTCAGGTACTTTGCTCAGTTTATTATATGTTTCATCACTGTGTGTCTGTGTTTAAGGTGAAAGAGCTCTGGTCGATGCAGGGATCCCGTACTCAGCTGTTGAACAAGCCTATGTAGGATACGTCTACGGTAAGGCCTTCGTCTATGGCAGGGGTAGTCAATTAAACATGCCAAAGGTCCAAATCAGCATACATGACCCAGCCGTTGGTCCGGTGTGTGTGTGTGGGGGGGGGGGGGTTGCTTCTAGGATGTCTGACATAAGTTGACAACGTCAATTCTGCTTTAAACCAACAGTCTGTAGGTTGAACTTTTCTGTGAAGATTTTAATGTCTTTAGTTTGAACATGAGGCTGAAGAATCCTGACACTTCTAGAGTTCAAACAGAGGCTGGCTTTATAAAGATAGCTGAACTTGACTCTCCCTGATCCACTATTTAAATCAGCGCTTACCTAACAAGAAACATATTTAAAATGACTTCAAAACCCAGCAGACCTGAGTCACAAACCCAAGAATCAATAGACCAGAGCTATGAACTCATTTTAACAGCTTGGTTTCTCAATATGAGCAGAATGACACTTATAGGTAAAGAAACTAATATCAGACAAAACATTTAAATACCTGTGAATAAGTTACTAAAGTTTAGTCACAAAACTAAAATAACAATGTTAAATTAAAACATTAGATCAATTCAGCTGTTTCTGATAAAGTTTAACTCCAGGTTTCAGGATGTAAATCAACCTTTGATGTTTGATAAAATTACCAATAAGAAATGTGTCTAATTAAACAATTTTAACACTAAAACACATTGTAAAACTAAAACACACTTCAGCAGAGGTTTGTCTCCCTTTAACTGTTTTCAAAGGCTCACCCTGTTTTAATAATAATTAGTTCATTGTATTATCCCCATTACAGCATCTGCATCATGTTTCTGGTTAGTAAAACTACTTTGGGGGTGTTTAAACATTTTGTGAGTCTCTGAAAGCAACTAAAGTTAAAGGAAGCCTAACTTCTGATAAAGTCATTGACAGAAAAATTTGTGTTTTTAGTGTTAATATTATTTATTGGCCTAATTTTGAGCCACAGCTTTTGTCAGTTATGCTGAGAAACACAGTTGAGTGACGTGCACTCACGTGGCGAACAGTCAATATGATGACGACAGATGTGAGCCCAGCTGTTACTCACCGGTCGGTCAGGTGATCAGAAAATGGTTCCTTCATCCTTCAGCCAAACCAGCTCACCAGGAAATGCTCATAGAGAGTCAGTCATGCCACGCTGACACAGAGCGGCCGGTTTTCAGCGAGAACTCTACCAAGGATCGCGTTGCGCCACTGGTTCGGCGCCCAGCCGCGCCAGGTGCGCGAGCTTATTGCGGGCCCGCAGTAACTCCTTAGGCGCGTTTGAGCATCTCCATGGACACGCGCCGTTCTCCTGCCCGGGGACCAGGTCCCGGATTTGACCATGATCCGAACTGAACCGGATCTGGGTATGGATCCAGACCGGAGTCCGCCATTTGGTGATGCCTGGTCTATGGAGTACTACACAGAATGTTTGATCACAGTCATGTTTCAGTTCCTACCTGATTGTTTCAGGTGACTCCACATGTGGACAGAGAGCCATTTACCACAGTCTGGGTCTGACTGGGATCCCCATCATCAACGTGAACAACAACTGCTCCACGGGCTCCACAGCGCTCTTCATGGCCCGTCAGCTGGTCCAGGGAGGTGAGACCATCAAGAAGCCTGAATTACACTTTCATCCAGCCCATGAGCTCATATTTTATCTGTATTATCACTGGCATATTGGTGTGTGGTACACAAACCACTAAAGCTGCTAATCCCAGAATGCACTGGAACAAGCTGTGCGTCCTCCGCTGCTTTAGCTCCTGTAGACTCCTGTAGCCGCCTGTAGCTTCTTTTAGTCTCCTGTAGCTCCTTGTAGTCTCCTGTAGCACCATGTGGTCTCCTGTAGCACCTTGTGGTCTCCTGTAGCTCCTTGTGGTCTCCTGTAGTCTCCTGTAGCACCTTGTGGTCTCCTGTAGTCTCCTGTAGCACCATGTGGTCTCCTGTAGCACCATGTGGTCTCCTGTAGCACCTTGTGGTCTCCTGTAGCTCCTTGTGGTCTCCTGTAGCTCCTTGTGGTCTCTTGTAGTCTCCTGTAGCACCTTGTGGTCTCCTGTAGCTCCTTGTGGTCTCCTGTAGTCTCCTGTAGCACCTTGTGGTCTCCTGTAGCACCTTGTGGTCTCCTGTAGTCTCCTGTAGCTCCTTGTAGTCTCCTGTAGCTCCTTGTGGTCTCCTGTAGCTCCTTGTGGTCTCCTGTAGTCTCCTGTAGCTCCTTGTAGTCTCCTGTAGCACCTTGTGGTCTCCTGTAGCACCTTGTGGTCTCCAGTAGTCTCCTGTAGCACCTTGTGGTCTCCTGTAGCACCTTGTGGTCTCCTGTAGCACCTTGTAGTCTCCTGTAGCACCTTGTGGTCTCCTGTAGCTCCTTGTGGTCTCCTGTAGCTCCTTGTGGTCTCCTGTAGCTCCTTGTGGTCTCCTGTAGCTCCTTGTAGTCTCCTGTAGCTCCTTGTGGTCTCCTGTAGCTCCTTGTAGTCTCCTGTAGCACCTTGTGGTCTCCTGTAGCACCTTGTAGTCTCCTGTAGCTCCTTGTGGTCTCCTGTAGCACCTTGTGGTCTCCTGTAGCACCTTGTGGTCTCCTGTAGCACCTTGTGGTCTCCTGTAGCTCCTTGTGGTCTCCAGTAGTCTCCTGTAGTCTCCTGTAGCATCTTGTAGTCTCCTGTAGCTCCTTGTAGTCTCTTGTGGTCTCCTGTAGCTCCTTGTGGTCTCCTGTAGTCTCCTGTAGCACCTTGTGGTCTCCTGTAGTCTCCTGTAGCTCCTTGTGGTCTCCTGTAGCACCTTGTGGTCTCCTGTAGCACCTTGTGGTCTCCTGTAGCTCCTTGTGGTCTCCTGTAGCACCTTGTAGTCTCCTGTAGCACCTTGTGGTCTCCTGTAGCTCCTTGTGGTCTCCAGTAGTCTCCTGTAGCACCTTGTGGTCTCCTGTAGCACCTTGTGGTCTCCTGTAGCTCCTTGTGGTCTCCTGTAGCACCTTGTGGTCTCCTGTAGCACCTTGTAGTCTCCTGTAGCACCTTGTAGTCTCCTGTAGCTCCTTGTGGTCTCCTGTAGTCTCCTGTAGCTCCTTGTGGTCTCCTGTAGTCTCCTGTAGCTCCTTGTGGTCTCCTGTAGCACCTTGTGGTCTCCTGTAGCACCTTGTGGTCTCCTGTAGCTCCTTGTAGTCTCCTGTAGCACCTTGTGGTCTCCTGTAGCTCCTTGTAGTCTCCTGTAGCACCTTGTGGTCTCCTGTAGCTCCTTGTGGTCTCCAGTAGTCTCCTGTAGCTCCTTGTGGTCTCCTGTAGTACCTTGTGGTCTCCTGTATCACCTTGTAGTCTCCTGTAGCTCCTTGTAGTCTCCTGTAGCACCTTGTAGTCTCCTGTAGCTCCTTGTGGTCTCCTGTAGCTCCTTGTAGTCTCCTGTAGCTCCTTGTGGTCTCCTGTAGCTCCTGTATCACCTTGTGGTCTCCTGTAGCACCTTGTGGTCTCCTGTAGTCTCCTGTAGCTCCTTGTGGTTTCCTGTAGCTCCTTGTGGTCTCCTGTAGCTCCTTGTAGTCTCCTGTAGCACCTTGTGGTCTCCTGTAGCACCTTGTGGTCTCCTGTAGCTCCTTGTAGTCTCCTGTAGCCCCTTGTGGTCTCCTTGTAGTCTCCTGTAGCTCCTTGTGGTCTCCTGTAGCTCCTTGTGGTCTCCTGTAGCACCTTGTGGTCTCCTGTAGCACCTTGTGGTCTCCTGTAGCACCTTGTGGTCTCCTGTAGCTCCTTGTGGTCTCCAGTAGTCTCCTGTAGCACCTTGTGGTCTCCTGTAGTCTCCTGTAGCTCCTTGTAGTCTCCTGTAGCTCCTTGTGGTCTCCTGTAGCACCTTGTGGTCTCCTGTAGCTCCTTGTGGTCTCCTGTAGCTCCTTGTAGTCTCCTGTAGCTCCTTGTGGTCTCCTGTAGCTCCTTGTAGTCTCCTGTAGCTCCTTGTGGTCTCCTGTAGCACCTTGTGGTCTCCTGTAGCACCTTGTGGTCTCCTGTAGCTCCTTGTGGTCTCCAGTAGTCTCCTGTAGCACCTTGTGGTCTCCTGTAGCTCCTTGTGGTCTCCTGTAGCACCTTGTGGTCTCCTGTAGCTCCTTGTAGTCTCCTGTAGCTCCTTGTGGTCTCCTGTAGCTCCTTGTAGTCTCCTGTAGCACCTTGTGGTCTCCTGTAGCTCCTTGTGGTCTCCTGTAGCTCTTGTAGCTCCTTGTGGTCTCCTGTAGCACCTTGTGGTCTCCTGTAGCACCTTGTGGTCTCCTGTAGCTCCTTGTGGTCTCCTGTAGCACCTTGTGGTCTCCTGTAGCACCTTGTGGTCTCCTGTAGTCTCCTGTAGCTCCTTGTAGTCTCCTGTAGCACCTTGTAGTCTCCTGTAGCTCCTTGTGGTCTCCTGTAGCTCCTTGTGGTCTCCTGTAGCTCCTTGTAGTCTCCTGTAGCTCCTTGTGGTCTCCTGTAGCTCCTTGTGGTCTCCTGTAGCACCTTGTAGTCTCCTGTAGCACCTTGTAGTCTCCTGTAGCTCCTTGTAGTCTCCTGTAGCACCTTGTAGTCTCCTGTAGCTCCTTGTGGTCTCCTGTAGCTCCTTGTAGTCTCCTGTAGCACCTTGTAGTCTCCTGTAGCTCCTTGTGGTCTCCTGTAGTCTCCTGTAGCTCCTTGTGGTCTCCTGTAGTCTCCTGTATCACCTTGTGGTCTCCTGTAGCACCTTGTGGTCTCCTGTAGCTCCTTGTAGTCTCCTGTAGCACCTCGTGGTCTCCTGTAGCACCTTGTGGTCTCCTGTAGCACCTTGTGGTCTCCTGTAGCTCCTTGTGGTCTCCTGTAGCTCCTTGTAGTCCTGTGGAGTCTTCCGGAAAAACGATCTGGACACCTGGAGGAATGTTGATTCAGGTTAAAACATAATAAAAGAGTCATTATAATCCAAGTTATTGGGAAAAAGAGGATTATTGTTTGTGTGATGGTCAAGGGGTCGAAGGTCATCCCAGAATGCACTGGAACAAGCTGTGCGTCCTACGCTACAGGGGAGGGGAAAGGAAAGGAAAGGAGAGGAAAGGAAAGGAAAGGAGAGGAAAGGAAAGGAGAGGAAAGGAAAGGAAAGGAGAGGAGAGGAAAAGAAAGGAAAAGAAAGGAGAGGAAAGGAAAGGAAAGGAGTGGAGAGGAGAGGAAAGGAAAGGAGAGGAGAGGAGAGGAGAGGAAAGGAAAGGAAAGGAAAGGAAAGGAAAGGAGGGGAGGGGAGAAGGTAATTCTGGTGAAGGTCACTACAGCTGGACCAGTCCGTTAGACTCTGTAGAGGTAAATTAAAGACCTGTTTTTAGTTCTGGGTCTGTCTGAGTCTGGAACTGATTCAGGACCTCACCTGAACAGAACAGAACCTTTGAAACTGAGGCTGGCTGTCAGCTCAGATTGAGTTTTAATATGACACTCCTTTTTAATATTCAAAATAACAAAGCTGTTAGGGGTTTTTAACACCATGATTCCACATCATTCAATTCTGATACCAGCAGGAGGAAATCCTGCTGTTTGTCCATTCTTTATGGTGAACCTGAGTTGATCAGATTTGTTCTCCTGCCTTGATTTTGCAGGTCTTGCTGACTGTGTTCTGGCTCTTGGCTTTGAGAAGATGGAGAGGGGTTCTTTGTCCTCCAAGGTGCAGAACTTTAGGTTTTACTAGATTTACATAGAGGAGTTGCTTTGTTTTTACCAGCTCTTTGGTTCTGGCTCAATATTTGTTTTCCTCCACAGCTAAACAGACTGACTGACTGATAAACAATGAAAGCAGATTGTAGAGGACATGATGGATACGTGTTCCTGCAGTCTAACACTGGACCTTTAATGTTGGGAGTAAAGATGAAAGATGGCAGTCAAAGTTCTGCCTTCCATTCCTTAAAGTTAGGGGTGCAACGAATCATCATCAATCCGTGAACTGTACATTTCACCCTCTGCTGTTCGGAACGCACATGTTCCGCAGTTCATGCAGCACTCGTGCGTCCCTAAATCATCCCTGACATTCTGTGCTCACGCGCTCTGAATCTGCAGATAATTCCCCTCTGAGAAAGGCGTTTGTTTTGCCATCACGTACAGAGGTTCACTCTGTTGGAGTCAGCCGTTTTCCTACACCAGAACGAAGGATCCCTGATCAATATCTGATCCAGTCTCTGTTGCGCGCGCCGAGCCGCTGATTCCTCCGTCTTTCTCTCTGTCAGCTTGAATATTTATCTCTTTGACAGAGACACCAGACTCATCTATTTCTGTCTAAGATAACGTGTTATGTTGGGCTAAGAGCTAAAGAACGTTAATGTTATAACCGGAGTTCAGTCAGGAGCCACAGAGCAGCCCCCCCCCAGCTGTGAACGCAGGGAGCGACTAGTTTGACAGAAACAGGTCTGTGACCCCTGAGAGGTGCATGAGTCTATCTCCCCCATTAATTTGTTGTAATATGATTCAAAATTGTATTGAAGCATCAGATTGACATCTTGAGTTAAGTGTTGTTTGTTTTTAATGAGGATTGAGCAGAAAAATGTTGCTCAGTGTTTTAGAGAATAATGAGAGAGCAAAGTTTTTTGTCTTTTTTTTGTGTCTTTTTTCTGCTGATCCGAAAAATGATCCGATCCCGTGAACCGTGAGTTTTCTGATCCGTTGCACCCCTACTTAAAGTGTTGTTGTGAATTTCTCTTCAGTTCATGGACCGGGTCAATCCCATGGACCGGCACATGGAGGTGATGATCAACCGTTATGGGATGGTTGCAGCTCCAGCAGCTCCGCAGATGTTTGGCAACGCTGGCAGGGAGCATATGGAGAAATATGGTACGTGTCACTAAAGACAGTCAGTCCTTTATAGTAATCTGCTCTGTTCTTCTGTCCCTCTCCGCTGACAGCAGCTCTTCTCTATTTATTCATTCATTCTGAATATCTGGATCCATCAAAGCTTCACTGGCTTGCAGCAGAATTCGAGGCGTTGTAACATCACCTCTCCCTCCAGGCTTCATTGTTTGGTCTGGTTTTCAGATGATAATAGTTTTTATTCCACTTAGAGTCACTCTAATAAAGGAGGAGTTTTTTTTACATGTAGCTTAAATAAAGCAAGTGCATCTAGATTAAATAAAAATTAATGTGACTGGTTTTAGAGTGGCTTTAAAATAGTCTCACAAACCAAACACATTACCTGTGAAATCATTAGTTTAATCTTAACTCAGGCTGCTGTGATTTAAACCATGGTCTAAGTCACTACTCAGGCTTTCATATAAGGTCAAGTTTATATGAGTTCTGTTTTATACGTCTACTGGACTAAAGTTTTTCTCTGGACTTTGGCTGCGTTTCCACATGTTTTCATTCCAGAACCAGACCATTAAAGAGCAAATTGCAGTTTTTTTAAAATTCAGATAAAATGCTGTCCAAAAATACTATTTGAAACGTTTATTGAGGGTATTTTGTTTTACAATTCATTTTTAAAACAATTTTTAAAGGCTGTGTGATCCATTGTGTTCATTTAAAAAAAAAAGCAAAATTATTGTGTTTGTGGAGGCTTACAATCACAGCCTGTCACGACATAGTTAGACGAGTTAGAACAGACAATTTTCCTTACCTGGATCTGGGACTTTACAGCTGTTTTGGCTGCGAAAAACACGGTCATTTGCTGCGTCGCCAAATTCATACTGGAGGATTAAAATCCAAGCGATGATGGAGCTCCACATGGGGTCCCGAAGCATGAAGTTACTGAAACATCCAATGAGACTCAACTCAAATTGATGCTGTTTGTAGCAGCTAACGGAGGCAGTTTCAACATGGCCGGTAGCAGGCATCAGACCAGACCAGATCCTGGATCCATCAGGACTCCGCTATTGGGGGTGGGGTGGGGTGGGGGTTAGGGTTAGCATTCCAAATAGTGAGCTGCAGACCATCCTCTCCTAGTTCAGCTCCTCCGTCAAGACCCCAAGGCGTTCCCAGGCCAGACTGAAAATGTGTTTTCTCCATCATGTCCTCTGCTAATGACCAACTTTATTTATTAATTGTAAACATTTAAAGATGTATCTGTGCCACAACCGGCATCAAAATCAATATTTTTATCTTGAGATAAGAAGGCCACTCCCCTCCGGTAGCTATGTCACGTCCGGTTTTTGGGGAAAACTGAAATTTCTCACAAAAATTACTCCAAAACTCTAAATAAGTTTTATATTTGTGTAAATTTTTATTCAGAAAAAGTTTCTATTTCTCTAAACATTTGTTTAAGGGGGTCTTTAATCTGCAACTTGCTCTTTAAAATGTATTTTAGTTATTCATTCAAAGTTCACCTACCTCAGGATTAGGGCTGCACAGTTAATCATTAAAAAATTGTGATCTCAGTTCTGACTTGCATACAATCTCATTTCCAAATGACAATTCTTAAAAAAGAAGATGATGATTGTACCACATTTGATCTGGGACATAATCTGCATGAAAACAAGCGCTCCTCTTTCTCCCTCAAATGACAACGTTTAAAATTGTTATTATTGTTAAAATTATTCAAATGTTGTGTACGTAAGAGAAAACAAGAGACATTTATTGTTTTTATGTTCAGTGTCAGCTGTGATGAAGTTGATGTGCAGATATTAAGTGCAGTAAATATTTATATTGGAAAAACAATCTTGACAGAATCGTGATCTCAATTCTAACAGCAACAAAAAATCGTGATTCTTATTTTATCCAGAATCGTGCAGCCCTACTCAGGATGAGTGGGTCAACCTCTTAGTGTTTAATCTATTTTTATTTATTTATTTATTTTTTCTTTCTTATCTTTTCTCATGTGCAGCAGCATTATAAAGCTCAGCTGTGTGATAAGGCCTTTGAGCCTCATAATCTGCTATTGCTCAGGATTTCTCTATATATTTTCTCAGTAGCATTTAACTTGGAAAAGCAAGTATAATAGCAAATCTTATGTTTGTAATGAGCTTTTAAAAAAAATTTAACCCTGTGTCCTGTCCGGCTGTAGAGCAAACAGAATAGATGTCCTATTGTACCTGTAACCTGCCCTGTACCTGTAACCCAAAGCCCTGTGTGAGTGGTGATGTGACGGAGCAGAGGGAGGGAAAAGTCCGGGATGGGAAGGCAAGACTGGGGGGACAAGCCCTCACAGGGAGCCTGCTTCCCCGCTGGCCCCAATAAGCACCCCCGTTCCCCAAAAACCACCCAGGGCAGGGAGATCACGGAACCATCTGTCCAGGTCCACGGCAGGAGCCCACACGGCGCCACGGAGCCTGTGGCCGCTCCCCCACCCCCACCCCAGCAGGGTAACAAGAAGCAGGACTGGATTAAAATGAGTGAAGAAGAAGCCAAAATCCAAAGGAAAAGACAGAAAGACCATCAGAAAACCTGGAGAAGTGTTGATTAGGACCACAGAAAATACAGCAAGGAACCCTGGCACCAAAAGCTTATTTAAATATAAAGAAACAGATACAGATGATCTACTCAGAGATTAGTTTGTATGAGGATCATTTTCACTGGTCTTACTGGTCTTTACATCTATTTCAGGCACCAAACCAGAACACTTTGCCAAGATTGCCTGGAAGAACCACAAGCATTCCATGAACAACCCGTAAGACATCGTCTGATGTGTGTGTTAGTGTTGTTCCTGTGTGTGTGTGTGTGTGTGTGTGTGTGTGTGTGTGTGTGTGTGTGTACACCACAGATCAGAACCATGTAGTGCAGGGGTGTCAAACTCGTTTTCATGTCGGGCCACATCAACATCATGACTGTCCTCAAAGGGCCGGATGTGGCAGAATGTATTAGCAAAACTACCCGGTGTTAAAAAAAAGTTTTAAATATGAATAAATAGCTAATTTGGCGCTATAGAAATAAAAAGCCAGTTCATTCACTCGCTCTGCGATGGTGTTTGACAAACTGATGCTGCTTAATGCCAGCAGCATTTGGTTTGGGCGTACCTGCTCAGACACCTTGAGCGTACACAGCTTCTAAAATGCTTCCATTGAAAAACACCTTGCATTTCAAGCAACATCTTCACAATATTCTGAAGTTGCACTCTTAATTCTTTGACAAGCTGATGTTTCCCTTGAGGCTAACAGTAGCATAGTTAGCTCTGTGTTTCGTGGTGAAGTGCCAGCGTAAAGTGTATTCCTTTACAGAGAGCCTCGTAACACAGAAGGCTGACTGGTTTTTCTTCTAGTAGCACAAACAGGTATTTGGCTTCCCAACATTGGTTAAATCTTCTACCTTTAGCATCTATTTGTCTTTTCTTGAAAATTTTGGGAAAACTTCTATATTTCTCAACTTCATCTCTTGCTAAAAATCTGCTTCAGTTAAACAAAATGACAATAATCTCTGGAGGGCCACATAAATAGTTATAGTGAGCCGGATTTGGCCCCCGGGCCTTGAGTTTGACACATATGATGTAGTGGATCTAAGATGCTGACAGCGCTGTCCTAAATGTTCCTGCAGATATTCCCAGTTCCAGGATGAGTACAGCTTGGAGCAGGTGATGAACTCCAGGAAGGTGTTTGACTATCTCACTCTGCTGCAGTGCTGGTAGGGATTTACACTCACTGGTAACGACGGATCCAGTTGTTTCTGTTGATTAAAGTGATTTAGTCTGTTTCTCTTGCTGTCCCCCTCTCATTAGTCCAACCTCAGATGGTGCTGGAGCAGCGGTTTTGGCCAGTGAAGACTTTGTTAGGAAGCACCATCTTGAAAACCAGGCGGTGGAGATCGTGGCTCAGGAGCTGGTGACCGACCTGTCTTCCACGTTTGATGAAAACAGCTGCATTAAAATGGTGAGATGTGTGAAATGCTCTTTCTGAAATCCCTCAGGAATCCGCGTTCTGCTCTGATTGGTCCATAACAGACCTGTTTTTGCCCAGGTGGGGTACGACATGTCTCGGGTGGCAGCTAAAAAGTGCTTTGAGGTTGCAGGCCTGACGCCAAGTGACGTCGACGTGGTCGAGCTGCACGACTGCTTCTCAGCCAATGAGCTCATCACTTATGAGGCTTTGGGTCTGTGTGAAGAGGGTAAGACTCTCCTCTTTTGTTTATATTGTAAAGCGCTTTGTGATGTATATCTGTGAAAGGCGCTATATAAATACAGTAAACTTTACTTACTTACTTACTCTTCATCGTGTTACTCTCCTCTTCATCACTTTAAAGTCTCTGCTGAGTTTCAGGCACCTGTAAATCTATAGTGTTTTGATTAGGGATGCTCCGATCGATCGGCCAATATTCATGAAAAAAACGTGATCGGTAAATTCCGATATTCTCCTTTCCACGCCGATCAATCAATAGCTCCTAAAGCAGAGGTCAATAGGCACACAGAAAATCCGCGGCGCTACTGCGAGTTCATTGCGCAGCTGAGACTCGCCGTCCCCTGAACAGACCCTAGTTGGTTCAGACTCGGAGCTCAGACCAGGAGGCCACGTCGGGCGGCGAGTCCAGCTGACTCACTCAGCTGTGTCTCCTCACACAGCTCCGCTGCTGCAGCACGCAACACCGTGTGGCCGGGAAACTGAGATAAGTCTTCAAATTGGTATTAAAAGGCAATAATTTAAATATTAAGGACGAAGTTGGAAAGAGCTCGCTGCTCATGCACCGGGAGGAGAGGGAAAAGCTGCGCGTCAGGGCGCATGTGGAGAGGAGCAGCGCAGGTGGATCAAACAGGTGGAGGGAGGTGGACCTGGGAGCGCAGCAGGTAGACTCTTTAGCAATCATCCAGACCATGGTGGTCAGTAATTAGTTTGTTCTTTCTGGACATAAAATGGACCAGGGTGTCAAAACAATGCTGACTTTTCTGTGTCTGAATAGCAGCAGAAAAAAAAAAATTCTCAAAACATTATTTCAACCATAAGCTAATTAATGGGGATCTTGTGCTACGAATATATGTTTAAGTATTTAAATATATATAAAAATGATAGATTTCGATATGGATTAAAATAATAGATTTCTAAGGATTGGAAATATATATCTATAAATAATATATTTCTATATGGATGGATGGATGTCTACATGGTGCCTTCAAGTTTTTGTATTTTTTCATCTTGGGGGAAAAAGTCAGTAAAAACCAGTTTTTGTCCAAATGAAGGAGATTTATGGTTCATTTTCTACAGATCAAGTAGCCATTAGCCCTCATCATTACT
>SSNR01000111.1:78457-97894 GCA_006937965.1 Callopanchax toddi | reverse complement strand
TCTTATGCACTTTGAACATCATAACGTAGGAATTGTGTCGGAACCTAGATGGTTACAGACAGATTCCTAAAGCCACATTTATCGTTCTAGAAGAAAGGTGAGGTGCTGTTGGCGCTCTGGGCAGTAGCTGCATGTCAGAGTCTCTTCAGATGTTTTCTAGTTAGGACCTATAGTTTATCCATCTGAAAACTGTAGATATAATCTAATCCCATCTGAATAATTTAGTGGAGAAAGTTCAGGGTTTTTTTCATTCTAAATTAAATTTTACATTATTTGCAACTAATGTTGCAGCTGGTTGGTACCTGGTTACAGTAATTCACACCATTGCGTGACCAATCACAGACCTCTGCAGCAGTGACCCTCTCTGATGTAGCAGCCTCTCTTAAGCCTGGGTCACACAGGAGACTTCAGCGCTGCGGTGCGCCCGATCCGTGATTTCAAAACAAAACCATTATAGTCAGTGAAAGCGGTCACACAAAGACCGCCACAGCACGTCACAGAAGTGCCAATCTGCGCACTGGCGCTAAAGATATGTACCGGTTCTATTTCTGCGCCTTGGCGCAGTAGAGACGCTTGAGTCACGACGTTGTGGAGTACTTTATGACACAGAAGGTACGACAATATGCTGAACCACTACTAGTACAGCAAACAAAAACAACCGCCGGCTGTGGACAAAGAGCAATTTATTGTGGGATATTTACACAATTTAGTTTTTAGAAACAGATTATTCCAATAAATAGCCCATTGTTGTTCTGCAAAATTAATAAACATAAATAATCACACAAAATGGGGCGAACGTGGCGCAGTGGCAAGAGAGATTGTCTCCCATGTCGGAGAGCGTGGGTTCAAACCCCGGCCCGGCCATGTGTTGAAGCATCCTTGGGCAAGATACTGAATTATTCATTCACCAGCTTTTATTAAAATCTTTTCTTAACACACCAATCGGTAACCTTCCTAATTGGCCTTTAGATAAACAAACAGATGTCCATGCAGGAGATGAGGTCAGTGCTGTGGATTGTGAATCGCAGGTCCTGTACTCCTAAGTCCTTTAGCTTGATTGGATAATGGAGAAGCACCAAAGCTGGTTAAGGTGGGATGAGATGCTCAGCAATAATGTTAGCATGACTTATTGGATTAGGAGTCATCATAACACCTCTCTGTTAGCGTTCTACGTCTAGTGGTCAGATTTGACCCTCAGCCTGATGATGGAATATCTGTAACACAACGTTAGTCACAGATTAATCTGAGGTCCACTCTGCTTAGGAAGCTTTATATGAAGAAAGTTTACGAAACTTTAAAACAAACTCTGTGTAAACATCCAGATGACATTTCTGTTTTTCTGTCTGAGACGCAGGAATTATGTTTGCTAGGTTTTTCATGTTTCATTGTTGCTAAATGGTTTGGATTTAATTGTCATGTAGAAGTGCAGCAAAACTTTGAAAACAGATAATATAAAAAATCACAGCCTCTTCAAAGCCTTTAGATTTGGCATTTGCAGCTCCTTCATGACATTTCTGTTAAATACTCGGCAGCATGTTGGAGGTATTTACTTCTACTGTACAGTTCAGTGGTGCTCTTTCGCCTCTCTGTTCCTTAGAAAATTAAAGGCTTAACAGAAAGACCCACTGGTGGGTTTCAAAACTTAAAGGGACAAGAGGGAAGATTTTATATAAAAATAATCATGCATGCTCAGTGTTAAGTGATGAAGCATTTTAAATAAAAAAGAATGAGGCCACCCATGTATCATTCCATTATCTTGAACAGGCTGTGAGCTGTAAAATGTTCTGCAATTCAGGACCAAATTTCCCACGCTGTGACATCAACTGATGCTGTTTGCGCATTCTGGAAGCTAAAAAAGTAATAATAAATGTATATCCAGTAGGTGGCAGTATTGCACCGTTGTGTTGCTGGCCTATGGAGGAATTCCTTCGTCTGAATCTGTGGTTTTTCTCATATTACTGGTGTTATTTTGGCAGCGTTTATGGAGCTGAAAACCTCTCTGATGGATTATAGGGTTCCACAGAGCTAAAGCACTTCAACTTAACTCTTAAAGTGCATCAAAGCACTCTGTGCACACTCCTCCGGGTGCTCCAGAGCTCGACTCCGTGATGCAAATTTGAGAAATCTAGCGTGATATATGTGGCGGGACATGATTCTATCACCCTAGATTTCTCAAATTCGCCTCCGGGAGTCAGAGAACACCGACTGATTAAAGCTTGTAGCAATACGGGCAGTTGGGAATGACTGGAACATAGCAGCTAGCGAGATTAGCTTTGTTAGATCGGTTCCTGCGGTCTGTGTGTGGCGCAGGGCATTGTTTTACCATATTTCCTTTTGTATTAATAAAATTTATTTTTATTTATGGAATCACGTCTCCAGCTGCCCTTGGTTGAACCCTTATGAGATAGTGAGAAGTTTGTGCGTGCTCCCATTCAAGACTGTAGTCACAGGCGCAGTGCTCATGAGGTTCGTTTTTCAAATCTTGCCTCTTGTCCCTTTAAGATCATGTCATGTGACAAATGATGGAGTTGAATAGTTTTTACCAGATTTAGAAAAAGATTACTTTCATTCTTATTTCATGATCTATTGTAATCTGTTAGCACTCAGTTATGAACAATAAACGGACTGAGAACATTGTGTTTTCTAAGGTCTGTTGACTGTGGTGACTAAAACTTTAGCTGTAGATGAATATCCAATGATTATTATTAAATTGCAATGGATTTTCATTCAGACATGTCCAGTGGTTCATAAGATACGCAGGGCAGAGCGACCCCTGTCTCTAAACAAAATCAAATGAGGACCTGAATGAGAACATGTTCTATGTTCAGATTGTAGAGCAGCTGTTCTTCTTGGTGCATTAACTGTGATCAGGTGTGAATCAGTTCTTGTGATTACTGAGACAGATGAACACTGCAGTGACTCTCTGTGTAATGGATGCTCTGCACTCCTTGAAGATTAGCCAATGGGGAGAGTTTTTAGAGACCACGTAGATTTCCAGGTCCATGATGACGACTGGCTGATCAGCTGATTTAGATTCTCTACAGTAGGGCTGGGCGATATGGCCAAAATTTCATATCCCGATATAGCTCATTTTATATCCCGATAACGATAAACATACGTTAGAACACCTCATGAATCTCCTCCTCCACTGTGGCCCGACATGCATCATATAGATCAGTAACATGGCTTTAGTGATGCGTTTTCAGCTGGGTGTTTCATATCTGGGTTCGAGTGTAACTCACAGAACTCAGGTTTCTCCACCGTGTAGATTAGAGCCATATCTTTGTATAAGTGCCTGGTAACAGCAGCAGTAACCTCCTCCTTCCTTCCATTCCGCTCAGCTGGCAGCTGCATGACGTGCTGCAGGTAAAAACCTGTAGCAGCGTCTGGAGTTTATTCTGAGCTCTTACTCCAACACTCAACGCTGCTTTTGCAGCTTTTACTCTTTGACTGTCTCTGTATTCTTCGACGTGGTTTTTGTGCAGGTGATAAAATATATTAGTGGCGTCGGAGTCCGTTGTTGGGACCGGAGCCGGCGAACTTTACAAACAGCTGCTGTCTGGTCCACGTCGGTCTTTTTATATTTAAACCACATCGATGAGACAGAAGTTTTCCCTCTTTTAGTTATAAGCTCCTCGGTTTGGGTTAGCTGGTTATCCTGTTGACTCTGGTCTAAAACGCGTCCACTACCGTCTGCCTCCATGTTTGTTTATGCGTTGCTGCACGGTGCGTTCATGAACATCCCGTAAAGTGCATTATGCTGTAAAACTTCTATCGTGGCGTAAACGATAGAGCTTTTTATCTGACGGTAGACATTTTCTATCGTCCAGACGATATATTTCGTCATATCACACAGCCCTACTCTACAGCATCCTATGGATCTACAGTGGCGTGAAAAACTATTTGCCCCCTTCCTGATTTCTTATTCTTTTGCATGTTTGTCACAGAAAATGTTTCTGATCATCAAACACATTTAACTATTAGTCAAAGATAACACAAGTAAACACAAAATGCAGTTTTTAAATGATGGTTTTTATTATTTAGGGAGAAAAAAAAATCCAAACCTACATGGCCCTGTGTGAAAAAGTGATTGCCCCCTGAGCCTAATAACTGGTTGGGCCACCCTTAGCAGCAATAACTGCAATCAAGCGTTTGCGATAACTTGCAACGAGTCTTTTACAGCGCTCTGGAGGAATTTTGGCCCACTCATCTTTGCAGAATTGTTGTAATTCAGCTTTATTTGAGGGTTTTCTAGCATGAAGCGCCTTTTTAAGGTCATGCCACAACATCTCAATAGGATTCAGGTCAGGACTTTGACTAGGCCACTCCAAAGTCTTCATTTTGTTTTTCTTCAGCCATTCAGAGGTGGATTTGCTGGTGTGCTTTTGGGTCATTGTCCTGCTGCAGCACTCAAGATGGCTTCAGCTTGAGTTGAGTTGAGTCTCAATGCTGCCGGCAGGACTTGACCCCCACCAGTTCGCCTATAGAGCCCATAGATCCACGGGGGACACCATATCCACAGCTCTCCATTCTGCTCTGTCCCATCTAGAACAGCAGAGGACCTATGTGCGGCTTCTCTTTGTGGACTTCAGCTCGGCATTTAATACCATCATTCCCAATAGACTGGTGACCAAACTATTAGACCTGGGTCTATCTTACTCCACCTGCCTCTGGATCAAGGACTTTCTGTCTGACCGCTCTCAAAGAGTCAAGGTTGGCCCCCACATCTCCTCATCCCTCAGCCTCAGCACCAGCTCCCCCCAGGGCTGTGTGCTGAGTCCTCTACTCTTCACTCTTTACACCCACGACTGCACCCCCACCCACTCCAGCAACAGCATCCTGAAGTTTGCAGACGATACAACTGTGGTGGGACTCATCTCCGGGGGGGATGAGTCTGCATATCGGGACGAGGTGGAGCGGCTGGCAGAGTGGTGCACAGATAACAACCTGGCTTTAAATACAACAAAAACAAAGGAGATAGTGGTAGACTTCAGGAGGAATAAGGCTGACATTCAGCCCCTGTTTGTCAATGGAGAATGTGTGGAGAGGGTGTCAGACTTCAGGTTCCTGGGGGTCTACATAGAGGACGATCTGACCTGGGGCACACACACTAAGGCTGTCGTTAAGAAGGCACAGCAGAGACTGTACTTTCTGAGAACATTAAGGAACAACCATCTCAGACAAAAACTGCTTGTGTCCTTTTACCGCTGCTGCATTGAGAGCATTCTAACATACTGCATGTTTGCGTGGTTCTCCAGCTGTACGGCTGCAGAGAAGAAAACACTTCAGAGGGTCGTCACTACAGCGGGAAAGATCATTGGCTGCCCTCTCCCCTCTATGGAAGATCTCTACAGCTCCCGCTGTCTTGGGAAGGCACACAGTATTCTCAGGGACCCATCTCATCCCGGACACTCGCTCTTTGAACTGCTGCCCTCGGGCAGACGCTTCAGAACAATTAAAGCGAGAACAAACAGGTTGAAGAACTGTTTTTATGCCAGAGCGGTAATTGCACTCAATGCTGAGGAAACCTGAACATGGGAATTGTGCAATAACTGCAGTGTGGAATGTTTTGATTTAGATTTTTAAATTTTTATTCTGATTCTTAACCCTTAGCAACTGCTGTTTTAGTATTTTATCTTATTTTAGTATTTATTTTTTTATGTTCAGGCACCTTAAGGATTGCACTTTCAATTTCGTTGTACCTGTACAATGACAATAAAGGTGATTCTGATTCTGATTCTTCTGACAAACAGATGGCCTTCAGGACATTCTCCTTCAGGATGTTTTGGTAGACAGTAGAATTCATGGTTCCATCTATCACAGCAAGCCTTCCAGGTCCTGAAGCAGCAAAACATCCCCAGACCATCACACTACCACCACCATATTTTACTGTTGGTATGATGTTCTTTTTCTGAAATGCTGTTACTTTTACACCAGATGTAACGGGACACGCACCTTCCAAAAAGTTCAACTTTTGTCTCGTCGGTCCACAAGGTATTTTCCCAAAAGTCTTGGCAATCATTGAGATGTTTTTTTAGCAAAATTGAGACGAGCCTTATTGTTCTTTTTCCTTAAAAGTGGTTTGCGCCTTGGAAATCTGCCATGCAGGCCGTTTTTGCCTAGTCTCTTTCTTATGGTGGAGTCGTGAACACTGACCATAATTGAGGCAAGTGAGGCCTGCAGTTCTTTAGATGTTGTCCTGGGGTCTTTTGTGTCCTCTCGGATGAGTTGTCTCTGCGCTCTTGGGGTAATTTTGGTCGGCCGGCCACTCCTGGGAAGGTTCACCACTGTTCCATGTTTTTGCCATTTGTGGATAATGGCTCTCACTGTGGTTCTCTGGAGTCCCAAAGCTTTAGAAATGGCTTTATAACCTTTACCAGACTGATAGATCTCAATTACTTTTGTTCTCATTTGTTCCTGAATTTCCTTGGATCTTGGCATGATGTCTAGCTTTTGGTCTACTTCTCTGTGTCAGGTAGCGCCTATTTAAGTGATTTCTTGATTGAAACAGGTGTGGCAGTAATCAGGCCTGGGGGTGGATACAGAAATTGAACTCAGGTGTGATAAACCACAGTTAAGTTATTTTTTAACAAGGGGGGCAATCACCTTTTCACACAGGGCCATGTAGGTTTGGATCTTTTTTCTCCCTAAATAATAAAACCATCATTTAAAAACTGCATTTTGTGTTTACTTGTGTTATCTTTGACTAATAGTTAAATGTGTTTGATGATCAGAAACATTTTCTGTGACAAACATGCAAAAGAATAAGAAATCAGGAAGGGGGCAAATAGTTTTTCACACCACTGTATCTGCTGAACTGGACCTGGTGTTAGATCAACCAACCCACCAGAACCACCTGCAGCTTGTGACCTCTCAGGTTTTAACCTGCTGGTTCAGGTGTAGGGTTGGGCATCGTTTGAATTTTAACGATTCCGGTTCCTATCGATTCTCGATTTCGATTCTTTCAAGAGGCAGGGTCCAAAAATTTTACGTTTTAATGAGCCTTCTAACCAGAGCTCTTACTTGATGAAATAATCTGAACTTCCATGAATTTTAATTCTAATGAACAATAACATCACCTTAATTTAGACATTTAGACAAAAACATGTTTTTACTAAAAAAAAAAAAAAGACTTGTAGCATAATCAGATTGTTTGTTTCTGACTACGACTTCTAAACCTCCTACTCTCAACCCAAGGTTGAAAACTGAAGGAGGCTCTTTAATGGGAGACGATGAGTCTTCAAAATAACTGGAAAATTCAGCTGTTTTCAATTCAAACTGAACATGATCATGTCCAGGAGGACAGAGAATCTACTCCAACATGCTGCAGCATTCTGTCATCTGAAACTTCAGTCTAGCTGCTGTCAGTAACAATAAAACAGATTTAAAACATTAAAACTCTAAGCAGAATAAATAGTTCACAAAAAGCAAAATAATAATATTAATCTCACAACAATGTGTGTTGTAAGATTATTATTATTATTACTAATATTAGGTTCATTTATTTATCAGCCATATCCGGTCCTATAGGGCTGAACCCAGCAGCTTCTCATCTGGAGGACTTTCATTATTTTACAGTTTATTTGTTCAGCGTTCTGATGGTCAGGCAGGCTAATATTGAGTGAGTGTAGCTGGTCTGACTGTTGCTCCGTGTGTGTTGATTTCTGCAGTGAGACATGAAAACTCACCTCCAGCCACACCTTTAAATCCACCGTGTTGATGTATTTTAACGAGCTTCCTCCGGTATTTCCGCGGTAGTTTTTGTTGCAAGACGCAAAGATTACATCACTCTGACGGAGTAAAAGTTCGGCAAATGTGTTTTACTTTCAATTTCGGCGCTGAGCTCCGGTACAACAAGGAGGGGAGGGGAGGCGCTACGCTGCACAGAGGGTCTGCAGGCTGCATTCAGGTGAACAGCTGTGAAATACGTTGTTCAGTCTTGACAGATGACGTTTTTTTTTCATGGCCATAACCCGATTCTGATCAGCAGTTGAAGCCACGCTGTAGAACGCTGCTGCAGACCGCACATTTTACAATGAATGCGTGGTGACGTAGGCGGATTCTTCTTCCGGTCTGCGGCCTGGAAATCGAAACTAGAATCGAAAATTTAAAATTTAAATGATCTTGGGAGAACCGGACAGCTAGTCCCGGTTCCTATCGATGCTTGAATCTTGATGCCCAACCCTGTTCAGGTGGGCTGATTTTAGTCTGATAGGATGAACAACATGACATTTCCTGATTCAATGAAATGTTCCCCTTAGATCTGGACTCTCAGTCCTCACTGAGCTCCATCTCTGTCACACTGACAGCGTTCACCTGCAGACACTCTCTGACACTCAGAGCACCAAGGCTGTGTGATATGATGAAATATTTTGTCTGGACAATAGAAAATTGTCAAATATAAAGTTCTATTGTTAATGCCACGGTTAGGAGTTTTACGGCAGTATTTACAGACTCCAACACCACAAATTTCTTTTATCACCCGCACAAAAACCACAACAAAGAATACAGAGACAGTCGAGCAGCGTTGAGTGTTGGCGTAAGAGCTCATAGTAAACTCCGGATGCTGACGCTGCACCAGGCTTTTTTAAAAACATATGTTTGTTAGGGATTTTCATTTTTCAAACAACAACAAAAAAAAATACCCCACCTCATAAATAACTGCACCAGGCATTTACTCGTCACACACCATGTAGCTCCTAGCTCCCTCAGATGAAGATTACTGCTGCTGTTACCAAACACATCTGTAAAGATATGATATATTGTCCAGTCTTCTCAACCGCATCATCTTTGAGATCCATAAACGTTGATGACTTGTTTTGGCCATCAGAAGCTGTTCTCAGACAATCCTGTACCTCTGAATCTTTTAGGATTATATTCCAATCTCCATTATTGAAGTCATGTTTTTATGCTCAGAAAGTTCATTGTCAGTGTCCACAAAGGAGGTGTGGTCTTTTCTTTGAAGCTTCCATCTTCTGACATGACTCTCTTCTTTGAGGACAGGTTTGTTACTGTTTTGATGATATAATTTTTTTTCTTTTTTTTCTTAAGATCATAACTTTATAAATTTTTTCTTTTTTCTTAAGATCATAACTTCATAATATTTTTCTTTTTTCTTAAGATCATAACTTTATAATTTATTTCTTTTTTCTTAAGATAATAACTATAATATTTTTCTTAAGATCATAACTTTATAATTTTTTGTTCTTTTTTGTAAATATCATAACTTTATAATTTTTTTGTTCTTTTTTCATAAGATCATAACTTTATAATTTTTTTGTTCTTTTTTGTAAATATTATAACTTTATAATTTTTTTTGTTCTTTTTTTTTTTAAGATCATAACTTTATACATTTTTTTTCGCGACTACGTCACCACGCACATTGCATAGCACGTGACGTTATTTACCCAGAAGGAAAAATGGCGCCTAAGCGACACAAATGCTCGAAAGTTTGGTTATACTTTACGAGAAAGGATGACAACAGGGCAACTTGCAATACTTGCTAAATAGATATTTCATCAAAAGGAGGAAACACTACGAATATGCAAAAGCATTTGAACACAAAACACGCGATAGCGTTAAATGAATGTCGTGTTTTTGATCCGCTCCGCCTCCGCACTAGTGAATTGCAACCCAGTAGCAGCGGTAACGTTTGCACGTCCTCTAATAATGCAGGTAACTAATCAACTAACACTGCCCATCATGTTAGCGTCATTTACCCATGTGTAAAACCTGCTAAATAAATAAAGCTGTGCATTGCATTTAGATGACCGTGATGACGAGAGAGACAGGCACAGTGTGGCTGGCTCAGATGCTAGCAGCACTCGATGCAGTCTACCGCAGGGCCCCATCCCCTGCAAGGATAACACCACCTTATGGTGGTGGAGAAAGAGAGACACTAAAGCTTTGTGTGTGTGCAGGCATCCTCCACCCCGTCTGGGCAGCTGGAGACACAATAAGTCCAGAAAGATCAGGTATCCTTCCTGAAAAAGCAGATATGCTCATTTTTCTGCAGAAGAATTGTTAATTTTCCATAGTTGATGGTTGCAAAATTGCACAATGCACAGTTCCATTGAACTTGACTTGAGTTGTGCTTGTTGCTGGCTGACGTAATTTTGTGTGTTCAGCTCATATCCTTTTTAAAAAGAGAGTTGAAATGTTACTGGACATGCTTGTGGAATTGCACAGAATAATTTATGTTGCATTTTGTTACGTTATTTCTACAAAAGAATATTTTATTATTATTTTATACTTAGAAACTTATTTTTCTGGGCACCCTGTGACCCTAGGCTCTGGTTTTCTTAAGACCTCACTGTTGGATGTATAAGGTCATGTTACTTCTAAACTTGTATCTTACTCAAAGATAAGATATAAACCAGCTTGAAGCTAATAGATCTGTTTGTTCTCCTTTTTTCCAAATGAGAATCGATAAGAGAATCGATAAAGAATTGAATCGTTATACAGAATCGAAAATGGAATCGGAATCGTAAAAATCTTATCGATTCCCATCCCTAATCTTCATGGCTGGAAAATACACTTTGGTTCATATGTTATACTGATCTACAGCAATGTAAAATATGCCAAAATGATTGTGACGTGTATAGTGTTGTTAAAACACCCGGTTATGTTATAATACCAGCTTCTCTGAAGTACCGAACACCTGGTCAACCTGCTTTTTTCTGCGATATTTGATCATTTTGGTCATTTTCTGTCATATTGACAGATTACAATCACACACTTGTGTGTGTGTTTATGTGTGTGCGCACACATCGGACCACACTGTTAAATAATGGCGAGCTGCTGCAGCTGTCAGGCTCGAGTGTGTACAGCCGTTTCTCGCTTTGTGACCGCTGATAGACACCTGGGGCCTCATTTATAAAAGTTGTTCAAGCAAAAAAAACAGGTCTGAAAGTTGTGTAAGTCACTATCTCTGCAAACTTTGAGATTTATATAAAAAAAAACGTGACATAATAATGTGGCAACTTTATGCAAACTTTGAACCTTGTGTAAGCACATTTTGATGATGGGAAACCTGCAGCGCAGCCAGTGAGATCGTAACAGGGTGAATTTAAGACTTAAGAGTTTTCAGACTTGCAGACCCTCGCGCACACGCGCACACGCGCACACGCGCACACGCGCACACGCGCACACGCACACACACACACACACACACACACACACACACACACACACACACACACACACACACACACACACACAGAGTAAATCTCCTGTTTTTCTATAGATCTTTCTAGAGTTTTCTACTCCCCAAAGTGCTGTACAACACATCAGTTATATTGTAGCCTCAGCTGGCCTGGGGCACACTGACAGAGGTGAAGATGCCATGCACCAACACCACCAGGTCCCTCTACCACCACCAGGTCCCTCTTAACACCACCAGGTCCCTCTGACCTCCACCAGGTCCCTCTGACCACCACCAGGTCCCTCTGACCACCACCAGGTCCCTCTGACCACCACCAGGTCCCTCTGACCACCACCAGGTCCCTCTGACCTCCACCAGGTCCCTCTGACACCACCAGGTTTCTCTGATCACCACCAGGTCTCTCTGACCACCACCAGGTCCCTCTGACCTCCACCAGGTCCCTCTGACCACCACCAGGTTTCTCTGATCACCACCAGGTCTCTCTGATCACCACCAGGTCTCTCTGATCTCCACCAGGTCTCTCTGATCACCACCAGGTCCCTCTGACCACCACCAGGTCCCTCTGACCACCACCAGGTCCCTCTGACCTCCACCAGGTCCCTCTGACCACCACCAGGTCCCTCTGACCACCACCAGGTCCCTCTGACCACCACCAGGTCCCTCTGACCTCCACCAGGTCCCTCTGACCTCCACCAGGTCCCTCTGACACCACCAGGTCCCTCTGACCACCACCAGGTTTCTCTGATCACCACCAGGTCTCTCTGATCACCACCAGGTCCCTCTGACCACCACAGGTCCCTCTGACCACCACCAGGTCCCTCTGATCACCACCAGGTCTCTCTGATCACCACCAGGTCTCTCTGATCACCACCAGGTCCCTCTGACCACCACCAGGTCCCTCTGACCTCCACCAGGTCCCTCTGACCTCCACCAGGTCCCTCTGACCACCACCAGGTCCCTCTGATCACCACCAGGTCTCTCTGATCACCACCAGGTCTCTCTGATCACCACCAGGTCTCTCTGATCACCACCAGGTCCCTCTGACCACCACCAGGTCCCTCTGACCACCACCAGGTCCCTCTGACCTCCACCAGGTCCCTCTGACCTCCACCAGGTCCCTCTGACACCACCAGGTCCCTCTGACCTCCACCAGGTATCTCTGATCACCACCAGGTCCCTCTGATCACCACCAGGTCCCTCTGACCACCACCAGGTCCCTCTGACCTCCACCAGGTCCCTCTGACACCACCAGGTCCCTCTGACCTCCACCAGGTTTCTCTGATCACCACCAGGTCTCTCTGATCACCACCAGGTCTCTCTGATCACCACCAGGTCCCCCTACCACCACCAGGGCCCTCTGACCACCACCCGGTCCCTCAGACCACCACCAGGTCTCTCTGATCACCACCAGGTCTCTCTGATCACCACCAGGTCTCCTGATCACCACCAGGTCTCTCTGATCACCACCAGGTCCCTCTGACCACCACCAGGTCCCTCTGACCTCCACCAGGTCCCTCTGACCACCACCAGGTCCCTCTGACCACCACCAGGTCCCTCTGACCTCCACCAGGTCTCTCTGATCACCACCAGGTCTCTCTGATCACCACCAGGTCTCTCTGATCACCACCAGGTCCCTCTGACCACCACCAGGTCCCTCTGACCTCCACCAGGTCCCTCTGACCACCACCAGGTCCCTCTGACCTCCACCAGGTCCCTCTGACCACCACCAGGTTTCTCTGATCACCACCAGGTCTCTCTGATCACCACCAGGTCTCTCTGACCACCACCAGGTCCCTCTGACCACCACCAGGTCCCTCTGACACCACCAGGTCCCTCTTACCTCCACCAGGTCCCTCTGACCTCCACCAGGTCCCTCTGACCACCACCAGGTCCCTCTGACCTCCACCAGGTTTCTCTGATCACCACCAGGTCTCTCTGATCACCACCAGGTCCCTCTGACCACCACCACGTCCCTCTGACCACCACCAGGCCCCTCTGACCTCCACCAGGTCCCTCTGATCACCACCAGGTCTCTCTGATCGCCACCAGCTCTCTCTGATCACCACCAGGTCCCTCTGACCACCACCAGGTCTCTCTGACCACCACCAGGTCCCTCTGACCACCACCAGGTCCCTCTGACCACCACCAGGTCCCTCTGATCACCACCAGGTCCCTCTGACCACCACCAGGTCCCTCTGACCACCACCAGGTCCCTCTGACCACCACCAGGTCCCTCTGACCTCCACCAGGTCCCTCTGACCACCACCAGGTCCCTCTTAACACCACCAGGTCCCTCTGACCTCCACCAGGTCCCTCTGACCACCACCAGGTCCCTCTTAACACCACCAGGTCCCTCTGACCACCACCCGGCCCCTCTGACCACCACAAGGTCCCTCTCACCACCACCAGGTCCATCTGACACCACCAGGTCCCTCTGACCACCACCAGGTTTCTCTGATCACCACCAGGTCTCTCTGATCACCACCAGGTCCCTCTGACCACCACCAGGTCCCTCTGACCACCACCAGGTCCCTCTGACCTCCACCAGGTCCCTCTGACCTCCACCAGGTCCCTCTGACCACCACCAGGTCCCTCTGATCACCACCAGGTCCCTCTGACCACCACCAGGTCCCTCTGATCACCACCAGGTCTCTCTGATCACCACCAGGTCTCTCTGACCACCACCAGGTCCCTCTGACCACCACCAGGTCCCTCTTAACACCACCAGGTCCCTCTGACCTCCACCAGGTCCCTCTGACCACCACCAGGTCCCTCTTAACACCACCAGGTCCCTCTGACCTCCACCAGGTCCCTCTGCTCTCCACCAGGTCCCTCTGATCACCACCAGGTCTCTCTGATCACCACCAGGTCTCTCTGACCACCACCAGGTCCCTCTGATCACCACCAGGTCTCTCTGATCACCACCAGGTCTCTCTGACCTTCACCAGGTCCCTCTGACCACCACCAGGTCCCTCTGACCTCCACCAGGCCCCTCTGACCACCACCAGACCCCTCTGACCACCACCAGGTCCCTCTGACCACCACCAGGTCCCTCTGACCACCACCAGGTCCCTCTGACCCCACCAGGTCTCTCTGATCACCACCAGGTCTCTCTGATCACCACCAGGTCCCTCTGACCTCCACCAGGTCCCTCTGACCTCCACCAGGTCCCTCTGACCTCCACCGGGTCCCTCTGACACCACCAGGTCCCTCTGACCTCCACCAGGTCCCTCTGATCACCACCAGGTCTCTCTGATCTCCACCAGGTCCCTCTGATCACCACCAGGTCCCTCTGACCACCACCAGGTCCCTCTGACCTTCACCAGGTCCCTCTGACCACCACCAGGTCCCTCTGACCACCACCAGGTCCCTCTGACCACCACCAGTTCCCTCTGACCTCCACCAGGTCCCTCTGACCACCACCAGTAGACAGGGTGGGTGAAGTGTCTCCAAGGACAAAACGACAAAGTATCCCAGCTGGAGCTGGGATTGAACAGGAGATGCTCTGGTTGCCAGATGGCCGCTCTACCTACTGAGCTACACGCCATCCCTACAGATACAGGTCATCCGTGTCACCCAGCTCAGGAGACAGGCTCACATTTCATCAGAAATGATGAAGACTGCAGCCAGTAGTCTGCATGTCAAGTAATTAAAAATGTACCTAATAACCTCTGCATGTCTGAAAATTAAAGAACCCTAAAAATCATAGCTCTAACTGAGGGTGTAGACCCCTCCTCCACTGTTGGCTCAGGACCCCTGTATCATTATTGACCCTTTTCACGTGACGTCACTTCGGTCATGGTTTTGCCCCCTCAGCCATTTCAGACGGCAGAAAGACTGTTTACACACGTAGAAACTCCAGGGAAGCTAGTCAAAACAAGCCAGTTTGTAGCCTTTTATTTAGTTGATTTTACAGGTAAATGGTAGTAGTTAGCTGCACGGTTGGCTGCACTAACACACAGGTGTAAACTCAACTTGTCTTTTTTTAAACTTTGATAAGACCAAAAACGGAGATGAGCTGCAGCGGTACGGACTAGCAGCCCTCAGAGTGTTTTTGGATTTGCAGCGAACACGTTTTACCGGCAGAATTAATGTTCATATATTTCTGGAGGAAGACGGGCTGACTGTGATGGACCTGAAATGATAAATGTGATGTGTTTATATTACGTATTTAGTATTGATAATCCTTTATTTCACCATGGAGGACGTGTGTTACTGTCCACTATAGCAAATTCCAAGATAGTTATTGAAATATATTGTTCCAATGTAGGATTATGTGTGTGAAAATTACGTTATTTATTTAGCATGATGAGCTTCGCCGTTATGAGATATCTCGTCTCGTTCGGTGTAAGAGTAGCATCCGAACTCATTGACTCTGCCAGCCTGTAAAACTGGTAGGGATCTGGACTACTTTTAGTTTTTTAAAATCAGCTCCAGTGTAAAGTGAACGCTGTTCATCACATAACATTATAAATCCAGCGGGGTGAAGTCGGCAACTTGTTTACATCGGTGAACAGCAGAGAGAACGTAACACTTAACGTTTGTAAATACTGCTCTCTATGAGTCCCACCTAGCTGTGCTAAACCTTCCCACAAGTGAACTGGTCTTGAACTAACAGGAGACTGGCTAAACTGGTAAAGAAAACAACCTCAGTCGCCACTTTTGCTCTCCATTCAATACTCCCGTATTTGACAATTTCCATCCACTATGGTGAGCCCACGTGATCAGGTGACGTAAGTGCAAAGGGTCAATCGGTTGGTCTGGTTGCCATGGTTACCTTCATATATTCTCTCCCTGCTCTGTCCCACTTGTTTTAATTGTGTCCTTTTGCTACAACATCTCGTTTTTTTCTTTAAACCCCACAATGCACCAGTGATTCAATATGGTCACTCTCTTCAGATTTGACAAAAGAAAACAGAAAATGTTATTTCAGGTGGTGACAGTACTCAGTATTTTTTATAGTCTAACACAAAGACCGTGTCATGACACTGAGCTGCTCGCAGTCTCTGCTTTCAGCATGTTTTTAAAAAGCATTAATGCAGTTATTGAAGAAGCTCTCCATCCTGCCTGATGAAATCGGCTCAGTCTGGTAGTTTAAGTGTGTCTTAATAGAAAAAATCTTGACCTAATGCATGTTGTTTTCATTTTCACCTCGTCTACCTTTGAAAAAGATTTTTTTCCCCTGCATTATAAGATGAAAATCTATATTTTTCCTAAAAGCACAGCCTGGTATTTAAAGCTGGTGTCCCTGTTCAGTCAGTCTGAAGTGGTTGATGCCTTTTCCTTCTTTTAAAGTAACACATTTTATTATCCTTCTGTCTCTCTGTGCTCGTTGTCCCACAGGTCTGGCCCAGTGTGCAGAGCTGTGCTGGCAGCTCCGGGGCCAGGCTGGCAGGAGGCAGGTCCCAGGCGCTAAGGTGGCCCTGCAGCACAACATCGGTCTGGGAGGAGCTGTGGTCGTCACACTTTATAAGATGGGCTTCTCAAAGGATTCAAGGTAACTGGATAATCGTTTGTACTCTTTGTAGTGTCTCTCCTGATCTGACTAGCCGTGAGTATTACTCTGGTCAGAGGATTATGTCCTGGTTCTGGAGACCCCACCCACTTTGAGTGATGTCACCAGTGGTCCTTACTGTAGATAACTGATGGACCACCTCTACTCCATTCTTCGGGTTAAACTGTTGAAGTTCAGGTTGGTGGACCATCAGGGTCTGAACAGACTCTTCTAGTCCAGACACTGATTATCTATCAGATTAAGGTCTGGGCTTTAACTGGTTCACTCCAGAACCTCCACCTTGTGGTCCTCAAATATTTCTGTGGAGCTTTAACTGGATGCTTCAGGTCGTTGTCCTGCAGGAAAGTAAATCTCTTCCCAAGTCTCAGTTCTCTAATGGATGGAATCAAATCGTCCTCCAGGACTTGTCTATATCTTGTTGCATTCATTTGACCTTTGACCTTTCAGGACCTGCTGCTGAGGAGCATCCCTACAGCATGATGCTGCCTCCATGGAGTCTCCAACCTGTCTTTTATCTAAATGTAGTCCAGACTTCATCTGAGTTTTCTTTTACAGCAGCTTCTCATCACCACTCTCACATAAAGCTCTGATCTGTGAACAACCTGGTCAACAGCTGTTGTCTCTCCCATCTCAGCTGATGAAGCATGTAGCTCCTTCAGAGTAGTCATGGTGTCCTGGTGGACTCTCTCACTAGTCTCCTTATGTTGTAACCGGTCTAAACTTGATATATTCTTTGAAAAAAGATGATATTCAAAAGGAAATGGTGATATTACTCCTCTAACTTGGCTTTCCTGACTAATCCGTCTAAAAATAGCGCCTCTGACAGGAAACTGGAAGTGACGTAGAGAGAGAAAGACGATCCTGACTCTGCTCATAAAAACACTGGTTCTCAGCAGCACCAGGCGTCAGATCCTGAACACGAAAATACATTTATTTTAAATCCTGAAGGTCCACAGCCGTACAGTTTAGAGCCAGCAGCAAGATGAAAACCAGCTAAACTGTTATATCTAGACGCGTAACTGAAATAAACGCTGACACAAAGGTTCAGTGTGTCTGAACCGGGACCCTGTCCGAACCGGGAAATGCGCACGACTAATTACAGAGTCCAGCAACTAACTCACCTTCTACTGATTTCTTCTACAGACTTCCTCTATTGTGACGCATCACATGACCCAAAACCGTGCGTTTTTGGGGAAACCTCAACTTTTGTACTTTTAAACACTTGCTAGTTATCTGAAAACCTGGGAGGATAACAAAGTTACTTTAGGTAAACATGAAATATGCCCTTTAAAGAGGAACATATTTATTCAACCTCTTATTTTAAATAATATATTTTTATTGTTATTTTTTAGAAATCAATATCTACTTTGACATTAAAGGTTTTTGTATTTTTGGTTCATCAAAGCTAAATGATGTTGCTCATGGCTGATTTTTAAAAAGCAATAAAAGGATCAAACATCCAAAGGGTGAAAGCCTTTCCTAAAGACTGTAAAATCCCTCCAGTGAGTTCTGGCTCTGTCTGATGAGTCCAGAACAGAACGTGTCCAGAGATCAGGAGGCATCCAGTCAGATCCCTGGACCACCTCAGCTGACTCCTTTTGATGCAGAGGAGCAGCAGCTCTGCTCTGAGTTCCTCCTGGAGGATGGATCTTCTCACCTCGTCCTAACAGAAGAAGCTCGTTTCAGCGCCTTCTGTCCAATCTTGTTCTTTCAGTCAGTCTTAACCTCATGACTGTGGGTGAAGTTCTGAACATAGACAGACCTGTAAATCTAGAGCTTGGTCCTTCTCAGGTCCTTCTTCACCACAACAAACCTGAGCTGCACCCTCACCTATCTCCACATTATTTTTAACTTTGTTTTTTTTATTTATAAAAGAAAACAAATATGTATTTAAATTATTTAACTACTGCGTTTTATGCATTATAGGGGAAATTTAACACTTGCGCCTTGAGTTAGAGCAGATTTAACGATATTGTGTTAAATATGTCTCATGAAAAAGGTCTAGTTGTAAAGTAGAACGGTAGCTTCCTACTCATGTTGCATCAGTTTAATGTAGTTTCTGAATGTTTGATTCACTGAAGTGTTATTTACAGCTCACAGCTGGCTGCATGGGAGGATGTTTTTGTGTGTTTAAATTGTAGCTGCTGTTGAACAGCCAACGCTGTGGCACTGGACTGATGGCAGTTTAGAGAACAGTCACACAGATAATTCATTTAGCTGTATCCCTGGTGTACAATAACAATAAATGACTATTCTGCTCTTTAAGTCGCAGGTTTTCTCTAACACAGAACATGTGTTTTATTTTATCTTTGGACTGCACTTTAGTTCAGAACAGCTGCAGTAGAACTGTTTCTGCAACAACCTGAGATAAACGGAGAATCCAGTGCTGTGAAAATCCTTTGAGCCCTTACAAATTTATTCTGCTGCTTTTTTGTAAAACTCTGTTTCAGATCAGCTAATTTCAGTATGAAACAAAGGACTGAGTTGATACAAAGCGCAGTTTTCAAATAATTTATTTTATCAAGGGCACAAAAATGTCCTCCATCAGAGAGTTCAAAGGTCAAAACCTCTCCTGACCAAAAACAACTCAAAGACCCGTCTGACACTAGATAAAAACATCTTGGTGCTCCCAAAGACTTCTGGGTAAATCTTCTGTCAGCCTATGAGACAAAAGCTGAACTTTCTGGAAGGTGTGTGTCCCGTTCCACCTGATTTCAGCCAATCAGAAGCTCAACACACCTGATCCAGGTAATCAACA
>SSNR01000111.1:54459-78447 GCA_006937965.1 Callopanchax toddi | reverse complement strand
GCGCGCGCGCGCGCGCACACCTGTCAGAATGACCGGTGCCCATCAAATACGGAAAATTTCCAGTTAACGCGACCTCTGCTGGAAATAGACATGTACTTAAAGTAACTGGTGCGAATGAAGCAGTCCGTTTTGATTGTGACGTCCTTCTCATAGACAGAACAAACAACAGTTCACAGTATTTCCTTTGCAATATAACTTTAACACTACATCAAATGATTTTTGTGCTGATTACTTTCAGTTGGAGGTGGTGTGGTGGCTGTGTCTCTGGTTTGTGCTGTTGGGGGTTGTAGGTTCAAATCCAGCTCCTGTTGAGCTGTTAAATTAATTTGTTTAACCTGTTTGACTTTTGAAAGCCTATAAGGTTGTTACATAACTATTATTCAAAACTACACAGAGACTACATACATTAAAAAGGTTTAAGTCTTCTTTCATTAAACAGTATTGTGACTGTGTGTAAAATGCTACTCCCTCCCTCCATTTTGTTTACATTTTCTTCTGCTCCCATCTTTATTTTTTTTGCCCAAATATTGTATTGAAGTTGTCCCAATATTTCTGCCCAAGACTTTAGTTCCTTACACAAGCCAACGTCCCACTTTATCTCATAATTTACAATGTAGATCCCCTGAAGGTACCCCAAATCTTGCCCAAATATTGTATCTGGTACCCCCAAATCTCTGCTTTGGTTTGTTTTTTATTTTCAATGTATCTCATCATTTACAATGTACGTAGATCCCCTGAAGGTACCCCAAATCTTGCCCAAATATTGTATCTGGCTCCCATCTTTATTTTTGGTCCAAATATTGTATTGAAGTTGCCCCAATATTTCTGCCCAAGACTTTAGTTCCTTACACAAGTCAATGTCCCACTATATCTCATAATTTACAATGTAGATCCCCTGAAGGTACCCCAAATCTTGCCCAAATATTGTATCTGGTACCCCCAAATCTCTGCTTTGGTTTGTTTTTTATTTTCAATGTATCTCATCATTTACAATGTACGTAGATCCCCTGAAGGTACCCCAAATCTTGCCCAAATTTTGTATCTGGTACCCCCAAATCTCTGTTTTGTTTTTTATTTTCAATGTTTTCTCTGTTTTTTTTGTTTTTTTTTTATATTGTCAAGCGCTTTGTGATGTATATCTGTGAAAGGCGCTATATAAATAAACTTTACTTACTTACTTACTTACTATCAAAATGTTTCACGACTGAGCCAAATGTCCTCTTTTTCAAAAATCTAATTATGGTCATCCTACACTCTGTACCTTTTGTCTTCTTCTACTATTTTATTTGACGTTTTGACAAATTAAGAGCTCTATTTTAGCCAGTTGTGTCAGCCAGAGTGGTCAACTCCAAATTTTAAAGTACCGGTAACTTCCTGTTTATCTTGCAAATCGAGCTCTGCACTGCCCCCTAGCGTCCTGGAGCACTTCCGTTGTGTTTTGGGTTTTTGCATGCTTTCTGGTTTGCATGTGTTTTCAGTTTTTGCATGCTTTTTGGTTTGCATGTGTTTTCAGTTTTTGCATGCTTTCTGGTTTGCATGTGTTTTTAGTTTTTGCATGCTTTCTGGTTTGCATGTGTTTTTAGTTTTTGCATGCTTTCTGGTTTGCATGTGTTTTCTGTTTTTGCATGCTTTCTGGTTTGCATGTGTTTTCTGTTTTTGCATGCTTTCTGGTTTGCATTTGTTTTTAGTTTTTGCATGCTTTTTGGTTTGCATGTGTTTTTTAGTTTTTGCATGCTTTCTGGTTTGCATGTGTTTTCAGTTTTTGCATGCTTTCTGGTTTGCATGTGTTTTCAGTTTTTGCATGCTTTCTGATTTGCATGTGTTTTCAGTTTTGCATGCTTTCTGATTTGCATGTGTTTTCTGTTTTTGCATGCTTTCTGGTTTGCATGTGTTTTCAGTTTTGGAATGCTTTTTGTTTTGCATGTGCTTTGGGTTTTGCATGTTTTCTGATTTGCATGTGTTTTGGGTTTTTGCATGTGTTTTTGTTATTTTGCATGTGTTTTCTGTTTTGCATGTGTTTTGTCTCTAGGGGCCACCGTANCTCCCAAAGACTTCTGGGTAAATCTTCTGTCAGCCTATGAGACAAAAGCTGAACTTTCTGGAAGGTGTGTGTCCCGTTCCACCTGATTTCAGCCAATCAGAAGCTCAACACACCTGATCCAGGTAATCAACAGCAGAAACAACAAAGATAGTTGGAGAAAAAGCAGGACCGTGGCTCTCCAGGACCAGGGTTCACTACCCCTGGCCTAGTAGGTTATTTATTGTTTTCCTGGACTGAACTTTGAGTAGAAACACTGCAGTTGTAGATAAGATAGAACAGATGTTTAATATAATCAGTCCTGTTTTTTTATTTTTGACTTCCAGCTTTATTGTAGCTTGATCTAATTTGACATATAAAGGTTTCACATTAGATGTAATCAGCATAGTCCAGTTGAGGTTGTTTGTTATGTAAAATATAATTTTTTTTCTTCTTCCAGTTCCTTCATAGCAGCAGCAGCCTGCAGCTCAGGCAGCGCTCTGGAGGACTTTAAAGCTTACCCCGTCTTCAAGGAAATAGAAAAACATCTGCAGCAGGTAAACATCTCACTGTTTTCTCATCATTAAAATCTGTTATTTTTGTTGTGATGTCATCAAAATATTATTTATGATCATTTTATTAGATTGTATGCTCTTGCTGTTTTTTTTAAAGACATATAAATATAATATTTGGGAAGGGGGGGACATACCTCGCCTCTATAAAAATTAAAACCAGTAGTGAGCTGCTCAGGCTGCAGCTTGTCAGTGTGTGATGATGGGCTGTGTCATTGATACCGCTAGAGGCAGTAGACATAACACTGGTGTGTAAAGGAGTGAAGAGGCTAAAGGAACAGGTACTCAAACATTAATTTTGGAGCTCATATGCACTTGTTCACCCCAGTATATTTACATGTATACACGCATGTATGTAGCCTATGACTGGTAGATCAGACTAGAAAAAGGACTGTGGGGTTCTAGAAGGTCTAGGGCAGATCCAGCCACACCAGATCCACTTGCAGCCGTGGGGTCGAGCTGTCCTCTTCATCGTCATCCTCGGGTGTGTTGTTACATTACGGCTTCACCACTTGAGTCGGGTCATGGCAAATGAGGAATTCAAGTCTCGGTCAGGTTCGGGCTGATTTATTTATTACCCGTGAGGTGGTGTTGAGGAAGTGTTTCGGAACATTATTTTCTACAATATTTCACAACGTGGTTAATAATCAGACTGGTTAAACCGTGAAACCCTCGCTGAAACCATCCCTCCTCCCAGACTGTTGCTACTCCAGGTTACTATGATCGTAAAGCAGGTAGTGACATCATCTTAAAGGCAACCCGCTCTCCAAAACTGTTTAGTGCGGTATCTGGCCAGTAGAGGGTTGTAGAGTGTTGTCAAATATGAAACTGGTGGAGTTTCTAACTAAATAATCATTGAGATAAATTTTAATGCTCTTACTTGGTGTTAAAAGCTGCTTAAAGCAGCACTCTGGGGGATTTCATCAAGAGAGCAGTTTTTGAATCTAGCGTCCAAAGGCTCCTCCTCAAAACATCTCGACATGCGCGTCCGGTCACGTGCGTGCACACGGCACATATACGTTGCGGACATGAACTGTACAGCTCAATGTGTAGGGTTTAATCACTCACAGTTCACAATCTTATTCCAACAACACTACGAGGGTCTGATGAGCCCTCTCTGTCCCTGCTGCTTCTGATATTAGCTCTGTTAGCAGAGGGCTGCTGCTGGACTCTGAAGCTGAACTTGACTCGGCCCTGGATGAACTTTCTGACCAAAATAAACGCGTAACCCTGTCAAGCCTTGCCATTCTGTGAGGTGAAAGGTTTAAAAATAAAAATAAATCCGTCTTTAGCTGGAGAATGGGTAGGTTTTTAGTAGAAATGAGCCGTGAGGCTGATATGCAAACAGAGAAACGCACGGAGCGTCCTGTACGACAGCGCCCCCTACTGGTACAGGTTTGGTCGATGCGCGTGCATGTTGAGAGAATGCAGACATTTGAATTTCATTGGCTAAAAAATGTCGGCGGCAAGAAGTAATGGAAAGGGGTCTCTAGGAGGAAGGAGGGTCTTCATCAGAATGACAGATGTTGTGGAACTCAACCCATAGATCATAGTTTAGACCTGAAATATCATTTAGAACATTTAGAAAACTTTGATACAGAGAAAAATTATCCAGAGAGCCGCTTTAATGCTGCTTTAACAAGGGTGTCAATGAAATGATGTCAGCAGGTCTGTTTGTGGCTAAAATGCAAAGGATATGTTTTTTGATGGGTGCTTAAGTTTGTTTTTATGGCAAAAATGGATTTGTAATTATTTGTAGTTCATCTGATTATTTGTCAAAACACCTTGGAGTTTATGCAGTTCATAAAACTGAGGCAGCAAACCGTTGTCCTCCACCGTAGAGATGAGCGTCTGTTCCCTATTAAATGCTCCAGGATCATGAACTTGTGGTATAAAGAATACTCTCCCTGATTTAAAATCTGTTCATTCCTGTGTGAACCCTCTCTAGTGTCAGGAAGTCTTGCTCTGAATGGAAGCTTTGGTTTGATTGGTGCTTGCTGGTCCAGATTACATTCCTCAAGAGCTGGCTCAGAATAATGTGAAATGTTTGTAGCTAGACAAATGAGCTGAAATGTGGGTGGTTTTTCTCTGGTCAGTCATTTTAATGAGGTTAAGAGGATAAAGTTTATCCATTTATTAACTTACTGACATGCAGGGGACGCAGATCATTCAACAAATCAACAGAGAGGTGGATTTAATTAGCATAGGATGGTGAAACGGTATGATGGATGAGTTAAAGCATAATCAGTCTATGTTTTCCTGAATAAATGAGACACTCTATTCTGTTGACATCACTGTCTTTAATACCTTGATAGAGACAGACATGACTGCTAAATTGTTTCTCTGAATGTGTAAGTCTCTGCAGCTTCAGCCTGATTCTTCTTCCACTGGTTTTCAGAGTACGGTGGCCCCTAGAGACAAAACACATGCAAAAACCCAAAACACATGCAAATTAGAAAACATGCAAAACTCAAAGCACATGCAAATCAGAAAGCATTCAAAAACTGAAAACACATGCAAACCAGAAAGCATGCAAAAACAGAAAACACATGCAAACCAGAAAGCATGCAAAAACAGAAAACACATGCAAACCAGAAAGCATGCAAAAACAGAAAACACATGCAAACCAGAAAGCATGCAAAAACAGAAAACACATGCAAACCAGAAAGCATGCGAAAACCCAAAACACAACGGAAGTGCTCCAGGACGCTAGAGGGCAGCGCAGAGCTCGATTTACAAGATAAACAGGAAGTAATTTAATCAAACGTCCTTTTTTCCTTTTCCTTGACATGTTCACTTTTCACCTTCTGTCTGGGGCATCCAGGGGGTTTCAGAAATCAATGAAAATGTATGGGTTTTATCATTTTTCACTGGAAATCAGAGGTCGCGCTAGACTTTTTTCTTTTCCGTCATTTGACTGACAGGGTTTTAAAAATCCGATCATAATCTGTTTTTAACCGTCACTTATTAATTTTAAAAATTATAATAATTACTATTTCAGTAGCATTATTTCATTACTTTTAAATATTATTGCATGTTTGTTCATCTTTTCATCCTCCACTGATGTCACGGTTTGGAGAACCTGTTTAAAAGCTGCAGATCGCTCAGTTTCATTTACTTGATTGATCTAACACCGGGCCCATTTAGCACATAAATTCATAGGATTAGACTCTAAATTAGTCGATCAGCCAGTCATCATATAAACATTTCTAAAAACTCTCCATTCGGAGTCGAGCGCTGCGCAGCATCAGGTGAGGTGCAGCTCTGTGCAGATCAGGTCTGACACCTGATGCGCTCTGGCGGACCATTTCCTGTGGTTCTTCTGCTGCAGAGCGCAGGACGTGTGGATCACAGGTCTGCGCTCTGCAGAACCTCAGTCTGCTGGGCTACAGTGGTGGAGATGCAGCGCTAATTCTGCATCCTTGGTTCCAATTATTAGTGGGGACAATTAAGTGATAGCCAATGATGGTCTGATGGACGGGATGGCGCGCGCGCGCGCGCGCGCACACCTGTCAGAATGACCGGTGCCCATCAAATACGGAAAATTTCCAGTTAACGCGACCTCTGCTGGAAATAGACATGTACTTAAAGTAACTGGTGCGAATGAAGCAGTCCGTTTTGATTGTGACGTCCTTCTCATAGACAGAACAAACAACAGTTCACAGTATTTCCTTTGCAATATAACTTTAACACTACATCAAATGATTTTTGTGCTGATTACTTTCAGTTGGAGGTGGTGTGGTGGCTGTGTCTCTGGTTTGTGCTGTTGGGGGTTGTAGGTTCAAATCCAGCTCCTGTTGAGCTGTTAAATTAATTTGTTTAACCTGTTTGACTTTTGAAAGCCTATAAGGTTGTTACATAACTATTATTCAAAACTACACAGAGACTACATACATTAAAAAGGTTTAAGTCTTCTTTCATTAAACAGTATCAAAATGTTTCACGACTGAGCCAAATGTCCTCTTTTTCAAAAATCTAATTATGGTCATCCTACACTCTGTACCTTTGTCTTCTTCTACTATTTTATTTGACGTTTTGACAAATTAAGAGCTCTATTTTAGCCAGTTGTGTCAGCCAGAGTGGTCAACTCCAAATTTTAAAGTACCGGTAACTTCCTGTTTATCTTGCAAATCGAGCTCTGCACTGCCCCCTAGCGTCCTGGAGCACTTCCGTTGTGTTTTGGGTTTTTGCATGCTTTCTGGTTTGCATGTGTTTTCAGTTTTTGCATGCTTTTTGGTTTGCATGTGTTTTCAGTTTTTGCATGCTTTCTGGTTTGCATTTGTTTTCAGTTTTTGCATGCTTTCTGGTTTGCATGTGTTTTTAGTTTTTGCATGCTTTCTGGTTTGCATGTGTTTTTAGTTTTTGCATGCTTTCTGGTTTGCATGTGTTTTCTGTTTTTGCATGCTTTCTGGTTTGCATGTGTTTTCTGTTTTTGCATGCTTTCTGGTTTGCATGTGTTTTCTGTTTTTGCATGCTTTCTGGTTTGCATNAAAACAGAAAACACATGCAAACCAGAAAGCATGCGAAAACCCAAAACACAACGGAAGTGCTCCAGGACGCTAGAGGGCAGCGCAGAGCTCGATTTACAAGATAAACAGGAAGTAATTTAATCAAACGTCCTTTTTTCCTTTTCCTTGACATGTTCACTTTTCACCTTCTGTCTGGGGCATCCAGGGGGTTTCAGAAATCAATGAAAATGTATGGGTTTTATCATTTTTCACTGGAAATCAGAGGTTGCGCTAGACTTTTTTCTTTTCCGTCATTTGACTGACAGGGTTTTAAAAATCCGATCATAATCTGTTTTTAACCGTCACTTATTAATTTTAAAAATTATAATAATTACTATTTCAGTAGCATTATTTCATTACTTTTAAATATTATTGCATGTTTGTTAATCTTTTCATCCTCCACTGATGTCACGGTTTGGAGAACCTGTTTAAAAGCTGCAGATCGCTCGGTTTCATTTACTTGATTGATCTAACACCGGGCCCATTTAGCACATAAATTCATAGGATTAGACTCTAAATTAGTCGATCAGCCAGTCATCATATAAACATTTCTAAAAACTCTCCATTCGGAGTCGAGCGCTGCGCAGCATCAGGTGAGGTGCAGCTCTGTGCAGATCAGGTCTGACACCTGATGCGCTCTGGCGGACCATTTCCTGTGGTTCTTCTGCTGCAGAGCGCAGGACGTGTGGATCACAGGTCTGCGCTCTGCAGAACCTCAGTCTGCTGGGCTACAGTGGTGGAGATGCAGCGCTATTTCTGCATCCTTGGTTCCAATTATTAGTGGGGACAATTAAGTGATAGCCAATGATGGTCTGATGGACGGGATGGCGCGCGCGCGCGCGCGCGCACACCTGTCAGAATGACCGGTGCCCATCAAATACGGAAAATTTCCAGTTAACGCGACCTCTGCTGGAAATAGACATGTACTTAAAGTAACTGGTGCGAATGAAGCAGTCCGTTTTGATTGTGACGTCCTTCTCATAGACAGAACAAACAACAGTTCACAGTATTTCCTTTGCAATATAACTTTAACACTACATCAAATGATTTTTGTGCTGATTACTTTCAGTTGGAGGTGGTGTGGTGGCTGTGTCTCTGGTTTGTGCTTTTGGGGGTTGTAGGTTCAAATCCAGCTCCTGTTGAGCTGTTAAATTAATTTGTTTAACCTGTTTGACTTTTGAAAGCCTATAAGGTTGTTACATAACTATTATTCAAAACTACACAGAGACTACATACATTAAAAAGGTTTAAGTCTTCTTTCATTAAACAGTATCAAAATGTTTCACGACTGAGCCAAATGTCCTCTTTTTCAAAAATCTAATTATGGTCATCCTACACTCTGTACCTTTGTCTTCTTCTACTATTTTATTTGACGTTTTGACAAATTAAGAGCTCTATTTTAGCCAGTTGTGTCAGCCAGAGTGGTCAACTCCAAATTTTAAAGTACCGGTAACTTCCTGTTTATCTTGCAAATCGAGCTCTGCACTGCCCCCTAGCGTCCTGGAGCACTTCCGTTGTGTTTTGGGTTTTTGCATGCTTTCTGGTTTGCATTTGTTTTCAGTTTTTGCATGCTTTTTGGTTTGCATGTGTTTTTTAGTTTTTGCATGCTTTCTGGTTTGCATGTGTTTTCAGTTTTTGCATGCTTTCTGGTTTGCATGTGTTTTCAGTTTTTGCATGCTTTCTGATTTGCATGTGTTTTCAGTTTTGCATGCTTTCTGATTTGCATGTGTTTTCTGTTTTTGCATGCTTTCTGGTTTGCATGTGTTTTCAGTTTTGGAATGCTTTTTGTTTTGCATGTGCTTTGGGTTTTGCATGTTTTCTGATTTGCATGTGTTTTGGGTTTTTTCATGTTTTTTTGTTATTTTGCATGTGTTTTCTGTTTTGCATGTGTTTTGTCTCTAGGGGCCACCGTATCAGAGAATTGTTTTTGACTGCAGTGCTTGTGATTTAACTTCTACATCTCAAGTTGTTCACTCTACAGTTGATGAGTTAATTTGTGGTGTTCAAGCAGCAGCTGTCTGTCAACACCCACCACTTCCCAGGAAATGTTTGACTGAGCTCAGAATCCTGTGGTCTTTCTTACAGGAAGGAGAGCAGCTTGTCAAGAAGGTTGGTGGAGTGTTTGCTTTCAAAGTGAAGGACGGGCCCAACGGGAAAGAAGGAACTTGGGTTGTGGACGTGAAAAATGGCAAAGGTTCTGTTAGTAATGAGCCAGGTATGTATCCATACAGAGGGGTGGGGACCTTCTCTTCTCTTTACATGTTTACACAGCCCCCTGAGGACCACGCTCAGTGACAAGTGATGCAACAATTATAAACAATGAAACCACTGTTATCAATTTGTGCTCTATTTATTTTTATACAAATATTCACAAGTTTCAGTTTTTAGGTTTTACTTTTCTTTTGCTGCTTTTCAAAACCCAAAAGAACATAAAGACGATGAAATGACACCAAAAACAAACCGAGCTGTGGATTATGACTGATACTAATGATTATTATTATTATTATTATGACTGATACTAATGATTATTATTATTATTATTATTATTATTATTATTAATGATACTTATTATTATTATTATGAATGATACTAATGATGATGATTATTATTATGACTGATACTAATGATTATTATTATTATTATTATTATTATGAATGATACTAATGATTATTATTATTATTATGAATGATACTAATGATTATTATTATTATTATGAATGATACTAATGATTATTATTATTATTATTATGAATGATACTAATGATTATTATTATTATTATGAATGATAATACTGATTATTATTATTATTATTATTATTATTATTATGAATGATACTAATGATGATGATTATTATTATGAATGATACTAATGATGATGATTATTATTATGAATGATACTAATGATGATGATTATTATTATGAATGATACTAATGATGATGATTATTATTATGAATGATACTAATGATGATGATTATTATTATGAATGATACTAATGATTATTATTATTATGAATGATACTAATGATGATGATTATTATTATGAATGATACTAATGATGATGATTATTATTATGAATGATACTAATGATGATGATGATTATTATTTTTAAAGGGACATGAGGGAGCTTTTGAAGAAAAGTAATAATTGCATGTTCAGTTTATTTAGGTAAATAAGTGATGAAGCATTTTAAATCAAAAAGAATGAGGCCACCCATGTATCATTCCATAATCTTGAACAGGCTGTGAGCTGTAAAATGTTCTGCAATTCGGGGTCCGAATTTCCCGCGCTGTCCTACGGATGTGACGTCAACTGACGCTTCTGCGCGTTCTCGGGTTAAAAAAAGTAATAATAAATGTATATCCAGTAGGTGGCAGTATTGCACCTTTGTGTAGTGTTGCTAGTCAATGGCGGACTTCCTTGTCTAAACCAGTGGTTTTTCTCATAAAACTGGTGTTATCTTGGCAGTGTTTATGGAGCTGAAAACCTCTCTGATGGATTATAAGGGTTTCACAGAGCTAAAGGTGCTGTTATAGGCGACCGCACAGCAATCTGTCCATGTTTATGGTCTCAGCACTGTAGGCCGCAAATCCCCAACCTTTTCCTGGACCTCAGTCCGCTTACAGTGCATCTAAGGCGGCTCTGCTGCGCACGGACCTCCGGGTGCTACGGAGCTCCACTCCGTGATGTGAATTTGAGAAATCTAGGGTAATATATGCGGCGGGGCATGATTCTATCACGCTAGATTTCTCAAATTCTCCTCCGGGTGTCGGAGAACACCGGCTGATTAAAGCTTTTAGCATACAGGCAGCTGGGAAGGACTGGAAAATAGCAGCTAGCGAAATTAGCTCTGTTAGATCGGCTCCCTCAGTCTGATCGTGCGTGTGTGCGTCGCGGGGCATTGTTTTACTATATTTCCTTTTGTATTAATAAAATGTATTTTTATTTATGGAATCGCCTCCGGCTGCCTTTGGTTGAACCCTTATGAACTAGTGAGAAGTTTGTGCGCGCTCCCGTTAAAGGCTGCAGTTATTCGCAGCGCCAGGCGCAGCACTCATGAGGTTTGTTTTTCAAAGCTCCCTCATGTCCCTTTAATGATACTAATGATGATGATGATTATTATTATTATTATTATTAATGATACTAATGATTATTATTATTATTATGAATTATACTAATGATTATTATTATTATTATTATGAATGATACTAATGATGATTATTATTATTATTATGAATGATACTAATGATTATTATTATTATTATGAATGATACTAATGATTATGATTATTATTATTATTATGAATGATACTAATGATTATTATTATGAATGATACTAATGATGATGATGATTATTATTATGAATGATACTAATTAGGGCAGCATTAGCTCAGTTGGTAGAGTGGCCGGTCTGGTAACCAGAGGGTCGTCAGTTCGATCCCCAGCTCTGGCTGGGTTAGATTATCGTTGTGTCCTTGGGCAAGACACTTCACCCACCTTGCCTGTGTGACTGTGTGTGAATGTTGGTGGTGGTCAGAAGGGCCGATGGCGCAGAATGGTAGCCTCACTTCTGTCAGACTGCCCCAGGGCAGCTGTGACTACAGACGTCTGTCGTAGTTTACCACCACCAAAGTGTGAATGAGTGTGTGAATGATTAATGCAACTCTGTAAAACGTCTTTGAGTGTCCTAAAAGCGCTATATAAATCCGATGCATTATTATTAATGGTTATGATTATGAATGATACTAATGGTTATGATTATGAACAGACGGTGAACACATGATTAATGCAGTCAGGGGGAAGTAAAGACATCGTAGTTCTTCTGATGAGTTGTGATGCGTTCCTTCATAAACGCCCTCAGTGTGAAACTTCTTCACTAGGACTTGTGTAACGCTCCTTTAGGCAAAGGTCTGACCGCCAAACAGAAGTAACTACACTCCAATAAGGAGCCTAAAGATGTGAATAAACCACAACAATGTAAGTTGAGCTCATGAGGTTTTATATAAATAAAGTAGCAGAGTATAACATAACAGAGATAACAACAAAAGTGAAATTGAATAAATAAGTAATCAACAAATATATTTGGCACAGGCAATTAAACAAAACAAAACAAAACACAATGAGAACCTTCAGAATGAAGGTCTGTTTTCTCCTTTTTTTTCCTTTTGTTTTTGTTTGAGTTTTTGTTTGAGTTCAAAGTTCAGTTCAGTTCACGTGACCCTTGTTAGGTCCACTCAAATAATGGTTCAGTCCTACCGTGATGGAGCGGTGCTTGGGCAGCACACCATTCTCTCTTGACCAGGCCTCTGATCAAGGAAGGAACAAAGGTGGGAAAAAAACCTGACCTAAATAAGGTCAGAAAAAACACAAATCAATACGTACACAAACATAACAAGATCGATCTATTAAATCACCTAACAAATAACATCATGTTGTGTTTTATACAACAATATAAAAAGCAAAGCGTTACACTTGTCTCACCTCGAAACCTGCTGTCCTATCGTTGTAGACTACACATACGGATAGAACACCAGAAGCATTGAACCGCTAGCTTACATGAATGGCTAACGGTGGTTAGCGCTGAGTGTGCTGAGGATCTATTGTTGGAGTCTGTAGACCAGGGGTCTTCAAATAAATATGCCAAAGGTCCAGATCAGCATCTGCTGTCCAGTTTTTGACCAGAATGAACTTATTACTGACAATGGCCTGGATCATTGCTCATCTACCTGCTCTGAGCGTCTCCTCCTCTCCTCCTTTCTTCTCCTCTCAGCACCTGTTGCGTCCTCTCCAGTATCTCTGCTCGGCGCATGAGTGCGCGAGCTCCGAGTCCTTTAAATTTGAAGAATTCTGCAGCTTCCCGAGGGTGTTCCTGAGGGTGTTGTGTGCGTGGCGTGCCTTTCTCCAGCAGCAGATCTCTTTCTGAAGCTGCGGGAGAGGCCGCCCGGCCGCGGTGTAGGGGTAGTGAACTTAGCGAACAAAGGATTTGCCGCAGTGCGCCACTCGCAATTGGCGCTGATCGGCACAGCCGCCTGGCGCTGACAGCCGCTGCAGCCGATAGGAAGCATGAATTATTAATAAATGAGAAAATGCTTTGAGGTCCGGACAAAAACCTCTTGGGGTCCGGATTTGGACCAGAGTCCGGGGGTTGCAGACCCCTGCTGTAGACCATCTGTTAGATCCATCATTTTAGATTGGAGACAGTTTGTTTACAGCAGAGAACTCCTCAGGTCACCTCCTCAAGGGACGGATGGAACACAGTTCTTCAGAGATGAGAGAAAATGTCTTTTCTGTTGTACAAACCCCTTGACGCATGACATCACGCGCCCAAGCTCCTGAGAAGACGGCACAGCCCGGCTGAGCACCGTTGTTATTATCTGTCAGTTGTCAATAACTTGAGCTAAATAGCGGTAAAATGAAATCTATCAGCATGGTTAACACATGCAGCGCTGTAGGCTGCACAGATAAATGAAAAAAGAAGAGTAATGTAACATTTTACAGGTTTCCAGCTGATAAAATCACCAAAGTCAGAGAGTTCTAGTGGAACCACCACATCATGGAGACAAAGTCTCATGACAGAATAAATATCTGCCCCTCATGTTCAGACACAAACTAGTTATTGCTATCTAATGACTTATAAGCCTTTGTAACCAGGTTAAATTAGTTTATTTTGATATAATTACTTAAAATGTGTTCTGTAATCGGAGCAGGCAGCCATTAAAGTCATTCGTTTTGTGTTTACTGAGTTCGTCGGGTAAGTCAAAAGTATTTCGGTTCACGGAGCTCATCAGAATAAACAGAGAATCTGTTAATCTCCAAAAACGAACGGTGTCACGGTAATTCTTCAACATTAACCCACACAACGCAGAAGAGATCCGGTTACTCCTTTGTTGCTTCAGCTGAGTGAATTTACACCAGACTTTAGTCCAGACAGCTGGTTCTGAGGACTGTCATCCTCCGGAGCTCGTTGGCTAATTCAAACAGAACCTCCGCTCTCCTAAATCACCATCACCCCTCCCGCTGTCTCAGACAACCGTCTTAAAGCATCGAGAGTCGGCAGAGTGTTTTTCCGTAGCCGCTCTCATCCTACAGAACTCTGTCCCAACACATCTGTGCCTCTGGCTCACTTCAGAAATTCGAAAAAGTACAAAAAACTCACCTATTTAACCCCCGTTAATTCATTTAACTTATTTGTCCTATTTGTTATGTTTTCTGCTTCATTTTCTTTATCTGTGGAAAGCGTCTTGGAGTTGTTAAAAGTGCTATATAAAACTTGTGCATTATTAATTATTATCTGGAAGCTTTGTGCTAAACACCGTTAGCATTGGGATGGATATTATTTTGATCATCTGCACAAAGTTGTGTTAGATGATGTACAGTAAAGTAGTAATATCTAATCTATAGGTTGTATTTAGTTAGTTTAAATGGCAGAGATATATCTCTGGAGAACTGCTGGAGCTGGGCGACTGTGCTTGTGTTCAAGTACCTGGATGAAAACAATAACATGCAAGGGGTCTATAGATGGTAAATTATAGATACATATGATGTTTATGATGTTGATACTAATAATGATATTAAACCTACACCTACTTGTGTGAATTTTTTAAACTAGTTATTTTTTCTTAATTAATCAAAATTAACGAGTTACAGTCCCACCCCCAGCTACAACACAATCAGTTGTTGCTAATAATTCACACATGCTGTCAGGACAAGCACTTTGATTTACTGCTCAATTCTGGTGGGGTAATAATAATAACAATAATAATAATAATAATAATAATAATAAATGTCAGATCAGTGTTCAATTATAACTAAAAGCTAATCGGGCAAATGAGATGAAATTCTTTCAATCATAAATCTGATGAAACTGTTAATGTAAAGTGAGACTCTTTAAACCAGGCAGGACCAGTGATTATAAACATCTCTGCTAGTCAGGCTGTGATGTTGAAAAGTATTATGTTCACACCTTAAGATGTCTCAGACCCTTTTCACTACATCTCCACTCAGTATTTTTCTCTTTGACATGATTTTCTTGTTTGTAGAAACTCTTCAAAGGCCTGAACCTGCAGCTGATGGTTCCTTTGAATTCTGCCTTGTTGAAGCAAAACATGTTAAAAAAAAAACAGCTGCAGAGACTGTATGAAAAAGGTTGTTTTCTTCTTCATCCTGGAAATTCAGAACTAAAAAATGTATAATTTTTGCTAACATACCTGGAGGTGTTGAGCTTGGGGAGTTATCGTACACTCAGGGGCTGCAGGACCATCTTCCTTCCAGCAGGATGAGGAGTGAAGGGCAACAGGATTAAAGGTCTGTTAGGTTCAGGTATTTTATGAGTGCTTCACTTCCAATGAATCCTAGCAAAACTCTCCAGTGAAGTAGTTGAATCATCTCAACACAATGACGTCTTTGATGGATTTGAGGAACAGTAACTCTCCTGCTCTGCACATCAGGAAAGAAATTAAACTATTGTAAAAACTGATTTCTATTCTGGGAAATGAAATCTGCTCACACAGCCTCCTGATCCTCTCAGCAGACGAGAACATTCTGCCAGAGCAGGCCTCTGTCTTTCTGAGTTGTGGAGCACACACACGTTGATGCTATGTGGACGCACAAACAGGCTCTCTTGTAAGTGGCTGTCTAACTGCTTCCATTAGATGGACTCCCCTGTGTTTCTGCTGCATCTCAGCCATTATTTCTGAGCTCAACTCAGTCCTCTAAATGGATGTTCAGGGAAATCCAAAATACTTCAGTGGAACAGGTTGTTCTAGGTAAAAGTTTTCTAAACGCTCATTTTTCTCTTTCTTTTTTCTCACCTTAGTGAAGACTATTCTTCCTGGGGTCCGCTTCATTAAAAATAAAACATATACAATATTACACATACAGTATAAAAAAGAGCACATACAAATCATTCAGACAGATGTAAAAATTAATAAAACCAAAACTAAAACATATATAAAATCATTAAAAACATAAAAAAAAAGATAAGTCAGATTAAAAAAAGAATAAAAAAACCACCTAGGAAACAACCCAAAGATGACAAGTTCCTGATTGTTTAAAATAAATTGGAGTTGCTAAATTTTAAAACCTTCTGAATAGCCAATCTTTTAAAATGTGCTTTGAACCTGCCATGATCATTTATTAATATTATTTCAGGGGGGAGGACATTCCAATATGAAACTGCTCTGTACATGACTGTTCTTTTAGGGCATTAGTTCTTGGCAGAGGAAGAGTAAAGGTAACATGGGAGGCTCTCCTTGTGTTAATGCCATGTCGCATACAGGTTGGTAGCAGCTCTCTGAACAAGCTGAAAGGTTTATGCGACGTCCAAATTTTGTGCAAGGACAAAACCATGCTACATGCTAGTCTGTCATTTCCCTTCATCCATGACTATGATGCATCCAGTTGATATTAGCTCTAAAAGGACAACCAAGAACTAGCCTAGCAGCTCTGTTTTGAGTTTTCTGAAGTTTATCAAGGTCCTTTATAGCGGCACTGGACCAGACAACTGGACAGTAATCCAGATAACACAAGACCATAGACTGTAGGACAAGTTTTCTGGTTTCTGTCGTATAATGAGCATTGCGCCTACTTACAGAAATGTTCCTACTCATTTTCTTGACAATGTTGTCAATATGCATAGTCCATGACATTGTATGGTCTAATGCAGTGTTTTTCAACCGCTGTTCCGCGGCACATTAGTGTGCCGTGAGAGATCGTCAGGTGTGCCGCGGGAAATTATTCAAATTCACCTGTTGGTTTAAAAAATATTTTTTGAAAACTAATTATCTGCTAATAATATTCCATTATCGCGCGTCTGTGCCAGCCATCACCAAATAACAGACTCTGGTTCTGTTTAGAGTCAGACCACGCAGCAAATCCAAGACTTGGACCTGGTCCAGGGTGTGCACTTTGGGGAGACGCACGGCGCGCTGTGAGACGCCGCGGCCCGCTCGGCACCGGCACGCCTCCTCCCCCGAACTGGACCACATCAAGTCTGTGGTCCGGTGAGGAGGAGGGGGAGACACGCGGTGCGCTGTGAGACGCTACCGCGGCACGCTCGGCACCGGCACGCCTCCTCCCCCGACCTGAACCTGGTCAGTGGTTGGACTTGGTTCGGCGAGGAGGAGGAGGGGGAGGCAAGCGGTCGGGGCCCCGCTGCCACCGGTCAGGAGAACCAGTCCTGGACTGGCTCTGTTTCCTGGTGGAGCAGCAGCAGTCCCGACATTTTTAAATTCATACTTTGATCTGCCCGGTCCATAAAGCCAGATCAGCGGGCCCACGGACACTGGGTTGGGTCGTCATCATGTCGCTTTGTTCCTGCGTGACGCACATTTGGCAAAATAGAAAAAAAAAGTGGGCGTAAACCCCTCACTCAGCATCACTGGTTTTTTAACGGTCTGAGAGGCTCACTGGGTTTTGTCTCCAGTGTCTCCTCTCTTTGACTGAAGGTCCCGTTATTCTGATCACCTGTCAGACCGGTGAGGAGCAGCTGCTCGCACATAAGGAGAGCGCACATCACAGCTGTGTTTCTCAGCATAACTGATGACTTAAAATTTAACAAATCAAATAATATCAACACTAAAAACACATTGATCTGTCAGTGACTTTATCAGGTTGTCCTTTATTACTAATGTTTAAATACACCCAAAAGTTTTACTACCAAAAACATGATGACAGAGTCCTGCTGTAACATGGAGAATGAAATAAGGCAGATTTAATCCATTACAGATAAACTGGATGCTACAATCACTTTTTGACAGGTGAAAAAAATCAGTTTGAAATTATTTGATGTGGTAAAATAGACAGATGCTTTAATCAGGTCACCTGTAAACTAAATCTAATCCTTTACTGTCAGGAGATGAGAAGGTTTCTACAGTAAAACTATTAAAACAGAGTGAGCCTTAGAAAACAGCTGCAGTTCTGACAGATTCATTTGTTTTAGTGTTAAAAATGTTTGATTGGACCAAATTCATCTGATAACTATATGCAGCTTTTATACTGCTTTATACAGCTTTATACTGCTCATCGAACAATGAGGATGGGTCAAATGCAGAAATGAATTTTCCCAAGGGGATCAATAAAGGATAAATTATTATTATTATTACTATTATTATCAACCGCCAATGAGCTCAGACGGTTCTGACAGCCGCAACTACCTCCCCCCCCCGGTGTGCCTTGTGATTTTTTTCAATGAAAAAGTGTGCCTTGGCCCAAAAAGGTTGAAAAACACTGGTCTAATGTGATGCCCAACAGTTTAGTCTCTTTTACTTGTTCAATCTGTTGACTCTCCAAAGAAATGTCTAACTTAAGGTTTTCTCTCACAGAACTCCTGGAGCCCAATAACATGCACTTGGTTTTCAAAACATTAAGTTTTAGCCTGTTCCCCACCACCCACTTAGAAATAAACGGTAGCTCCTGCTGAAGCATCACATTGACCTGATCTAGACTTGAAGCTGAGACAGATATAGTTGTATCATCTGCATATACAGTAACATGTGCTTCACTGCATGCAAAAGACATATCATTAACAAAAATACTATAGAGGACCCAAACAACTCCCTTGTGGAATCCCACACAAAAGAGTGACAGTGTTTGAAAGGCTTGTGTTTGAGTTGTCTTGTGTTGTGTCTTGTGTTTGAGTCATCAAAGATTTCACCGTGGAAATAAAGCAATCTGGTAAATAATTTGACGTTGGTAAAGTAACCACTCTAATTGGGAAAATATCAGGAAGCTTCATTTCATCAGTGTTTGTAAAGTTTTCCTGTTAGCAGTGAACAGAGTAGATTTAAAGCAAATACTAAGTGATATTTTACTTTTTAAGCTAGAGCATTAAAATTGATCTCATTAATTGTTGAGTAAGAAACTTGACCAGTTTCATGTTTGACAGCACTCTGAACCCCTCTACTGGCCAGATACCACACTAAACAGTTGTGAGGAACAGGCCGGTCGCAAAGATATGTAACTTTCTGCTTTACGACCTTAGTAACCAGGTCTAGCAACACTAGGGGGAGGAGGGATGGTTTCAGCGAGGGTTTGGTTTAACTAGTCAGATTGTTAACCACGTTGTGAAATATTGTAGAAAATAATGTTCTGAAAGACTTCCTCAACACCACCTCACAGATAAATAGATATATAAATAAATCAGCCCAAACCTGATCGAGACAGCTCTCCACGCACTCTCCTCCGGCTGCCTCCGGCTCACAGACCCCGAGGCCGCGCCAGGCGTCATTCATCAGCTACGCCTGAGTTAATCTCTCCTACACCGACCTGATAATCAAAACCTTCCTCAACAACACCTCACAGGTAAATCAATCAATCAATCCGAAGAACTGATGACCCACACGAATACATCTCCAACATATGAGCTATTGCCTGCTAGTAGGATCAGAACCGAGGTGACGGCCCTACAGATCCAGTCGGACTTTTGGTCGATTAATTATCTAGACGTACTAATTCAAGGCCAATTCATCCTCCACTAGAAGCAAGAACCTTGTTCTCACTGGGGGGGTCTGCGCGGGCTGAGAGGTTTTGCGCCAGCCAGACAAGACCCGCACCGCTCGTCAGGTTCAGTATGACCCAGTGGTGGTCTGGGAGGATTTTGCGCCAGCAGATTGAGACAGAAAGCCCGTCAGATCCGCGCTGGTTCACTAGGGACCCGGAGGTTTTGCTCAAGTCCTCCCGGCAGACCCAAAAGTCTCGTCAGGTTCACGCTGGATGATGGATCGTTTTATTCTGCTCACACACCTGAAATGCACACCTGTATGACCATCACTGAGAGTTTGGCAGCTGAATTCTATTGGAGAATAAATTTGCATTTGTGCTCCAGCAGCTGAGAGAGAGAGAGAGAGACAGAGAGCGAGAAAGAGGCAGAGAGAGAAAGATAGACTGTTTATGAACTTATAATATTTATACATTCAAAATAATAATGACTTGTCTGATGAGATTATTAGCTGAAAAGCTGCGGCAGACTGGGGTGAGAAAGTTCTTTTTGTTCAGGTGTGAGATGATTTTACGACAGTTGAAATTAAACTTCTAACCGTAGCCTCCTACTGCCCCCTACTGGTTAAAAGTCACTTAGTATTGCTTTAAGATGAAGTTTAGAGATGTGAACTCAGTGGTCTCCCTTTAAATGGGGCGCGTTATGTAAACGTCCTCTCAACATGATCCCGTTGACATCTAAAAGAGGATAACTGCTGCTCCTGCTAGCAAATCGCTGCACTGCTCCGTCTTTAGGTTTCAAGTGAGCAGCTGCCTCAGCTTTTATTTTCTCTCAACAATAGTTAAATCCCTTCATGTCCAGGATCAGCGCCGAATGAGGGCTAATGTTTTGTTTTCATCCCTTACGTATTGAGCTCACTTTTGATCTGTTCCTGTTCAGATTAATTCCAACAAAGCTGTTCATATTTACAACTATTTACTGTTGTTTACCAGGAAGAGGAGAGTGAAATCTTCCTGCATTAACTGTTTTAGTGAGAAGCCATTTTTATCTTTTCTCTTCGGAACTTGTAATTTTGTTGCAACACTCTCAGACTCTCAACTACTAACAAGTCAAATTTTAGCTCCATATCTGTTAGATTGATTAACTTTTAGCCATGTTTGGGTTTGAAAATGTCGATTAGCTGTGGCAGCTGTCTAAAACTGGGTTGACTACAAAAGTGAATCAGTGGCAGATGTAGCCTCACCAAATAGGCTACATCCTCTGACCTTTGACCTCTGTTGACCATCACAACAATAATCCATCTTTTTCCCAATAACTTGGAATACAATCACTCTTGGATTATGTTTTAACCTGAATCAAGATCCCTACAGGTGTCCAACTGTCCACTTTCAGGTGTCCATCTCCCAGATGACCTTAACTGGACACTAGCTGGTCTAATAAAACACTCTCTGTAAAGAAGTCTTTTCTTTAAAACCACAGGCTGGTGTTCCAACTGTAATCTCTTGTTTACAGAACATTCTCTGGTTGTTCCTGTTCAGGGTCACCTACACACTCACACCCAAAGTGTTATAATGCTTCTCTGCTATTTTCATGCATTTTCTACCATTATAATGTGAGTGTTAACGGGCGGAAGTCATGTGACTTGGTAACTCCCTCACAGTCCCTTGTCCAATCAGAACGATTCACAACTCCACTAACGCAGTTCTGATTAGTACACTTAACATCTTCTGATTGGTTAAATTTAAGATAACTCGTCTCAAAACTAATACTCAGTTCCGGTACAAGTCAGTCTTGTCTTGACAGTCTTGTCGAGTCTTCATACAGTCTCAGTCTTGGTCTGAGCTACAGCCTGAAAGCAGTTGGAGCTGCTATGCTGCTATCTTAGCTGAACCCTTATCAGCTTTGAACAAGGCCTTGAGAGACCTGCCTCTCGTCTCTCCCTCTCAGTCTCTCCCTCACCACGGGAGAGATCAGAAATGAGTTCAGCATGCCTGCTGAAATGCCTCCCTTGCTGACCGGGACGTGTCCACGGACTGTCCGGCGAGGTCCTCGGCGGCCACGCCTTCCAGGACCACCACTCCGAGTCTGGGGACTCCAGCCTCAGCTCGTGGAGAAACCAACGCCTGCCAGATCTAGGAGCGTCCACCTTTCAGTGAGCGAACACCACTTTCTGATCGAGAGGTTTGCTTTGATAAAGCTTAATTCTTCCAAACTAAATTAAGCCAAAACTAAATCCCATTCCAAACTCAGATTAGCCTAAATTGACTCTTAAAGTCACAACTAGGTTAACTAAATTAACTAACTTCCCTAGTCATTAAAACATGTGCTACGGTCCGTTAAAACTCACAATTAAAACTATCTTTAACATCCTCAACATGTTTAAGAATATTAATTGTGTTTACATCAAACTTTCAAACTGTCTTATCTGTCTGTGTTCTTAGGTTTTTCAAATTAAATGATTGTTCAATCTTATCTGGTCTCAGTTTACGTTATTAATAAGGTATTTCAATTCACGGTACTCTTTCAAAGAACCTAGATACCTTCAATAAATATTAGCTATTATCAGGGTTAAATGACAGTCTATCACTTTTCATTATAAACCAAAATTAAGCTAATGTTATTGAAGAGGGTGTAGTTAAAATAACTAAATAGTTATTTCAAAACGCTACACAGACAAACATTTAATGATTACTTTCTGAAATTTAACTTTGAACCCATCCAGTGGGTCAACACCTTTGAAAACGACAACGTTCACATTTTGGACAGAGAAGACTGATGGTTTGAGAGAGGAGTTAAAGAAGCTATCTATGTCAAACGTGAAAAAACAACTTTAAACAGAGGAGGCAGTGGCAGTTCTAGAAAAAAAAATTAGAGAGGGGCCAGGCTGGGGCCAGCTGCTTTTGTAAAGGGGTACATTCTAAAACACTAAGCACTTAACATGGAGCTACATGGGGGCCAAGCTTGTTGTCAGGGGGGCACTGGCCCCTCTGGCCCCCCCTCTAGATCCGCCCCTGAGAGGAGGAGGACTCAGATTTCATCTTTGCAGCACCTACCAGTCTGCTCTGAACTTGATTCCCAGACAATTCACGCCTCTAATCAAAACACCTCAACAGGATTCCAGTTGAATACAGTGGAGCGAACACCTCCTCAGGAGGCAGGAAGGAGGTGTGTCACAGACAAATGAAGATGAGCACAGTTTATAAGATCCTCTCTCCTTTACTATAGACAGAATCAACAAAGCTACTCAGATGAGCAGCGAAACGTCGTCAAAGAACCAAATAAGTCCAGTTGCCTTTATTTCAAACCCTTTTTTGGATTATCATGACCTGGATGACTGAGAACCTTCACCAGCATACTACAGAGTACTGAAGTTGTTCTGATCCTGTTTGGGGTGTTCCTGACGGTCTTGAAGAGGAGAGTGTCTGGTTTGGGAATCTCAGCTCGAAGCTGCTTTCATAAAACAATGCTGGCAATTTGCCGCGAACCTGAGCCGGCATCTGGGAGCCTTTGGTCGTTCATCAGTGGTCAGACCGTGCCGGTAATGTTGTGCAATCATGTGCGTTTCACAAAAGATTTCTCGTGGCGGTATAAAGGAGGTATGGGGGCGGTCTTCACACTATCAATGCGCAGGGTACAGAGACGTGAGACGGAAGTGCTCATATAAACAGACAGGCAACTTCTGCTTCAGCCAGAAGCTCCCGGATCTCGGTGTCGCTCCAGTTTGTCATCTCCGCTGAGTGTTTACAAATGTGCAACAGCTTTCCCATGTTTACATGATTTTTAAATACTTTCTCTGGTCGGGGGTCGGCTCACTTTTTCCACGTTATTAGTGACACCTCCCTCTGTTGCGCCAAGGTGTAATCTTCATTCACAAGTCCGATGTTGCGGTAATATTACTACCAAGCGTGGCGGCACGGATGCCGCAAAATTCCCGCATCACCATGCCGCCACAGCGCGTTCATAAGACACATCGTGGTGGCAGTATTACGCCAATTTGCCGGCACGGTGTGTCTTATGAAAGCGGCATCAGAGTCTTGTCTCTGATTATGCAGACGATGTGGTTGTTTGCATGGAGAGTGTCTGGGTTTCCCTCCTGGACTTGTTACCTCTGAGCTGACCTTGGATAGACAGTGAGAAATGGATTTATGGACAGGGGTGCACACAATTTTTCATACCATGTACTCAAGGGAGAACCTGGCGCTCTTGTCTGGTACGCACGCCGGGGTGTGTGTGTCATTTTTCAGAAAGAAAATTAAGACAAAAAACTTTGATCTCTATTTATTTTGTAGCAACATTTTTCTGCTCAATCCACAGCATTTAATTCAAGATGTCAATCCAATGCTTAAATAAAATGTTTAATCATATAAGAACAAATTAAATGGTGAAAAGACTTCTGATCACCTCTCGGGTCAGACAGAGCCGCTCACTGCCGACAGCTGTAGTATGGGGGGGGGGGGGGGG
>SSNR01000111.1:869-54449 GCA_006937965.1 Callopanchax toddi | reverse complement strand
GGGGGGGGGGGGGGGGGGATCAAGGTGTTCTGATTAGTGCTGTCATGCGATTAAAAAAATTGTGCGATTAATTAATTATGATCTGTAATTAATTAATCTAATTAATCGCATTTTTAATCGCATCTAAAGAAATGGCTAAAAAAGCCCTCCTCTTGAGTTATTGTCATTTAAATTCATTAAATGATTGTGTCAGACCAGTAGATTGATATAGAACAACATAAAGTGTCTTTCTGAAGTCATTTATTGTGTTTAACAGACTTGAACAGATTCAGTCCCAGTGCAACCATTACTTTGGTCAGTGGACTCCAGTAGCAGCTCTGTTAACCCCTCATCTGATTTTAGGTTGTTTTATCTGCTGTAAAGCACATTGTGTTGTTCTGAAGGAAATGTGCTCTATAAATAAAGTTTGATTTGATTTTCCACCAAGAATAAAATTTAAATTTCAATGGTGGGGGGGCACAACTTGAATACAGGGGTGGGAGGAGGTGGAGAAGAGGGTCTGAACTGTTTAAAAAGAGCCATAATATCAACCCTACACCTAAAAACAACAGCCAGGATCCATTTAATATAGAGCAACATTGCTTTAGACTGTAAACACTACAGGACTTTAAACTGACTTTAAAAACGAGCAGAGGACACGTCCCCCCTGCACCCCCCCAAACTACATCCATGTCTTCCATCAGGCACTGCTGACTGGACCGGTTCATAACACCGCCAGTCCAGCGGTGTACTGGTAACCAGTGGTCAGCGCTGTGCTGGACAAGCGGTGGAAACTGAGCCAGCCGGTCGCGCACCGGACCAGCTGATATTTAAGGCTGAAATACACCAGCGGTCAGCGCTGCGCCACGTCGCGCTGTTGCTTTGAATATAAACCGTTGTAGTCCGTCAGATCACTCAGTGTAGGCTGCTAGTGATCAGCGCTGCGCTCCACAAGCGGTGGAAGCTGTCAGCCGGTCGCGCACCGAACCGGCTGACAGCTACGTGTAATCAGTGATCAGAGCTGTGCTGGGCTGACGGTGGTCATCGGTTCCGGTCGAGTAGCTCGTGAAATGAGCAGGTCGTTTTAATTTGCACTTCCTGTTGCAGCGGGTTCAGATAAATAGCGCTCTACAAGGTGATGCCGGTTTCATAACACCGCTATGGCCATCAGCTGTTTTGTCTCGGCATCATGCGTAGGTCACGTGATCACTTCCTGAAAGTGAGGGGCTCTGAGCCTCACAGAGCTGCTCAGTGACACACAAACACCGCGAGGAGACCAGCTCAGCACACACACATCACTGCAGCGGCAGACTGCATGCAGAAACGGTCAAGTGATTAAATATGCGATTAACGCGATTAAAAAAAATAACGCGTTAATTAGGGCTGTAATTAATTAATCGTAATTAACGCGCTAATCTGACACCTCTAGTTCTGATCACTCCTGACTGAACACAGTTAGTATTAACGTGCAGTAGCTCGTATAAAAGTCCAAAACAACACGTTATCTTAGACAGAAATAGATGAGTCTGGTTTCTCTATCAGAGAATCACGCATCAGAGAATGGATCAGTTAATGATCAGTGATAGTTTGTTCTGGTTAACTAAGATGACTGATTCTGATAGAGAGAACTTGATATGTGATGACAAAATGAACGTCTATCTCAGAGGGGAATTATTTATCAGCTGATTCAAAGCGCGCCGCCACGAGCTGTTGGGTTGGGCACGGGTTAAAACGCACGAGCGCGGATCCGTGAACCGTGTCCCGAACCACAGAGGGCGATCCGTACAGATCATGGATCTATTGTGACCCGTTGCACCCCTCCTGGGCATGTGTGAGTTGCGTGCGTGGGTCGGATGTTCTGTGATTGTGTGTGTGTTGAAGCGTGCATCCAAGGAGCTCTGCTGTGTAATGGCACTGTGCCACACGCATTGGAGATGCTGTGAGTGAGTGTGTGTGTGTGTGTGTGTTGGAGGTCCTGCCTGTGTGTCCACTATCTTCAGAGGTCATGTGAGCACTCATTCACTGAGCTGCAACAGGATGTGAAGCTCGTCAGATCGAGGGGTCTCCCATTGGGACCGCGCAGCGCTAGTCCGCAAAGGCGCGTTTGGGCAGTGGGTTCTGGTACGCATGAATGAAATCCGGTTCTCATGAGGACCAGCGTACTGCTTGTGTGCACCCCCGTTTGTGGATGAGGGAACATGTTGTGATGTTTCTCCTCCAAACATCACCCTCCCTCTGCTGAGCCTCCTCTCGTCTCACTCTTCCAGGAGCATTTTTCAGATTGAGATCTTTAAATGGTTGTGCTGAGATGAATTTCCTGGTCACAGATGGACAGACTGAGGAGGTGTGATCTTAAAGCCATACTCAGTAGCCAGGTAAACAAACGAGGTCTCGCTAGCTATTTTACAGAAACACGTCTCGGTGAACTCACCCCTCCAGTCGGGTAAAATCCATACGCCAGCCTTCCCGCGGACATTGATACCACGGTTTGCAAAGGTGACAAAGCAGAGTCAAACTCCAGCCACAGAAATGTTCCCCCAGCTTTTCCTCTTTTCACCTCCAAATGTTTTTAGTTTTCTGCTAGCTGAAAGGTGTTTTTTGGGGCGACTCTGGTATTTTTATCTTAAAATGGAATCACCTGCCGGCTCTCTGTCCTACTTCTACTTTCACTTCCGGGATGTTCTGCCCCAAAATGTGTCCGGGCGGATTAATGCTAATCCAAGCATTGAGGAAATACGGCAGACAGACAGCTGGATTGTCCAATCCTATCGTTCGGTCCGAACGATAGGATTGGCTGAAGTTTTTAGAGAACTGCGGGACAACTACTTTATTGATTTCTTTCGGGTTTTTTTTAATCTCCACAATATATTTATGGCTATACTATGTTGGAACGTTGTTGAGGCTTTAAAAAAAAAAACGTTAAAGGCTACATTGTTTACCTGGCTACTGAGTATGCCTTTAAGGTGTCCTTTCAAAAACAGGCTCAGACATCAGCAGCTACCTGGTAGCAGTCATTTGCTCTGGAGCATGTGCGTACAGCGTGCTCCTGTTAGTAGGAAAAGTTTCATCAAAATGTAAATGGGATGACACGTCTCTATACAGGCTGCTGTACATCAGCTCTTCCTCCAGTGTGCAGGAGCTGCGTTAATGTGTTGATTGTGATCTTCTTGCAGATAAAAAGGCGGACTGCACGTTGACACTGGGTGATGAGGATCTGCTGGATTTGATGACTGGAAAGTTGAACCCGCAAGCGGTTTGTGAATCTAATAAATCTGGTTTTGTTGTTTAAGTGTAAAAAACCAAATCATTGTTTAGACCGGCTCTCGTGATCCAATAAATAAATAAAATAAATAAATAAAGATAAGATAAATCCAGTAATGTTATCCACAGAGATCTCAACAGCAAATGAAGCAGCTCTGACCAGTTTCCTCTGCAGCATGAGCTCAGGTGAAATTTGTCCTCAGCGCAGTGAGGTTTCCTACATGGGTACCATCATTCATTTGGTCTGGGTTTCCTGTCAGTTCTGGTCCAGTTCTTGTTTACAAAAGATTTAATAACCCAACTCAGAGTCATAAATGCATGGATGCACATGAACCCAATAAAAGTTTCACTTCAGTCTCAGAGAGGAATGCACACGTTATCATGAGATATAAAATCACATCATTTATTTTTCTTTCACTTCCTTTCAGAAGCGTTCTGCAAAGTGCACAGGACATTTTGGGCATTTGCTTTATTCCAGCTCCAGATTAAAGTAAACTCTTCTCGTCTTCTTCCGCTTATCCGGGTACGGGTCGCGGGGGCAGCATCCCAATTAGGGAGCTCCAGATGGTCTTCTTCCCAGCCACTTCTACCAGCTCCTCCGGCAGGATCCCAAGGCGCTCCAGGGCCAAACCAGAGATATATTTTCTCCAGCGTGTCCTGGGTCGACCCGGGGGCCTCCTGCTGGCAGGACATGCCCAGAACACCTCCCTGGGGAGGCGTCCAGGGGGCATCCTAACAAGATGCCTGAACCACCTCAGCTGGCTCCTCTCTACATGAAGGAGCAGCGGTTCTACTCTGAGTCTCTCCCGGATGTCCGAGCTCCTCACCCTATCCCTAAGGCTGAGCCCGGCCACCCTGCGGAGAAAACTCATTTCAGCCGCTTGTATCAGCAATCTCGTTCTTTCGGTCATTACCCAAAGCTCATGACCATAGGTGAGGATTGGGAGGTAGATCGATCAGTAAATCGAGAGCCTTGCTTTCTGGCTCAGCTTCTTCTTCACCACAACAGACCGGTTCAGCGTCCGCATCACTGCAGACGCTGCCCCAATCCGCCTGTCAATCTCCCGCTCCCTCCTTCCCTCACTTGTGAACAAGACCCTGAGATACTTGAACTCCTCCACTTGAGGCAGGACCTCTCTCCCGACCTGGAGTTGGCAAGCCACCCTTTTCCGACCGAGAACCATGGCCTCAGACTTGGAGGTGCTGATCCTCATCCCCGCCGCTTCACACTTGGCTGCAAACCTCCCTAGCAAGAGCTGAAGGTCAGAGCCTGATGAAGCTAGGAGGACGACGTCATCCGCAAAAAGCAGAGATGAGATTCTCCTGTCACCAAACTCAACACCCTCCACACCACGGCTGCCCCTAGAAATCCTGTCCGTAAAGGTTATGAACAGGATCGGAGACAAAGGGCAGCCCTGGCGGAGTCCAACCCTCACTGGGAACAGGTCCGACTTACTGCCGGCTATGCGGACCAGACTCACACTCCTCTGGTACAGGGACTGAATGGCCCTTAACAAAAGACCATCCACCCCGTACTCCTGGAGCGCCCCCCACAGGGTGTCCCTGGGGACACGGTCATAAGCCTTCTCCAAATCCACAAAACACATGTGGATTGGTTGGGCAAACTCCCATGACCCCTCCATCACCCTAGCGAGGGTAAAGAGCTGGTCCACAGTTCCATGACCAGGACGAAAACCACATTGCTCCTCTTCTATCTGAGGTTCAACTATCGACCGGACCCTCCTCTCCAGTACCCTGGAGTAGACCTTCCCAGGGAGGCTGAGGAGTGTGATCCCCTATAGTTGGAACACACCCTCTGGTCCCCCTTCTTAAAAATGGGAACCACCAGCCCGGTCTGCCACTCAAGAGGAACTGCCCCCGATGACCACGCAGTGTTGCAGAGACGTGTCAACCACGACAGACCTACAACATCCATAGCCTTGAGATACCCAGGTCAGATCTCATCCACCCCCGGGGCTCCGCCACTGCGTAGTTTTTTGACTACCTCAGCGACTTCTGCCCCAGAGATTGGACAGTCCGTCCCCAGGTCTCCCAGCTCTGGTTCCTCATATGAATGCGTCGGTGGGATTGAGGAGCTCCTCAAAATTAAAGTAAACTGAATCATAAAACATAAAAGCTTGTTAGTTTGAACCAGACACGTTTGAGAGCACAATAAATTCCCTGGATTTATGTTTCAACGCCTGCAGTGGACACACAAACTGTTGGTTTTCTGGGGCAGCTCACCCATCTGTAGAAACCCATTTGTTTTCTCAGAGATCTGCTGAATCCACGTCTGTCTGCCGTCTCTGACCCAGTTTCACTGATGATGGGAGAAGGGAAACTTTTAACCCAACTTCAGACTCATCATTAACTTTATTTAGAGGATTGTGCCAAATTCAGCCTAAACAACGATAACATGCTGTGAATATTGTGCCAGCAAAAGCCCGCCTGAGTGGTGTGTGTGCGTGCGTGCGTAGAACTAAAACAGCCAGAACATTAAGAAATTATAATAATGCCAGTTATTCTAGGTCAGAGGTCACTAACAAGTATATTGCAGTCCAGATCTTTACCCAGAGCAGATTCTGTGCGGATTGCGCAGCAAATTGAGGTCCCGATCCTCAGACCAGGCTCTTTAGTTAGTTATCTTGGATTATCCTGACTCGTCTCTTTAGTTAGTTATCTTGGATTATCCTGACTCGTCTCTTTAGTTAGTTATCTTATCCTGACTCGTCTCTTTAGTTAGTTATCTTGGATTATCCTGACTCATCTCTTTAGTTAGTTATCTTATCCTGACTCGTCTCTTTAGTTAGTTATCTTGGATTATCCTGACTCGTCTCTTTAGTTAGTTATCTTATCCTGACTCGTCTCTTTAGTTAGAGTTATCTTGGATTATCCTGACTCGTCTCTTTAGTTAGTTATCTTATCCTGACTCGTCTCTTTAGTTAGTTATCTTATCCTGACTCGTCTCTTTAGTTAGTTATCTTATCCTGACTCGTCTCTTTAGTTAGAGTTATCTTGGATTATCCTGACTCGTCTCTTTAGTTAGTTATCTTGGATTATCCTGACTCGTCTCTTTAGTTAGTTATCTTATCCTGACTCGTCTCTTTAGTTAGTTATCTTATCCTGACTCGTCTCTTTAGTTAGAGTTATCTTGGATTATCCTGACTCATCTCTTTAGTTAGTTATCTTATCCTGACTCGTCTCTTTAGTTAGTTATCTTATCCTGACTCGTCTCTTTAGTTAGTTATCTTATCCTGACTCGTCTCTTTAGTTAGTGTTATCTTGGATTATCCTGACTCGTCTCTTTAGTTAGTTATCTTATCCTGACTCGTCTCTTTAGTTAGTTATCTTATCCTGACTCGTCTCTTTAGTTAGAGTTATCTTGGATTATCCTGACTCGTCTCTTTAGTTAGTTATCTTATCCTGACTCGTCTCTTTAGTTAGTTATCTTGGATTATCCTGACTCATCTCTTTAGTTAGTTATCTTATCCTGACTCGTCTCTTTAGTTAGTTATCTTATCCTGACTCGTCTCTTTAGTTAGAGTTATCTTATCCTGACTCGTCTCTTTAGTTAGTTATCTTGGATTATCCTGACTCGTCTCTTTAGTTAGTTATCTTATCCTGACTCGTCTCTTTAGTTAGTTATCTTGGATTATCCTGACTCATCTCTTTAGTTAGTTATCTTATCCTGACTCGTCTCTTTAGTTAGTTATCTTGGATTATCCTGACTCGTCTCTTTAGTTAGTTATCTTATCCTGACTCGTCTCTTTAGTTAGTTATCTTATCCTGACTCGTCTCTTTAGTTAGAGTTTTCTTGGCTTATCCTGACTCGTCTCTTTAGTTAGTTATCTTGGATTATCCTGACTCGTCTCTTTAGTTAGTTATCTTGGATTATCCTGACTCGTCTCTTTAGTTAGTTATCTTATCCTGACTCGTCTCTTTAGTTAGTTATCTTGGATTATCCTGACTCGTCTCTTTAGTTAGTTATCTTATCCTGACTCGTCTCTTTAGTTAGTTATCTTGGATTATCCTGACTCATCTCTTTAGTTAGTTATCTTATCCTTACTCGTCTCTTTAGTTAGAGTTATCTTGTATTATCCTGACTCGTCTCTTTATAGTTATCTTGGATTATCCTGACTCGTCTCTTTAGTTAGTTATCTTATCCTGACTCGTCTCTTTAGTTAGTTATCTTATCCTGACTCGTCTCTTTAGTTAGTTATCTTATCCTGACTCGTCTCTTTAGTTAGAGTTATCTTGGATTATCCTGACTCGTCTCTTTAGTTAGTTATCTTATCCTGACTCGTCTCTTTAGTTAGTTATCTTATCCTGACTCGTCTCTTTAGTTAGTTATCTTGGATTATCCTGACTCATCTCTTTAGTTAGTTATCTTATCCTGACTCGCCTCTTTAGTTAGTTATCTTATCCTGACTCGTCTCTTTAGTTAGTTATCTTATCCTGACTCGTCTCTTTAGTTAGAGTTATTTTGGATTATCCTGACTTGTCTCTTTAGTTAGAGTTATCTTGGATTATCCTGACTCGTCTCTTTAGTTAGTTATCTTATCCTGACTCGTCTCTTTAGTTAGTTATCTTGGATTATCCTGACTCGTCTCTTTAGTTAGTTATCTTATCCTGACTCGTCTCTTTAGTTAGTTATCTTATCCTGACTCGTCTCTTTAGTTAGAGTTATCTTGGATTATCCTGACTCGTCTCTTTAGTTAGAGTTATCTTGGATTATCCTGACTCGTCTCTTTAGTTAGTTATCTTATCCTGACTCGTCTCTTTAGTTAGTTATCTTATCCTGACTCGTCTCTATAGTTAGTTATCTTGGATTATCCTGACTCATCTCTTTAGTTAGTTATCTTATCCTGACTCGTCTCTTTAGTTAGTTATCTTATCCTGACTCGTCTCTTTAGTTAGTTATCTTATCCTGACTCGTCTCTTTAGTTAGTTATCTTATCCTGACTCGTCTCTTTAGTTAGAGTTATCTTGGATTATCCTGACTCGTCTCTTTAGTTAGAGTTATCTTGGATTATCCTCACTCGTCTCTTTAGTTAGAGTTATCTTGGATTATCCTGACTCGTCTCTTTAGTTAGTTATCTTATCCTGACTCGTCTCTTTAGTTAGAGTTATCTTGGATTATCCTGACTCATCTCTTTAGTTAGTTATCTTATCCTGACTCGTCTCTTTAGTTAGTTATCTTATCCTGACTCGTCTCTTTAGTTAGTTATCTTATCCTGACTCGTCTCTTTAGTTAGAGTTATCTTGGATTATCCTGACTCGTCTCTTTAGTTAGTTATCTTATCCTGACTCGTCTCTTCAGTTAAGAGTTATCTTGGATTATCCTGACTCGTCTCTTTAGTTAGTTATCTTATCCTGACTCGTCTCTTTAGTTAGTTATCTTATCCTGACTCGTCTCTTTAGTTAGTTATCTTGGATTATCCTGACTCGTCTCTTTAGTTAGTTATCTTGGATTATCCTGACTCGTCTCTTTAGTTAGTTATCTTATCCTGACTCGTCTCTTTAGTTAGTTATCTTATCCTGACTCGTCTCTTTAGTTAGAGTTATCTTGGATTATCCTGACTCGTCTCTTTAGTTAGTTATCTTGGATTATCCTGACTCGTCTCTTTAGTTAGTTATCTTATCCTGACTCGTCTCTTTAGTTAGTTATCTTATCCTGACTCGTCTCTTTAGTTAGAGTTATCTTGGATTATCCTGACTCGTCTCTTTAGTTAGTTATCTTGGATTATCCTGACTCGTCTCTTTAGTTTGTTATCTTATCCTGACTCGTCTCTTTAGTTAGTTATCTTGTCCTGGCTCGTCTCTTTAGTTAGTTATCTTATCCTGACTCGTCTCTTTAGTTAGAGTTATCTTGGATTATCCTGACTCGTCTCTTTAGTTAGTTATCTTATCCTGACTCGTCTCTTTAGTTAGTTATCTTATCCTGACTCGTCTCTTTAGTTAGTTATCTTATCCTGACTCGTCTCTTTAGTTAGAGTTATCTTGGATTATCCTGACTCGTCTCTTTAGTTAGAGTTATCTTGGATTATCCTGACTCGTCTCTTTAGTTAGTTATCTTGGATTATCCTGACTCGTCTCTTTAGTTAGTTATCTTATCCTGACTCGTCTCTTTAGTTAGTTATCTTATCCTGACTCGTCTCTTTAGTTAGTTATCTTATCCTGACTCGTCTCTTTAGTTAGAGTTATCTTGGATTATCCTGACTCGTCTCTTTAGTTAGTTATCTTATCCTGACTCGTCTCTTTAGTTAGAGTTATCTTGGATTATCCTGACTCGTCTCTTTAGTTAGAGTTATCTTGGATTATCGGGATAACCCAAGATAACTCTAACTGGCAAAACCAGGCCTTTACTTTTATAAAATGATTAAAAAACCTGTTAATTGAAAGAGAGAGGACTTTTTTTTCTGTGACTGGATAATTCTGAGAAATTGAACTGAAAAAGTCAAGCCGAGTTTGAATGTTGTTGTGTAAACGCTGTAGTTCAAAGACATATTTTAAAAGTAGACATATTCTTATCTCTCGTCACTCCAGGCATTCTTTAAAGGGAAGCTGAAGATCACTGGGAACATGGGCCTGGCCATGAAGCTGCAGACCCTCCAGGTGGCACCAGGAAAAGCCAGGCTGTGACAACATTTCTGCCTGTAGAGTCCACTAAATAACAACATTGACTTTATTCCTTGATGGTGTGCTCAGACTTGAGAGCTGCTCTCAGCAGCTTCACTTCCAGCTTCTCATGGTCTGTGAATGCAGCCTGCTTCTGCTCTTGATGTTGGTCTGAAAGCAATTTAAAATAATATAAATATTTTAGGAGTGTCAATTACAAAAGTCATCATGTTTTACTGACCACATTTCCCCCCATTTCTACTGATTTGTCTCTGGAAAAATAACCTGCTTGTTAATTTGATAATTTTGCACAAAAATTACAAATAAACACATTTATCTCACTTTGATAAATAAAATATTAACTTCAGACACTCTGGATGGTTTTTTAAAAAGAAGTCGTGGTCAGTGATTTATTTTATGAAACCATATGTTGACATTTGGTGATAGAGACTGATTTTTCATCATCAGGTGATCATCTTGTTTCAATTCATATTTATATACAGGTGTGCACATAACTGGTACACCAATACGCATGTGCCCAGATGTCATTTGTGTACCTGATCCCTCTGCCTGAATGTGCATTTGCAGACCAGTTCTGTCATGTGGAACTATGTCTGGGGACTCTTTGTTGCAACACCTAAGTGTGCATTGCTAATTAGCTGATCCATCTCAGTGGACTAATGGGTTTATGGGGGAAAGATGCGCATTAGGCCAGCTTGTGTAATCAGTGAGCTCAACTGAGGGAATTTATTTTTCCTGCAGTTTACTGCTTTTAAACTCTAAGAAAGAAAGAGCAAAACACCAGTGGTTGAAACGCTACGCTAATGTTCCCCCAGGTTTCTCCTCTTTCTACGTCCAAACGTTTTTAGTTTTCTGCTAGCTGAAAATGTGTTTTTCTTTTTGGGACTCTGGTAGTTTTTCCTCAAATTGAAGCGCTAACAGCCGGCTGTTTCTGTCTTTCTCTCACTTCAAATCAAATCAAATCAAACTTTATTTATATAGCACCTTTCATGCCAGAGCGAGCAACACAAAGTGCTTGACAGATTAAAATGACCCATACAACCCACATTCCCTCCCTTTCCCACACATAGAACAATTATGACACTCTCCCCTCCCAGTCCACAACCCATTCCCAGGCACACATACACCCACACATACACATCAAAACCACAGTAAACACTATGTTGAGCTCACTTCCTGGATGTTCTGCTTTAAAATTCTCCAGCACGCATTAATGGAGGATCCAAGCAGTGAGGAAGTGCAGCGCTTCAGCTAGACAGACAGCCGGATTGTCCAATAGTTTCTTTCGATCCGAAATGTATGATTGGCTGAGGTTTTTAGAGAACTGCGATGGAACCACCTTATTAATTTTGTTTTATTTTAATTGTCACAATATATTCATAGCTATACTATGTTAGAACTGTGTTAAGAGGCATGAAAGGAAAGTGTTGAGCTAATTTGTTTTTGAAATTATACGGAGCAGCTTTAAGAGGTTGCTGGCTGATTAAGAGCCCATGTGGGTCAGTGCACATTAAAGCACAATGAGGAAGCTTTCTGCCAGACTATTACATTGGATTCAGACGGTAGTGCAGTTGGTAGCACCTGCTGTCTTGCAGCAAGAAGGTTTTAGATTCACATCTCAGCTGTTGCCTTTCTGTGTGAATTTGCATGTTCTCCCCATGCTTGAAACAGTTCACATCCAAACAGCTTCTCTGGGAGGCCATTCTGACTTCCTGCAAAGAGATTCAAGCAGAAACTGAAGTTCAATTGATGCAAGAATTGGGAAGATCCAAATCTGAGACCATGGTTCTCACCCAGAAAAGGGTGGCTTGCCAATTCCAGATTGGGGGAGAGGTTCTATCTTAAGTGGAAAAATTCAAGTATCTGTGTCTTGTTCACGAGTGAGGGAAGGAGGGAGATCAACAGGCGGATTGGTCTGCAGCGATGTGGATGCTGAGCTGGTCTGTCATGGTAAAGGAGCGGAGTCAGAAAGCAAGACTCTCTATTTACTGGTCGATCTACGTCCCTATCCTCACCTATGGGCATGAGCTTTGGGTAATGACCAAAAGATTAAGATCACGGATACAAGCGGCCGAAATGAGTTTCCTCTACAGGGTGCCTGGGCTCAGCCTTACAGATAGGGTGAGGAGCTCAGATATTCAGGAGAGACCCAGAATAGAACCACTGCTCCTCAATATTGAGAGGAGCCAGTTCAGGTGTTTCATCTGGTCAGGATGCCTCCTGGACGCCTCCCTAGGGAGGTGTTTCAGGCATGTCCTGCTAACAGGAGGTCCCCTGGTCGACCCAGGAGAAAATACATGTTTAATCTGGTCCGGGAACACCTTGGAGTCCTGCTGGTGAAGGTGGCCGGGGAGAGGACGGTCTGGGACTCCCTACTTGGGATGCTGCCCTCGCGACCCAGAAGAAGGTGAGACTATCAAACAAGGGGTCCTATGTTCAAATGTAACTGGACTTATTAAGATGTTTTTGATCGGAAAAATCACTTGATTCTAGTAAATATGATGACCTAATGCTGTAAATTCAACGAAGGACCATTTCAATCTTTTACAACTTAAGGTTTTGAAACTCTGCTGTACGTGATCATTTGTAACAACACATTTTAAGTTTGATTTTTGAAAAAGATACTGTCCTCATTGGTAGGTTTGTTAAATGTTTGACTTAAAATGATGTTGCCTGTAAAAACAACTCTGTGTAGATTAGAAAATCTATTCAGATGTTGAATACTTAGAGTAAACTCAAACAATCCCAGAGTTACAGGTGTGATGATTCCTCTACCTTTCTACTGCGTGGAGGATCATCATGTCTGAGGAGAATGTAATACTATAACTAAAACTGTCATCTTCATTTAATTCATAATGTCAGGTTCAAATATGTAGCAATGATGTTTTGTTCTCTTTGCTTTCTAGTAGTCATCCACACATCTCCTTTGATTTCCTCAGATTAGATACAGTGGGGAGAGTAAGGTTTGACAAATGTACAATTTTTCATTCATTAAAGAATGGGTTATGGGTCAACATTAATTAATGGATCCGTTAACCTTAACAGATTGTTAAATTGTGATTTATTAATTCTTTATAAATTTATGAATTTAGGTCTACTTCACAGCGTCATGAACTTCCATCTCAGAACAGAGCACTGGTTGACTCACAGTGAGGTTTCAACAAACAAGTTAACATTCATCACATTTAAACTTGGTCTACAAACATTTTACTCAACTTATTCACACTCCTTCCTTTAATATGAATCCCTATGAACAATAACACACAACTTCTCAGGTACAATAAACAGTATCTGCTACCTGGTATACAGAAAATACACAACCACACCATCACCGTGGTGATCGTGGTGGTCGTGACAGAATTCCATCAGGAATTCTCCGGCGCTCGTTCTCTCACCTTCTCATGAGATTTACTTTTATAGATGCTCTGTTTCTATCTGTAGCAACACTGAACTCCAGAGTTTAATCTGCAAATCATTTCATTTTCAATAATCAAAATTCCACAACAGAAAACCTAACACACAAACTTGTATAAGACAACCGGCATATGGTTAATCTGTATTAAAGGTTAACATAACTTTACTTGTGCCACATTAGCATTTTTCTAATGGGTTTACAGGGGTATGTGCACATTATTGGCAGCTTTAGTAAGTAGTGAGCTGAGGGAATTTGTCTTTCCTGCAGTTTACTGATGTAAAAGTCTTAAGAAGGAAAGAGCAAAGCTTCTATTTATCCTTTTATTATAATTTTAAAGTACATGTTATTTATCTATAGGCTATTTGATGTTTTTATGTTTTTTCCATAATTTTTTTGTTTGAATTAGTTCATTTATCATTAAATTAGTTCATTTATCACAGAGAAAGTATACATCAGTAATTTCACACACCTCAGTATACTAGCTTTATTACATTTCCTAAAACTTCACTGGAAAAGTTTTTTTTTTTAACCAACAACAAAACCTTCTGAGGTGTAAAAGGTAATTTCACTTCTTAGACTGTTGTAATATTAAGCTCTGAAGAACATTTTGGGTCTGAGTCTTGAAAACTACTTTACCACTTCACCAGAGTTACTTTCTAAAGTTTTTAAAAGGCATCAAAAGTTTGACAAGTTAATTTGTTTTTCCCCTCTTGCAGCTGACTTGTGCATTCACCTCAGGAGGTTACTCTAACACTCATCAGTCAGACAGCTCCTTCCTGTTCAGAATACAGCAGTCAGAGGACATTTTAAACACATTTCTCTCTAATGAAATCACTTTACTGGCTCCTAGTTTAAAACAAACCTGTTCTGAATCCTGAAAGCATTTGATGGTTTTTGGTCCGGAGTACCTTGATGACTCGCTCACTGAAAAGCCATGTGTCCCCATTCTGCTGCACACAAACAGGTCATGTGTGCTTTGTGCAGACCTTGCCCACACATGTTTTTACAGCACTTTCAGCCTGATATGCTACATTTAAAAAATAAAGAAAAGCAACAGATCTCAGAGTTAATGCTTCTTTAACTGTTCCCCCTTCAGCAGCAGAGCAGAAAGCAGCAGATGAAACTGATGTTCCCTCTCTTCTTCACTGGTAAACGTTTAGTTTTCTGTAAAACTGCTGTTGCTTCCATTATGGTTATTTGTGGAAATGAAGTAGGTTTTAAGGTGGTGATGGTTAAAAGGAAAGGTTTGACATCTAAGCATGGCTGAAGGTGAGAGGATGAACTGAATCATTTATACATGGTATCTACACACATGAGCCTGTAGTCAGTTCTCAGCTGATCCAGGTCATCCAGTCTTTTACTTGTTTTTAAAAATCAAAAAACTACAACTAAATGTGTAAAAAACGAATATACAAACACAATGTGAACATTAGGCAAGATAAGAGCTACAGGATCAATAAACTAAAGGCCCCTGATGTTTCAGCCTCTCACTGATTTAATAAATCAGTCATGATCAACATAGTGTGGCTTCTTGGACAAAGAATTTACCAAAATCCCCGTTACGTGTGAGAATTAATGGAAAATATTCACTTCCTGTCAGTAATTGCTGGAAAATCTCTATCTCTGTCTCTATCAGTCTGAGTGGACAGGTCTCTATCAGTCTGAGTGGACAGGTCTCTATCAGTCTGAGTGGACAGGTCTCTATCAGTCTGTGGACAGGTCTCTATCAGTCTTTGTGGACAGGTCTCTATCAGTCTGTGTGGACATGTTTCTATCAGTCTGTGGACAGGTCTCTATCAGTCTGAGTGGACATGTCTCTATCAGTCTGAGTGGACATGTCTCCATCAGTCTGAGTGGACAGGTCTCTATCAGTCTGTGTGGACAGGTCTCTATCAGTCTGAGTGGACATGTCTCTATCAGTCTGAGTGGACAGGTCTCTATCAGTCTCTGTGGACAGGTCTCTATCAGTCTAAGTGGACATGTCTCCATCAGTCTGAGTGGACAGGTCTCTATCAGTCTGTGTGGACAGGTCTCTTTCAGTCTCTGTGGACAGGTCTCTATCAGTCTGTGTGGACAGGTCTCTATCAGTCTGAGTGGACATGTCTCCATCAGTCTGAGTGGACAGGTCTCTATCAGTCTGAGTGGACAGGTCTCTATCAGTCTGTGTGGACAGGTCTCTATCAGTCTGAGTGGACATGTCTCCATCAGTCTGTGTGGACAGGTCTCTATCAGTCTGTGTGGACAGGTCTCTCAGTCTAAGTGGACATGTCTCCATCAGTCTGAGTGGACAGGTCTCTATCAGTCTGAGTGGACAGGTCTCTATCAGTCTGTGTGGACGGGTCTCTATCAGTCTGAGTCGACATGTCTCTATCAGTCTCTGTGGACAAGTCTCTATCAGTCTGTGGACAGGTCTCTGTCAGTCTGAGTGGACAGGTCTCTATCAGTCTGTGTGGACAGGTCTCTATCAGTCTGTGTGGACAGGTCTCTATCAGTCTGAGTCGACAGGTCTCTATGTCTGTGTGGACAGGTCTCCATCAGTCTGAGTGGACAGGTCTCTATCAGTCTGAGTCGACAGGTCTCTTTCAGTCTCCGTGGACAGGTCTCTTATCAGTCTTGAGTCGACAGGTCTCTATCAGTCTGTGTGGACAGGTCTCTATCAGTCTTTGTGGACAGGTCTCTATCAGTCTGAGTGGACATGTCTCCATCAGTCTGAGTGGACAGGTCTCTATCAGTCTGAGTGGACAGGTCTCTATGTCTGTGTGGACAGGTCTCTATGTCTGAGTGGACAGGTCTCTTTCAGTCTCTGTGGACAGGTCTCTATCAGTCTGTGTGGACAGGTCTCTTTCAGTCTCTGTGGACAGGTCTCTATCAGTCTGTGTGGACAGGTCTCTATCAGTCTGTGTGGACAGGTCTCTTATCAGTCTGAGTCGACAGGTCTCTATCAGTCTGTGTGGACAGGTCTCTATCAGTCTGTGTGGACAGGTCTCTATCAGTCTCTGTGGACAGGTCTCTATCAGTCTGTGTGGACAGGTCTCTTATCAGTCTGAGTCGACAGGTCTCTATCAGTCTGTGTGGACAGGTCTCTATCAGTCTGTGGACAGGTCTCTTATCAGTCTGTGGACAGGTCTCTTATCAGTCTGTGGACAGGTCTCTTATCAGTCTGAGTCGACAGGTCTCTATCAGTCTCTGTGGACAGGTCTCTATCAGTCTGAGTCGACAGGTCTCTTATCAGTCTGTGTGGACAGGTCTCTATCAGTCTCTGTGGACAGGTCTCTTTTCAGTCTGTGTGGACAGGTCTCTATCAGTCTGTGTGGACAGGTCTCTATCAGTCTCTGTGGACAGGTCTCTATCAGTCTGAGTCGACAGGTCTCTATCAGTCTCTGTGGACAGGTCTCTTATCAGTCTGAGTCGACAGGTCTCTTATCAGTCTGTGTGGACAGGTCTCTATCAGTCTCTGTGGACAGGTCTCTTATCAGTCTGAGTCGACAGGTCTCTTATCAGTCTCTGTGGACAGGTCTCTTATCAGTCTGAGTCGACAGGTCTCTATCAGTCTCTGTGGACAGGTCTCTTTTCAGTCTGAGTCGACAGGTCTCTATCAGTCTGTGTGGACGGACAGGTCTCTTTCAGTCTGTCCTCCTGCATAGGCACTAATATTTCTGAATCTTTACAACTGTTTTATAATCTGGTCTACACTGTAAAAACTCAATAGATGTAATTTGGTATCTAAGTGACAATAAACCTAAAAAAGTAGATTTTTAAGTCCAAAGATTTATCTAAAATGCTTAGAAAATGTTAAATTTTTATCTAAACAAAATAAATGTAGATATTAATACATTTTAACAATGGTAATCGGTGTTCAATTAATTTTATTTTTAATTAAAATTTGAGCAAATAATTTATATGATACCTTAATTACAAACTGCTTTAATATTTGCTTATTAATCAGACAGGAATTAAAGTTCTATGTGACAACATATTTCAGTCAATTGGGGGGGGGGGGGGGGGGGGGAAGAGAAAAAAGAAGCTCTCTCTTCCTCACTCTGGCTGTGTGGGCCCTCCCTCTCTCCTCTCTCTCACTGAGACCGTGTGTGTGTGTGTGTGTGTGTGCGTGCGTGTGCGGGCGTGCGTGCAGCTCCAGAAACCGGTCCTGTGTGTGGACATCAGGCAGCGCAGGATTCTCAGGTGTTTTTCAGGCTTGAGGAAGAATGCATGTGTGAACCGAGCAACGTGCTCACCTGTACAGAGCTCACGCTGAAAACACTGCAGCCGCTGCGGGTCCACTGGTCCGACAGAAGGTGTCGGCTCCATACGTACTAAACAGAACCGGACCGAACCAAAAACCCAAACTAGTCTGAAAACGCCAGAAGCTGGAGCTGGACTTTGCCATCAGGTGTTTTTATCCTCAGTGGACCTGTAACTTTGAGCTGGACTGGACCACTGGGGCCGCTCGCGGTCTAAGAGCTGCTTCCTGCAGGCGCCGCTTCTGTCGTTTGAACATAAAGCATGCGCCCCCTGCTGGAGCGCAAAAGTAAGACGACCCCCCCTTTTTAAAATTATTTTTAATGAAAAAAACCTCATCTTATATGCGAGCAAATACGGTACTTTAAATTCACTAAGAATCTTGTAAAAGTTTAGTAAAATTACTTAAAAATCTATAGCATTAGGCCCGCTTCCACTATCTGAACTTAATAATAATAATAATTTATCCTTTATTGATCTCCTCAGGGAAATTCATCTCTGCATTTGACCCATCCTCATTGTTCGAGGAGCAGTGGCCTGCCAGCTCAGAATGGCGCCCTGGAGGCAGTTGTTGGGGGGGTTCAGTTTCTTGCCCAAGGATATTTCAACACATGGCCAGGCCGGGGAACTTCAGGGTAATTTTACCGGAACTTTGCGGCGCTCGAGTGTCTTCAGGGACATTTCAGGGACCAACGGAATCCCTGATCAGGGGCAGGTACTCAGTTCGGCCCGATAGACTCGCTGAGTGGGAAATGTGGCTAACTCGTGCTGACTGGTTGTGGGATGAAGGAAAATGATCAAAGCAGACCAAGCCGAAGTAAACTACCTGTGTGTTGTTGTCGGAGCTTGCAAAACGGCAGATACGTGCCGTCTTCAAGGTTGGATTAGTTCGTCATGAAGTCTACTCATCCTTCTGTTCAGCACTCCCATCACTGTGTATGAAAACAGCAAAATACGCAGCAACTATCGCTTCTTCGTCCATTGTTGATCAATATATTATTCTCCACTTCCTTGCCTGTTGGCGCCTTTACTATTGTCAGTGACGTCGATGCTGACGTCTTACAAAAGTTCCTGAAAGGTGGGGGCTGTAATGGAAACACAAGCGCTGAGCGGAATGAGCCAGCTGATTGTCCCGCTCGATTTTGCCCTTAAGTTCCGATTGTGGAAACGTGGCTATTGAAATGAAAGATGAATGTTTTTCAAAATAAAACTCAATTTCACAAGAAACATATTAAACTATTGATTTTTACTGTGTAATTCAAATATGTGAGTTAATATTTTAGCATTTGGGCGAGGTGGCATTAGCTCAGTTGGTAGAGTGGCCAGTCTGGTAACCAGAGGGTCACCAGTTCAATCCCCAGGTCCGGCTGGGTTAGATTGTCATTGTGTCCTTGGGCAAGACACTTCACCCACCTTGCCTGTGTGAATGTTGGTGGTGGTCAGAAGGGCTGATGGTGCAGAATGGTAGCCTCACCTCTGTCAGACTGCCCCAGGGCAGCTGTGACTACAGACGTTTGTCATAGTTTACCACCACCAGAGTGTGAATGAATAACGGAACTCTGTAAAGCGTCTTTGAGTGTCCTAAAAAGCGCTATATAAAACCAATGTATTATCATCATTATTATTTTTCTGTTCAATTTAATTTGTAAACTCTAAAATTCTCATCAATAATCTCCTAAATAGGATTCCCTGGTTTAAGTTTGCTTGACCATTTTAAAGAGATTGTCACACATAGAGTACAGTATTAATATTTATTCCATGAACACCATTTTGGTTCTTCTAAAGTGACTAAATTCAACAAGATAAATAAAACAACATGACTGTAGACCAGAGATAAACAGTGGGTGTGTTGGGGCTCATATAAAAGATTTGTTGATACAGTGAGCAATTGTCATGTTCTGCCCCCTGGTGTCCAGTTTGTGCCTGTATTCCTCCTCCTGTGTCCTGCACTAATCCCCTTCAGGTGTGTCTCGTCTCCTTGAATAGCTCCCTCCTATGTAATGCTTTGTTTTTTTCTGCAGGTGCACCCTGATGTAACATGTGCATATAGTCAGTGGTGTTTGAAAGATAAAGCAGAGCAATGATGGTGTGGAGAAGGCTAGCAAATAACAAGAAATCTCTGGAAACAGACAGCTAAATGTGAAAAAATATGAACCTTTTTCACTAAAATCAGCTGTTTGGGTATCATGCTGTCCCTTCTCAGTTCTGACAAATGCAGATTCCTCTTCAGTGCGTTTGCTCCAGTTATAGAGAACAAAGCATAGGTCTATGGTAAAGATTCATGTGCCTGAGACATGCGCAGAAGACCCCAAAGAAACAGGAAGTACATAACATGGCCTTTCGGTCCGGTAAACAATAGTGACAGAACATTTTAAAACTACACCTAAAAGCAGATTATACACAGCACTCACAGTATGTATAATGGATAGATTGTTTAGTTTAAGTTTCACGATTTTTTAAAACTATTTTGTGATTCTAATCTTCTACTTCTTCCTCCTCCTCCTGTGAGACTGATGGGGCAGCGCCCTAGCACCCCCTATTGACAGGCCGCCACTGCCCATCCTCCTGGCCATGAGGAACTGTTCCCAGTGGTCCCAGAAGCAAAACCGACTCATTGGCAGAGCAACTCTGGACCTGCAGACCTATCTGTGGTGGCTGGGATCGGCAGTCATGGATGCTGGGGAGCCAGCCTTTGCTTCTACCACCAGCTTTTTGGTGCCAATGCTTGACACTGCCTTCCCTCCACGGTTTCACGCAGCAAGGGAACGGACCTGCCAATGCTCAGCAGCAGCTGTGACTGTTGGTGTCAGAGAAACGCGGCTCTTTATTGGGGACTCGACGTCAGGGAGATGTTTCTTGGTTAATTCCAGTTCACAGAAAAGCCTGGTCACAGCTGACAATGGTGAAAGCTGTGACCTATTGTTGACTGCAGCTAATGGATCCCCCATTAAAACTTTGGTGAAAGGTTGGTGACTGTATATTTCCATAAATGTGACTTTGAGTGGAATGTAATTGTGGCAGTGAGTTCAATTCCTTTCCTGGGTGCTGCTGACTTTCTCTGTGCACATGGACTTCTAGTTGACTTGGCCAACAGGTGGTGCTGTTAATGGTTAGAGTTCTTTTAATGCAGACATGTGAGGTAAGTTTTATTTACCTTTACTTGACATGTTTCGACCCACTGCTCAGGTCTTCATCATCCGTCGCCCTTCGGACGAACACAAACATCAGTGACACTTCTGATGAAGACCTGAGCAGTGGGTCGAAACACGTCGAGTGAAAGGTAAATAAAACTTACCTCACAAATATTACATGTCTGCATTAAAATAACTCTAACCATTAATTTAAGAAAAAGACATGATGAACTTCATAAAGTAAGTGGTGCTGTGTCTTTTGTATCAATGCATTGTATGACATGGGGGCTAGGGCTAGGCCTCGAATGCATGCTAATTTCCTTTACACTGGTGATGTTTTTCAGCATGCGTCGTCTGAACTCCACATCCTCTCAGTCCCTACCATTTCTAGTTCTATAGCTCAGTGTTTAAAAAACTTTTTTCATCCAAGGTAAATTTTTTCATTGAAAAAAAATCACAAAGCACACTACTTCCCACGCCATTGCCTTGACGTAAATGGTAAAATGGCCTGTATTTGTATAGTGCTTTCCTAGAGTGCTTCACTCCCCAAAGCACTGTTCAACACATCAGTCATTCACACACACACATTCACACACTGGCGATGATCAGCTACATTGTGGCCTCAGCTGCCCTGGGGCACACTGACAGAAGTGGAGATGCCATGCACCGACACCACCAGGTCCCTCTGACCACCACCAGTAGACAAGGTGGGTGAAGTGTCTTGCCCAAGGATGCAGCGACAATGTAACCCAGCCAGAGCTACATGACGTCCCTGACGTAGCTCAGCTAGCTTTCACATGTGCCAAGTTTGCTAACATGGATTGTCTGAGCATAGTGCAACACTAACAGCCCACAGGCTTGCCTATTGCACATGGTTCCAAAATCTGATGGCCAGTGGCGCCCTTGTAGAGATAGTGTCACGGAAAGTGATTGGTACCCCATTCCTCACATTCAGGATTTTTCTTTACACCTCGCTGGAACCTCCATCATTTCAAATGTAAATTTGATGCGTGGTTACCATCAAGTTCATGTAAACGTGGAGGACATTCCTAAAACTGCCATTATCACCCCCTTTGGCCTTAAATGTGCCACACAAACCTTCCAGCTGTTAATGGACTTCGTTTTATGAAGATGTATTTTGTTTTCATCTATTTAGAGGACATTTGGGTTTCCAGCCACTCTGCCAAACAGCACATTGACCATCTGTGCCATGTTTTCCAACATTTAGCTGGACATGGACTGATTGTCAACCCAGCTAAATGCCAATTGGGGTTGGCACTGATTGACTTTTGGGACACCACATTTCTGCCAGTGGCACATTCTATTCTCAAGAAAAGCTGAGAAGGAATTTCTGAGGGTGGTTAACTTTTACAATCGCTTGCTGCACAGCTTCCTGCTTCATGCACAACTTTCACAGCCATTTTAGTGTCCTCTCAAACAAAGCAAAGCAAGTAATGTGGTGGATTGGACCCCAGACCCCGTGCAGGCTTTTGGTGATGCAAAAGCTGCATTGGCCAACGCCGCATTGTGTTGGAACAGTGAGTTTTCAACATATGGCAAACATTTGCCATGTTCAGCTGCTTGTTATGGGATAACGAGCCTAGTTACAGGGTATTTGGCAGGGAGTTGCTAACCCTCTTCCTGGCTACATTCCATTTACATTTTTTAGAAGGATGCCAATTCACTGCATACGTCGACCACAAACCCCTGATTTTAGCTATGTCTAAGACCTCTGAACACTGGTCCAGTCGCTGGCAGTAACACCTTGCAGCAGTTTTGGAGTTCACCACAAACATCCGACATGTGGTTGGAAAGTCCAACATGGTGGCTGACTGCCTGTCACGTGCGTTGGTCTCCCCAGTTTACATGGGTATCGATTTTGCTGCAATGGTGGACAACTAGTTAAATGATACAGACATCCGCACACTCCAACCCACCCCCACAGGCCAATGGTTGAGAAGAAGCCTGGTGCAGGAAGGCCAGCTTCCCTTCATCTGTGACTTCTCCACGGGATCTTTCTGTATCATTTCACAAAATACAACAGCCAGATGCATCTGTCTGAATAGGTGCCTTTCTGAAATATTACACATCTCCCATTATTATTTAGATCTAATGTAGACTGGGTGGTAATCTTTTACAGGTAAATACAAAATGATTAGCATTAATGCTAATGCTTGTAGTTCTATCAGTGTTTATGAACCTAGTCCATGATTGTGGTCATTGTGGCAGGATGCAAGTAATAACAGTAATGTGAAATAAAATGTATTATTTGACAGATCATAATAAAAGCATTTAGCTGATGTAGCCTGTGAATCAATGCAGGTATGGAGCTAAAGTCATGCAGATTTCTGCACTTTAGCTGGAGTCGCTCACCTGTATGAAACTGACTGAATAGTTCAGTGTTGGTCCTGGGCCAAAAATATGTTAGTGGTCCAGAACTGAGGCCAGCATGGCAATCGCAGGTCATTCTTCAAAGTGAAACTGTGTGTGTGTGTGTGTGTGTGTGTGTGTGTGTGTGTGTGTGTGTGTGTGTGTGTGTGTGTGTGTGTGTGTGTGTGTGTGTGTGTGTGTGTGTGTGTGTGTGTGTGTGTGTGTGTGTGTGTGTGGTCATAAAAACTTCCTCTTTCTGTTTAGTGAACTGTAAATCAGCAGCACATTTATCAGGTAATAAAATGCCTCTAATATCAAAGAGTCTCTCAACATGATGTTTAAATCAGTAGAATTTATGTGGAAATGACATGTTTTTATTCAGTTTGTGAGAAATGGAGTGACCTTGTATAACTCAAGAAGACCTCTTTAATTCATATACTGTTCTGTGCCTTAAACACTATTTTCAGTCTGCCTCCTCGATGTTTGCTAATTTCACAGAATTTCTTTAATTTGCTGCCCTGGGTTTCCTTGGCAACGGTGTATCTCAGAGATTGATTGCTCAGCCTTACTGCAAGGTTGATCATGTTGCTCCTGCTTAGAGTGTTTTCTTCAAATCAGCTGAGTGGCAACGAGTTTCTGTTTTATACCTCAAGACACATTTAAGTGTAATCTTCATGGAGGACCTTCAGTTTCGTGTTGAACTGGTTTCATGGTTCTGCCTGAGGATGTGGATCTTTTTGAACCTTTGGACCAACAGAATTGCTTCACTCTGATGTGAACTAGGTTTTGTTTTAGGTTCTATTTCCATCTTTCAGCTGAATCCTAAATGTATTTTTGCAGTTTGATGAAAACATGCCTTGATGATGGTTTATGGTGAGTTTTATTCATGTTAGAAATGACAGGTTTGTTTGGACTGTAAACTGCTGCATACTTCAGTTTGCTTTAAGGCAAACAAAGCTGCTTATTGATGATAATTACACTTTTTATTGTTTCAAAACAAGATTGTACAAATAATGGGACTAATATTAAAATACGTAGTGGATAGAAAACAAGTTATGAAAATCAGCCATCAAACAGAGACCAAATAAGCTCAGAGCATCAGGTGAATTTATTAACATCATGTACAGGTTGGAACTTCATCCTAAAATCACCAGGCCAAGCACAATCACAGCCAACATTAATTAATGACACATTTACTAATAGTACAATAAGTGGACTATTATATTGATTAATGACATCACTGATCATTTTTCTATCAGTGACTTGTAGTATAATGGAACTGGCTGGATCGGCCATTTATGTAGTGATAAGCTGGCTGATGCTCGGCATTATGTAGAGAGAGGAAACTACATCCTTCCCAATGATGTAGATTATAGGATAAGTTAGGAACTGTAACATTAACCCTTTTGAAATGGATAATATTTATTGAGAGTAACTAGGTCATTTTTCGGTTGTATTTCAGGGAATAATACCTTTAATAATCTGAAGCAAAGACAAAATAAAAGATTTTACAATCATTTATTTTATAAAAAGGCTAAGATGGTACATGGAGATTGTAACAGTGCTGAATGATGAGGTAGATTCATTTAAATCATAATAAACTCTTAAACATGATGAGAAATGTTGTAAGATGTGTAATTATGAGTTTACAGGAGAGCTGGAGTAATTTAAAAAGACAATGAGGAGTTATGTTAGTCTAGATGTCAAGCTTAGTTGCTAATTTGAGTTGCTACTGAATTTGGATGTTTAATTTAGTTTAGGAGAATTAAACTTTATCAAGCCAAGCCTCTCGATCAGAAAGTGGGTTTGCTTACTGGGTTGCAGAGGTCTTGGGGGTCCAGCAGGTTGAGGGGCCCCTGGCCGAGGTGGAGCAGGTCCCCAGGACGGAGGCCCAGTTCCCAGGGGAGGCAGTTCAGCAGGTTCGCCTGGGAATCATCTGATGGCCCTGGAATCCTTTGCGGCAGTAAGGGAAGTATTTCAGGCAGCATGCTGAAATCATTTCCGATCAGTCCCAGTGGGTTGGTTTAAGGCATTTCTCTTTTTGATAAGGATGTGGAGGCGCTCACGCAAGTGAGCTCCTCCAACAGGTCTTAGTTCAAAGCTGTAGGTTCAGCTCAGACTGGCAGGCTTAGACTGAAGTTGATGTGTCAACTGAACTAGTTTTGAGGAACTTAGTTATCTTAAGTTAACCAATCAGAAATTGAATAGTGTCTTAGATGACTACTGAGGAGTGAGGGAGTGTCTTAACAAGATAACATGGCTCCAGTCCCTTTTAAACTCACTGTAAAGTGTTTAACTTAATAAAAAGGATTAAAGTAAATACTTGTCATTTTAAACCCAAAAGATTAATGAAATGATTTACCTTTAAATAATAAACATTATTTTAACCTTAGCAGAGTAGAAGATGTGTAAATAGTATGACTTAAGGATTATGGAGAAATAAACCCAGGAAAAGATTTCACATAACACTGAGTGAACAACCTCGAGTGTTCACGGGGCGAAGAGAATGTCCTGTAAACAAAGTGATTACAGTTTGAATTTGGTCTTTGGTTTTAAGGAAAGAGACATCTTTTAAGATTGTTTTATTATTAAGCTAGTGTCCAGTGGAATGGCAGCTGGCCCTTCGGCTGATTGTAGGCGCCTTCATGTCCTTTATCTGTTGAAATGTTTTGAGTTATGGGATGGAGAGAGTTAACACACGAATGACAATATGACCCAGATTACTAGTCAGGACAGTGAAGAAGTTTATGTGGAATGAAAAGGGTCAAAGGTCAGCGACTCTTGATGGTCCATCAAGAGTACAGACTAGACGCAGGTGTGCCCAAGTCCAGTCCTTGAGAGCTACTATCCTGGAACTCTTAGATGCAGCCCTTCTCCAACACACCTGAATCAAATGAATGGCTCGTTACCAGGTCTCTGCAGAGCTGAATGATTTACTGATGAGGGAATTCAGGTGTGTTTGAGCAGGGATGCGTCTAAAGTTTCCAGGAGAGTAGCTCTCTGGACTGGACTTGGGCACACCTGGACCAGAGGATAAATCTCAAACAAGTAGCATGAGATTCAGAACTTTTACATTAAAATGATAAAGACAAAGGTATTGATTCATTTTTATGACGGTTTATATTAATATAGAACAAAATGATCTATTATTACACTATATCACAACAAAAGGTAAAGAAAACGCCTGTTAAAAAGAAAACTATTTAAAACTGATATGAGGGACAGCTAACAGCTTCCATCATTTCTTTATTGATAGGAATCAGAACTGTCTGATAATGTTCCTCCTATCAGAGAATCTCAACTCATTGATCCTCACACCAGTAGACACTAGAGGTATTGCCATGTCCCAAGCCCCTATGTGTCCTGTATTTAGTTTATTTGGACTTTTTCTCCCCTCTGTTCTGTTCGCTGTATCGTTAGTTTTTTCCTCTGTTCCTCCTGTGTCCTGCACTCCTCCTCCACAGGTTTCCTCTAACAAGAAATCAACCAACACTCAGCTGCTCCTTGTCTCCTTCCTCTGTATAGAAGCACCTCAGTTCATTCACTCCTTGTCTGCTCCTCCTGTTACCATCCTGTTTACATTGTTGTGTATTCCCGTCATTCAGCTCCCAGTGTTCCTGCTGCCTTTAATAAATTCATTTCTGCCTTCTCCTGCTGCTGTCAAGGTCATGATCAAGGTCACTTTATTTATAAAGCACATTTACTGTTGCTCATGCAACCCAAAGTGCTGTACATGATAAAAGACAACTACATAAAAACACAGAAATCAATTAAGGTTAAAGATGAATAAAAAAATAAATAAAACCATGAGCAAAACACATCTGTTGTTAATCAACTCAAATGCTGTCATTACCTGCACCTTGGGTCCTACTCCTACCTACAACATAACAGTTATAGGTACTGTAAACAAACATAAAAATATAAAATCAACAGATTGTAACGATTTAGATATGCAGGGATGTCAAACGGCTCTTTACTCTGTCCAGGTGTTGCAGAGAGCATCCCTCAGGACTGTGTGGTGACCACTGGGTTTTTCAACAGGGCAACACCACAGTACACAATGCCAGTGTCTTGATGGATCCTCCAGCTCAGTGCTGGTGACATTTTTGGGGGCTTTCACTAGAATTATTTTTGTTCCATAACCCTCAGGATCATTTACAGTGTTGCCACAGTTACTTTGAAAAAGTAATCCGACTACTGATTACTCCCTTAAAAAGTAACTTAGTTACTTTACTGACTACTTGACTTTAAAAGTAACTAAGTTAGATTACTAGTTACTTTTTAAGTTACTTTATTAGTGACATTCAGCTGCCGATGACTCCTCCTCCTGCCTCAACATTAAAATAACCTCCAGTTTTACTAAAACTCTTTATTAGAAGTGAATTTTAACAGCAAGTCAACAAAATGGATCTCCTGACATTAAAGTTGAACTTCCAAACTATTTCCTGAAAAAAATCTTGTTTTTTATGAAATATAAATAAAGAGTCTTTCTTGACCTGACATTTAACACTTTTATGGCAAAACTACCTTTTATAAAATAACTTGTTTATTACTGTAACTATTAAATTCATTTTAACATGTTTTATTAACATCAGAACATTTTAATGAACATTAGAACAAACCTTAATGTTATCATCTTTTTCTGACACTAACTCTAAATCCTGACTGATTTATTCCAGAAAGAGAGCAATCATCTCTCTCCTCCATAGTTGTTTGTGGTGATGCAGCTGGTTTTTACAGTATTTACCTGAAATCCAGGTCAACCCTAACCCTACCTGACCCCCTTTTTCTAAATATACTTTTTGGAAAAAGTTTTGTTTGACAACTAAATCTCATCTTTTAGAAATATTTATTTATTCATTTATTTAAAAAAAAAATCTAAAACATTTTTTTGAATTTAAAGTAAAGTAAAATGCACAACTATGACTAAAATGAATAATCTAGCTCCTGTCATCAGCACCGCGGTGAAGTTTTGAAGCTTTGAAGCGGAGGGTTTTAGGACCATGAGGAGCTAACATCAGCTCGTGTTTCTGCTGCTGCTTTGTTTACAGACTGCTGTGTCTGTCTGAAGGATGCATCAAAACGTCTCTTTAGTTGCTGGTGAAGGTTCTCAGTCATCCAGGTCATGATGATAATCCAAAAAAGGGCTGGCGCTGCTTCATTCCAGCTTTTTGGAGCTACGGCTACAGTCAGGCTGCTAGTGCCAGTCTGTCAGACAGACAGTCAGCTGTTCCTGCTCGGGTCGTTCTCCGTTGGTTCTCAGTCTCACACTCCTTAATAAAGTCTAGACCCCGAAGATAAAACAAAGCTGTTGTATCAGAGGAGTTTACAAAAATAATGCCTGGATATTCAGGTAAATAGGCTACTTTATCACAGGTCACGTGACTCCTCCTCCAGCTGGAGCGACTCCTCAGCTGTGCATGTGTTGAAAACATGACTCCACCTCATGCTGGGAATGTGACACGACGCCGCTCACAGAAATGCAGGAAGAAAATAAATATTTTAAGGAAATGGACAAAGATAGTAACGCAAAGTAACGCACAGTGGCTTGAAAAAATAGCTTTAATCAGATTACTGGATTGGAAATAGTAGCGCGTTAGATTACTCGTTATTGAAAAATGACGTAATTTTAGAGTAACGCGCTACTTAGTAACGCGTTACTGGCAACACTGATCATTTAAGAAATTCCAAATGAGTGTCTGACTGCGTCCCACCTCAGCAGCGATGACCAGAGACCTGCTGATGCAGTTCAACAACCCGACCTTGTTCAAAAGGGGAGGGGTGTTTGCCTTTGCCATCAGAATGTCATGACAGTGTAACTACCTGACAGGAAATGACAACAAATCCACGTTTTTGCACAGATTTTGGCCTTTTAAAGCCATATGTATACATTTATTTATTCATTCATTCCAGAAGTCACTGTGTTGTGAAATATGACTTTTCTATTGAAGAAAAACATTAGACATGTTTGTTGACTTCTTGTGAACAGCTTCAGCATGTTAACCAGCCCACATCTGTCTGCATCATGCATGTAAATATTAAGCATCAACTCTGGAACCACACAGCCTCAGTATTCAGATATCGATTCAAGACACAAATAAACAAGAAATGAGCTTCAACTATGAAAAGACCTTGCAGGCAATAATGGCTGATTCATGTTCTCCTGGACTCATTCATGAGTCATTTAGAGGATAAATAAAATGGACAATGAGTCAGAATAAAGTATAAAAAACAGAAATATGGTCAGAGGTGAAGAATTTTTAATATTAAATAATGAGAACTTCTCTGACCTCCATCTACCAGATGATGGGTTAAAGCTGATTCTGAAGGAAGAGAACTGATGTTCAAAAAACCTCCAAAATAATAAAAATCTTCCAGTTTTTACAGAGACTTAGGCTTTACAATCAAAAGGTCTTCAAGAAACTTATTTAATGGATATTCAGGATATTAGAAAATTGCAAGAAGGGCCAGAAAAAAATAGGCTCCATGTTAAATAGAAAGTCCGAAGCGAACACTTTCATTTCTGATGAAGAACAGGAGCTAACTCACTGAGAGGGACTGAGAACCCTACCTGGAGGGAGTCTGGATGGAGAGTGGCTTTGGTCTAAGATAGGTGTGCACGCACGCACGCATGGTATTCTAATGATGTGAACAATCAAATTAAGAAGTGTTTAATGAATAGCACTAATTAATCCCCACTGTTTTTATACTGGAGATTATATCAGAAAATTTAAGGGATATTGATCGAAGGTCAGAAGCTTCTTTTAATAACTAGAGGTCTCTTGGCTAAGTTGCAGCTCACATTTGTAACACAGTAGACTCAGAAGTTAGAAAATGTTTTCACATGAAAAAAAAAAAAACCCTGCAGAAGACCTGAGAGCTATTTACATTAACTTTACGATGGTAGATCATTTGTATCACTGTAGCCTCTCTTAAGGCCGGTTCGCATGGCAAGATTTTCAAGCCAATAACTTTAGCCTCCGTTCTCCTCTTCCAACAATCTTAAGGACGCCCCCGATTGCCGTAATGTCTCTAATCTCATCAGATGAGTCTGTCATGTGGGGTGTGTTAAGACGTTCTGCCCTGAAGGAAATCTGGACTGCTCTGATCACATCAGGGACATCCAACATGTTGGATTGTCTTGACCCAATTTCACAGTGTGTTTTTGAAAAGTAATTTTTCAAATAGAGGTGGGCATACATAGTTTTTTAAAATCTAGATTAATCTCACCATAATCTTGAAATTAATCTAGATTAAAATGGCTCATTTGAATTCTGCCAAAGGGTTCATAATACCGGTATGTGCATGATGAGCATGAGGCTGAAGAATCGTGATACTTTAAGTCTAGAGTTTAAGGTTAGTAACAGCTGATCCACTGTTTGGCAGCTGTAACACCCCACTTGTGATAGTAAATCTGTAAGGCTTGTTTTTGGCATTCAGACATAAATTCTGATTGATATACTGCCGGATAGGACATGGAAACAAACCTGGAGAAGCACTTTATGACTGCACGGCTAGCTGTCAGCTCATTATTTGGTCTGAACTAACCTGTTTGTTCAAACTGAGGTTGTTTAAGAGGCTATCTACAACAGGTAGGATGTCATTTTTTCATAACATTTTCACAGAAACATGTCTCAAAAGATTAAGCAATTCCTTTAAGACAGATTTGAAAACCATTTTGTCTTTGCTGCTTTCTGCCTAGCTGTAACTACTTCTCCAAACTAAGGTTGTTCAGGAAACTATATCTGGTAATGTCTGATGTTTTTTTTTTAACAGTAATATCAGTTTAGCAAACAAGACTAAACAGCTTTTATATTTTTAAATACATTTTTAATATTTAGCTTACAGCTTGGGTGATACATAAATAAACAGAAAATCAGATGAAGAATGGAGGAAACGTGGAAATACCAGGATACAGATAAGGCAAGAATGCAAACTGGGGGAAGGGTTGAAGGGTCTAGCCAGGGAGGAGAGCAGGCCAGAGCTGATGGGAGGAGCCCCGTTCCAAGGGGCTGGACTCTGTGCAGTAACACCAACCATGGGGAGTCTGAACTCCTCGTCAGCGTTTGTCCAATGTTGTTGCAGGAAGATGATGCATTGAAGTATGCACAATGTAACACTTGGGAGGGGTTGATTTCCTGGATGATGTTTGTGGTGATAATCAGCAGATTTGTAGACTGGCATAAAATTAAAAGGGAAATGTGTCCTTTGTGCAAGTGAACATGCACTGTTTATCGACTGTGGCTGAATTCCTGCTTCAACCTCTGGCTATTAAAAAATTCAACAGGTCATAATTGTTTATAACTTTTACATTCATCCATTTTCTGAACCACCTCATCCAACAAGGACTGCAGGAAGCAGGAGTCTGTCCCCTGCAGTCATGGGTCAAAGGCGAGGACACCCTGGACAGGTCACCAGTCCATTACAGAGTTACATTACAGACAGGACTAACGACCTGTCACACTCTCACTCACACCTAGGGACACTGTAGAAACACCACTTAACCTAACTGGTTTTTGGTCTCTGGGTGGAAACTGGAGTTCCTGGAGGAAATCCATACATGCATGAGGAAAACATGCTAACTCATGCAGAGAGGATGCAACATGGAGATGAAATTGAAAAAGAATAAATCCAAATCAAGGCAGTGATTTCTACACTGTGCTTTAGGTTTAAATGCACTGGCTAACTGCATCTGTAGAAAACAAGAACAAAGGAAAGAAATCTGTAGCCATCTCATCATGTGCATGGTCAGGCTGAGAAGCATCACACGCTCCCTGTGATCTTTTCCCTCTCTGACAGCACAGCAACATTGTTCTTGAGTGGAAATCACTGGAGCTTTTCAGGAACTCGCTTTGAAAACAATTCAAAGTGAGGATGACCCACAACTCCAACATAGAGCTATAATCAACAAAAATCAGAACAGACAGTGTAAAAATATCCTCTAGTCTGAGTGACTTTAGGACGTACTGAGGGGAAATCAGGCACGCTGCATCATCTGGGCTAGAAGGAGAAGGACCACCTCATTTAGTTAGTTAATAGACCAGCATCCATCATGGTGTGCAGCTGGAATCATTGACTAAAACATGAACAACTCTATCCATAAACATCAAGGACATACGACTTCCTGTACAGCCTTTCTCCCAGAAAACTTGCTAAGCCCAGTGGTAGAGAAGCCCACAGACAGACACCACCAGACCCTCTGCTTTTTCTGTCATACGGACTACAACTAGAGAGAGAGAGAGAGCCGACCAGAGAGAGCTGAACTAGCTCACTTTGTTTTAGTTTTGTAGCTTTAGCCACAGTTAGCAGCTGTTAGCCACTGTTAGCTTTCCTCTGGGACAATCCTGGACTGGTACAGACTCACTTGGGTTCTGAGGCTTAGCCCGGTGGGAAGCCAAGGAAAGCCCGGTGGGCCACCGGGCTTCTAAAGCACTGAGGGAAACCCTGCTGTAGAAATAGCATCAGAGCCAGCTCCCCTACCTACAGTCCAGATCACTGAGAACACTGTTAAACATCAAACATGTCACCTTCTAAAACATAAATACCAGGCAAATTAGTGTTTTTATAGATACACATTTTAAAAAGTCAGAAAATCAATGCAATCTAAGGATAAAAGCATTCTCTGATGTTGACGTTTGAAACGAGCCAACCCTCTGATTAAAGACTTTAATTGGGTCTTTCTTATTTTTGTGCATTTTAAAAAAAAATTATGATTGAATAATTTCACCTTTTCATTAAAATTTAACTTGGTAGTTCTGTTTTTATTTTCTTTCCAATTGATGAATGAATAATTAAAATAAAAAATAAGAGAATATTTAGTTTTATCCTTAGTTATAAACTTATATCTCAAATCATGCTAACTTTGACACATTTCCCCGAATTAAGACAGAGAATCAGAGAATGTCCATGGTTTTTATGTTGTATTCATGTTACATCTTTAGATGTTTCCATGATTTTATTTAGGATAAACCATAGTTTATATTTGATGTTTGGATCATTTTACACCCACATGTTTTGGGTTGTATTTACTATGGCCTCACTACAGACACAACACCTGAAACAGTATTTGTACATGTTTATATATGATTTTCTGTGCTGTTATATATAGTTGGTGCATGTTTATACATTTTGAACTATGGTGAAAAATGAGTTAGATCAAAAACAGAGTGGCTCCTGAAACAGACTGACATAGAGTTAAAATCTACATGAGTTTTTACATCATTTTTACATCATTTGAGACACATCTCAAAGGTTGTATAACAACATGGTGATGAACAGGGCTCAGAGTCCACTGGGTGTCTCAGACCTACTGGATCCTGGATGCTTCTCCTTTGGGCGTTTAAGGCAGAGTGGGAATACGATGGGATGAAGATGTTGTGAGGTGGCTGAAGGATGAAAACTCGTTTCTCGTTTTGCAGGTTTGATGCAGAGGAGCCACTCAGGACAAGGCAGAGAAAACGAGTCAGGAGAAGGAGAGCAACAGGACATAAATATTCATCAAAGCTGAAAACTAAAGCATGTGAACAGGGCTGCTGTGTGTGCATTACAGCTTTATTATCCACATTATTCCTCTGATTGATTCTGTGATTCATTTTTTCAACATGTCAATATTTTGCCTTTCTTCATTTAGAAAAATAAGATAGAAATGAAAACAGATAAAAACCCAGTCATTATTGTGCTGAAACATTCCAGATTCCAGACATTCCAAACAGGATGATGGAGTCCACAGAGGAATGTCTGAACTCTAAAATTAGCCACCAGGTTCTCCAGCTTCGTGTGATTAAAACGTGACTCTGAGTCTTTACACAGGATCTGTTCTGATGTGAACGTCAGTCACCGCCTCAAATCTCTGATAAATATTTACACATGATAAACCATCAAATCTGGGTCATAATTAAGGTTATGTAGAAAAACTGTTTTTCTTTGCATGTATCCACTCCTGTGTGCTGTCCTCTCTGGAGGGGGAGATGATGTGAACATAAAGAGGTCATGTGGTCTCGCTCCTCCAGCAGCTGAGGGTGGAACCGTTTGGTCCGCTGGTTGAACTGCTGCTTTTATACATTTGTCTCCAGTCCGTTCATGTCGACGGAACAGTGGTCCTTGTCCCTGTGCTCCCGCTTGTGATGAGGGCCGTGAGCATGCTTCTTCTTCTCGGCCGGTCGAATCCCCTCCTCCAGCTGGATCAGACGAGCCACCTCTGGTGAGAGGTGGTCCTGCTTGCTGCCTGGTGGAGGCTGGTAGCAGCCGTTCTTCTGGTTCTGGTACGTCATCATCTGCTGGATGCTTATCATGGGTTTGGTTTCACATATCAGAGGTACCTAAAAAAGACCAGCATGAGGAGAAGATGACTCAGTGTTTTATCTTAATTTTGCTATAAAACATAATATGCCAGATACTGGTCATAAAACAATATTAAACTCATTTATATTTAAAATGTTTCTATAGATTTTCTTTACTAAATCTCAGTAATAATTTGGCACTTGCTTTTGTAAAATTCGAAGTTCAGACAAGTTATCTCTGTTTTCACAAATAAACTATATATGAAATGTAACAAGGTCGAATGTTGACACTGTGACAGGGGTTAGTAGATTCACCATGGTAACCAACATGACTCCTTAACATCACCAGGTTACCAACATGGCTACTTAACATCACCATGGTAACCAACATGGCTACTTAACATCACCATGGTTACCAACATGACTCCTTAACATCACCAGGTTACCAACGTGGCTACTTAACATCACCATGGTAACCAACATGGCTACTTAACATCACCATGGTTACCAACATGACTCCTTAACATCACCAGGTTACCAACGTGGCTACTTAACATCACCATGGTAACCAACATGACTCCTTGACATCACCATGGTAACCAACATGACTCCTTACATCACCATGGTTGCCAACATGACTCCTTAACATCACCATGGTAACCAACATGACTCCTTAACATCACCGTGGTAACCAACATGACTCCTTAACATCACAGTGGTAACCAACATGACTACATAACATCACCATGGTTACCAACATGGCTACATAACATCACCATGGTTACCAACATGACTCCTTAACATCACCGTGGTAACCAACATGATTTCTTAACATCACCGTGTTAACAACATGACTCCTTAACATCACCATGGTTACCAACATGGCTCATTAAGGTCTCCATAGTGACTACCAGTGACTCATTATTGTAACCATGGTAAACACACACCTTAATCTCTCATTTTCTGACTGTTGTCTTCATAAGACAGAAACAATTCTCAGACAGTTGTGCTAAAACTATAGGTTGTATTGAAAAAATTCCCAACGTATACTGTAGAAAGCTGAACGGTCCTGCTGTTGTTTATACAGGAGATATGAACACATTTAGACATCACCATAAGATTAGCTTTAATCTGTAATAGTAGAAAAACCATTAAAGATACCAAACACCAGTTCAGTCATGTAAAAAACCCATTCTGTGACTTTCATCTTCCATATTAAACTTCCATATTAAACTCATCTCTGTGATTATGAATAGCTGGACATAAATGAGAAAACAACTGACATTTACTTATAAAAGTATGTTTTATTGACTTTTTGTTAGTCCTGCGGATAAGGAGTGAACTGGATCAAAACCAGAAGTGATTTATGAACAGGGACACCTTCACTTCCCCGGTAGCTGTTAACTCTTTGGATTTGATGCCCCACTGCATCTTTTGATTTTTCATCAACTGAATCACACACAGAAATACTTTTTAAATAAATCAGCATAGTGTTTGTGTGTATACAAGAAGTATTTTGTGAGTTTTGAGATTTACCAAACTTATAATTGGTCTGTGAAGGCAGCACACTCCTGTCTCTCACTGATCACCTGTTTAAAGAAGTGACTCCTATCAGCTGGATCTTCTAACTTTCAGGTCAAGATCACATGTGATATGTTAAACTAAACAAACATTATCCTACAGAAATATGTGAAATGCCTCATCTCTAAATTTTGATGTTTTTTGTGAATTTCTTCTACATTTTATGATGTACCAAAAGTCACAGCACACTGTCCCTGTTTGTTATTTTTATGGTGGGTTTTCTAAAGCTGCAGGAGCAGAATGGATTCAGACATTGTGAAGGAAAGAGAAGAATAAGTCAGGGAATAGTAATTATATGGCTGCTTCCTTCCTTTGGCAGCCTTAGAAACAAGAACATACATCAAGACATGAATTACTCTTCATTTTTAATGTCATTTCAGAAAGAGTTAAAGCCTTATCTCCAGTCAATTTACATAAATTATAATTTACATGTTCTTTTTTCTGGGCTTTGGAGTTAATCTGTGTTCATAATTATTGGTTTGTTTGTGTTGAGCTGTAAGATATGAAACATCAAACAGGCGGTACATTAAAGATGCTCGTCTGTCTCATTGCTCTCTCTTATCTGAAGCTGCTGACATGAAACAGAGATTCTCTGTTTATTTATAACGACGGAACAAAGACGATAACAGCAGGTCCGACAGCAGTGAAGGAGTTAGATCTCATGGCCTCCTGCTGCTTCCTCTCCTTCTACCAACAACTTCACCTCAAAGCAGCTGTCCTTAAGCTGACCACATGTCCTACTGAGACAACCTTCTGCATAATGAACAAAGGCTCTTTCAGATGTGATTTTCATTCCACATCTCTGACTCAAATTTTGAACTGAATGTTTGAACCAGCTGTGTGTATTGATCTGGTCATTATTGCTCTCACCTGCTCCCCTTCTTTGACAAAATCTTTTCTGCAGATATGAGCCATGATGCCCGTGGCCAGAGCGTCCCCCATCACATTGACCATGGTCCTGAATCGATCCCTGGATGAAAATAAAAGTCAGAAGTCATTCAGGGCTGATAAGGATGACTGATGTTTTAAGCTACAACAGACAGCTACAGTTTATCAGCCCGACTCTCCCATATTCCAGTTAGAACTGATGCTCCTCAGATGAGAAGAGAAACGTCTTCAAGGAACCAAAGAAGTCCGGTTGCCTTCATGTGAACCTGATTTGGATTACCATGACCTGGATGACTGAGAACCTTCACCAGCATCCTGGGCTGATGAAATGTATAAAAACGGTTCCACTCATATTTCTGTAACCTCTGTGGATGCAAAACAGCCCCCTTAAAAAGAATGTTCACCATGTTTGAATTCTAATCAGAACATACATCAGGACATAATAACCCCCCCCCCCCCCGATTTTAAAAGTAGGTGAAAACAACCTTAGGTCCACAAATGTCATACATTATAAGAATCATTAGAATACTTTGGTCTACAGAGAAGTTCATCAAACCCTCAACCTTCCATCACTGTGCTGACAGCTGGTATCATCAGTTTCTTTTGACTTGATGTGTTTAGTTATGGTCAGATGTGCTGCATTATAAAACCCTTGATGGAGTCACACAATTTTGTGTGGGACCAGACGGTGTGTTCCAACTATAGAGGGATCACACTCCTCAGCCTCAGGAAATAGGCGTTTGCCCAACCAGTCCACATGTGTTTTGTGGATTTGGAGAAGGCTTATGACCGTGTCCCCAAGGACACCCTCTGGGGGGCGCTCCAGAAGTATGGGGTGGATGGTCTTTTGTTGAGAGCCTTTTAGACCCTGTACCAGAGGAGTGTGCTGGCAGTAAGCCTGACCTGTTCCCCTGAGAGTTGGACTCCACCAGGGCTGCCCTTTCTCACCAGTTCTGTTCATAACCTCCTTTATGGGCAGAATTTCTATGCGTAGCCGTGGTGTGGAGGGTGTTGAGGTTTTTAGTCAGAGGATCTCATCACTGCTTCTTGTGGAGGATGTAGTCCTTCTAACTTGATCAGGTTTGACCTTACTGGGGAGGTTCAGCTGATTGTAAAGCTGCTGAGATGAGGGTCAGCACCTCTAAGTCTGAGACCATGGTTCTCAATCAAAATGGGTGGCTTGCCAACCCCAGGTTGGGAGAGAGGTCTTACTAGTGGAGGAGTTTGAGTATCTTGGGGTCTTGTTCATGAGCAGCATCTGCTGTGATGGACACTGAACCGGTCTGTTGTGGTGAAGAAGGAACTGAGCCAGAAAGCAAGGCTCTCTATTTACTGGTTGATCTATGTCCCAATCCTCACCTAAGGTCATGAGCTTTGGGGAATGACCGAAAGAACAAGATCACAGAAGTGACCAAAATTAATTTCGTCCATAGGGAGGCCATAGTAACGCCTCCCTGGGGAGGTGTTTCAGGCATGTCCTGCTCGAAGGAGGACAGTCTGGGGTTCCCTACTTGGGGTGCTGCCTCGGTGACCTAGATCTGGATAAGCAGAAGACAGCGAGCTGAGGGACTTTAGAAATTTTTTTTGTCTCTTTACTGTAAACCCGGATTTTGTTTCTAGTTAAATTTCTGAATGATGATTACTCAGACTGTTATGTTTTGTAAAAACCTGCTATCATTACTAAACAACATTAGTTGATTGTACTATTTAGCTGAAACATTAAGTGAACTAATCCGGATTAGTAGAGATAACTTGGTGTGTTTAGTTTTATAAAAAAGAGGAGGGGTCTAATTCAGAACTTCCCTGGCCGTCACAAGGCCGTGTGCAGCAGATCCAACACGGATTGGCAGGAAGAGTCTATCAGCATCTGAAGCTGTGCTTAGAATTGTTCTTTACAGGTTTTGTAAAAACATCCTAGTGCCAGGCTATTTGTGTGATTCAGTTTCTTGCGGATCTTCAGCTTTCTTACAGATTTTTAGTTTTTTTAATTTTAGCTGTCTAATTTGTTTTTTCTGCCTTATTCCCAAAAGACTACTGGCCCAACTGCAATTCGGACACGTGCTCAGAGGGCTGTTGATGTTCACCTAATAATGAGCTGAGGTAAGATTGGCTGTGTTCTGCCTTTTTTCTTGATAATAAAATAAATTGGAGCATTTGAAGATGTTTGTTTTTTTCTTATCCAGTCTAATTGTAACAATGTTTTCTATAATTTTGTAGCACTTGATGACAAGACCAGAGTTGAACAGTAGAACAAACTTTAATAACACAACACAGGCAGGTCAATGAAACACACAGCCTCCTCACTCATGGTGCAACAAAAGTTACAACATCTGCCGCTAAACACCCTGGGAAATGAAGCAGGAAGTAAATTCCCAGCAATCACTACAATATTTTATTCATAAAAAATTGTATTAGAGGAAAATACACTAATTGTAATGAACTGTAAGTACCAATATATTATATTATTATATTTAATAATTTTGAGTCTGCTTTAACAGAAATGTTCACACTGTTGATTAGTTAATCAATACATGTGATCACTAGCTCCTGGCTGATACCGAACCTGTTAAATTTTGTGCAGCAGTGACGGTGGACTCTAGAGTTTCACTGCTTCTGCATTCAGTTTTATATTTGCTGATCATGATCATCGGTCTAATACATCCTGTGCCGTTGTTCATGTATGTTTTGCAATGCTCTGATGTCAACCACACACCCAGTTAGAGGCACAGTTCTGATTACAGTAAACACTTTTCCAAAACAATTTCTTTAAATTGTGACTTAAATTGAAATTCATTTATTCAAAATGAAACAACAAGTTTTTACTTACAAAGCCCAATCAACTGCAATAATTAGAGTGATGTCATCAGTGGGAAGACCCACAGATGTCAACACGATCACCATGGTAACGAGTCCAGCCTGTGGGATTCCTGCGGCACCAATGCTGGCGGCTGTAGCGGTGATGCTAAGAGAGCAGACAGAGAAGCAGTCACAGGATGAAGAGCAGCAATCACACGTGTGCACATGAAAGTGCATGTTTCAATGTGATTTGTTCAAATGTGTAAAGAAATAAAATTGCTGCAGGGACAGTAGAATAAAACACTGCAACTTCTTTAATAAATATGGTATGTTACACACATGTAAAAACCTCTCATACACACATGTATAAACCTCTCAAACACACATGTATAAACCTCTCATACACACATGTAAAAACCTCTCATACACACATGTATAAACCTCTCAAACACACATGTAAAAACCTCTCATACACACATGTAAAAACCTCTCAAACACACATGTATAAACCTCTCAAACACACATGTAAAAACCTCTCAAACACACATGTAAAAACCTCTCAAACACACATGTAAAAACCTCTCAAACACACATGTAAAAACCTCTCATACACACATGTATAAACCTCTCAAACACACATGTAAAAACCTCTCAAACACACATGTAAAAACCTCTCATACACACATGTAAAAACCTCTCATACACACATGTAAAAACCTCTCATACACACATGTAAAAACCTCTCATACACACATGTAAAAACCTCTCATACACACATGTAAAAACCTCTCATACACACATGTAAAAACCTCTCATACACACATGTAAAAACCTCTCATACACACATGTATAAACCTCTCAAACACACATGTAAAAACCTCTCATACACACATGTAAAAACCTCTCATACACACATGTAAAAACCTCTCGTACACACATGTAAAAACCTCTCATACACACATGTAAAAACCTCTCATACACACATGTAAAAACCTCTCGTACACACATGTAAAAACCTCTCGTACACACATGTAAAAACCTCTCGTACACACATGTATAAACCTCTCAAAAACACATGTATAAACCTCTCATACACACATGTATAAACCTCTCATACACACATGTAAAAACCTCTCATACACACATGTATAAACCTCTCATACACACATGTAAAAACCTCTCGTACATGCATGTATAAACCTCTCATACACACATGTAAAAACCTCTCATACACACATGTAAAAACCTCTCATACACACATGTAAAAACCTCTCATACACACATGTAAAAACCTCTCATACACGCATGTAAAAACCTCTCATACACACATGTATAAACCTCTCAAACACACATGTAAAAACCTCTCATACACACATGTAAAAACCTCTCGTACACACATGTAAAAACCTCTCGTACACACATGTAAAAACCTCTCGTACACACATGTAAAAACCTCTCAAACACACATGTAAAAACCTCTCATACACACATGTATAAACCTCTCATACACACATGTAAAAACCTCTCGTACACACATGTAAAAACATTGTTTTAAAAAATAGATGGAAATTGATTTTATAAACCAATACCATGAATAATATTTCATTTAATATAATCTTCTCAATCTGGATGCTGCCTTTCAAAACCTTTCATAGGTTGTAAAGGACTGAAAATGGTCATTTGTTGAGATTACAGCATAAGGAGGTCATATTTACTGGAATCAAATAAATGGTTTTTCAATCAAAAACATCTTAACAGGTCCAGTTACATTTGAACATAGGTCCCCTTATTTGATAGCTTCACCATCTCCCGTTTATTTGGGTTCGGGTCATGGGGGCAGCATTCCAAGTAGGAATCCTGGACCGTCTTCTCCCCCACTACCTCCACCAGCTCCTCTGGCAGGACCCCAAAGCCACCCTGTAGAGCAGGGATGTCCAAAGTGCGGCCCGGGGGCCACTTGTGGCCCTCAGCTGAATTTTAAGAATGATATAATTTAGTGCTCCTGCAGGATGTTGATGCAGAGAGATGACTTCTGATATTTTTATGTTTAGGTTTTCACTAAAAGACCTCGCCTCGCCTTCTTCCGCTTATCCGGGTCCGGGTCGCGGGGGCAGCATCCCAAGTCGGGCAGCCCAGGCCACCTTCTCCCCGGCCAAGTCCACCAGCTCCTCAGCTGGGACACCCAGGCGTTCCCAGGCCAAACTGAAGATGTATTTCCTCCAGCTTGTCCTGGATTAAAAGACTCAACAAACAAAATAACTGGTAAATTAGAATATTTTTAAAATACAAAATTTATTATCTAATCAATGTATTTGATTTTAATTAATCAGCTTTTTCCAGAAAGTTTAATTTCCTGATAAAAAGAATCAACGCCTTCACTGAAGTTTTCAACTAAAAACAGTCGACCAATCAGATCCAGTGACTTTAATGCTTTTTATTATCGAGTCAAATGTATGAGATCCCTGTACGCCTCGTATTCACAAAAATTCTGTTCATTGAAATGGCGCATTTATAAGGAATTTGTGAGCAGAACAAATAAATAAAATCATGATTTGCCTTTTGTTTTTTATTTAAAAAATGTTCAAACTTTTGTGACCCTCAAGGACTTTACCCTTGGTGATTTCGACCCTCGTGTTGAAAAGTTTGGACACCCCTGCTGTAGAGGGAACTCATTTTGTCCACTTGTATCCGCAATCTTGTTCTTTTGGTCATTACCCAAAGCTCATGACCATATGTGAGGATTGGGACGTAGCTCAACCAGTAAATAGAGAGACTTGCTTTCTGGCTCAGCTCCCTCTTCACCACAACAGACCGGTTCAGCGTCCATCACAGCAGACGCTGCCCCAATCCGTCTGTTGATCTCCCTCCTTCCCTCATTGTGAACAAGACCCTGAGATACTTAAAGTCCTCCACTTGAGGCAGGACCCCTCTCCTGACCTGGAGTTGGCAAACCACCTTTTTCCGGTCGAGAACCATGGCCTCAGATTTGGAGGTGCTGATCCTCGGTGGGGATTCTGTTTCTTGTTAAATCTTGCTTTAGAGCAGTTTGGGCCTTTAAAATCAGATTTACATCCACTGAGACCATGTGACCAAGTTATTTTTAGCTCCTGATCATATTTGTTCATTATATAAGATCTTTAAAACCATCTCTTTTAGTTCTATTAGTTAGATACAACAAAACTGAAGAAAATGCCTTACATTCTGCTGTGCATTATGGGTTTTGGCACCGATGAGTAATACCAGAGGAGACGATGGGAATGAAGTAAACATGTCCTATTTGAAGTACTTTATTGAGACATGCACTCATTGGAAAAGAGGTGAAACAAAATAATCTGCTGCTGCTTCACAAATCATTGTTCTGTCAGAGGTACCAGAACATCTGACTTTTACCTTATAAATTAGTATTTAAATTGTTGAAACTTGAGTTTCTTTTTATTAAATTAACTTGAGTCCCTCTGATTGGAGATTTAGAGCTTATGAATAATAAGTTTTCTTTTTTTTTTGCTTATGAATAATAGGCATTGAGACAAAAATGCTTTTGAAAAGGCTCATGGTCAAAAGGGTGAAAAGCAGGCAATAATGTTTCTGCCTGTGTGTGGATCTGTTCTCAGTCTGTTAGCTGAATAACTCATGAACCACAGAAAGGACTCTAATGAACTCAGAAATGATAACTGATCTACAACTAATTAATCCCATCCAAGATGGCCATCACAGCTAAAACTCATTAGCAAACACAAAAATGGTAAAAACTCATAAATGGAGCTCAAATATCATAGATGTTGAGGCCCTCACAGCACAGAATCTGAGCTTTAATGGATTGTGTCAGATTTTTTGCCGTATCATATGCGTAATGTTGTCTTCAAGATTTGACCAAAACCAAACAACTGCATCATTTCTCATCATAAGATGATCTTAGATTAGAACTCTGGCCTGATGGTGGATGATATGAATTCCTTTAAAGCAGGGGTCACTAACAGGCGGACCGCGGTCCAGATCCGAACCCAGAGCCGGCTCTGTCTGGACCCAGCAAATCCAGACCCGGTCCCTGGTCCTTAAGGAGCAGGCGTGTCCGAGGAGACACGCGAGCACTAATGAGCAGGTTCGTCGCTCACTCGGAACCCGCGGAACTCGCCCTCCCCCTGCGTACATGGTTCGGAACTCGGTCCCGGACCAGAGTCCTGGAGGCGAAGCCGAGCGCCAAGCGAGTGGCGCACCGCGGCAACTCCTTTAGTTCGCTACACACTCAGAAATGAAAGGACAGAATTGTACCTTTTTTGTCACTGGGGTGGTACCCTCAAAAGCACAACTTTGTACCTTTAACTGCAGGGTTGTATCCTAAGGGGTACATATTTGTACCATTTAGGGGTACAAATTTGTACCCTAAGGTGCAGGTTTAACTAGTAAAAGAAACTACAAAGGTAAAAATGTGTACTCCCAGTTAAGGTTCAAAATGGTACCCTCAAAAGGTACCATTTTGAACCTTAAAGTGATACTATGCAGCTTTGCTTGTTATGAGCACCTCCTAGTGTCCGTTTTAAAGTGATAATATGCAGTTTTGCTTGTTTTGGGCTCCCTCTGGTGTCCGTTTTAAATCACCGCATACAAGTTAGCATATTGTTTCAGCTTCTAAACTCCTAAATCTAACTGTTGAAAAGTCTCCTCAGCCTTCATAGTTTTCTACAGGAGCGGTTATTTACTCCTTCAAAGAAATCAGCTGTGTTCAAGCAGGGAGAGATTGAAAAAAATCAGGAATCATGAGCTAAAAACACTCCAGAGCTAGCATAACAGCTAGCCACTTTGGGTTAGCCTAACCCTCATAAGATACGTGACTTCCTGGGTACCGTGATGGCGACGGAGATTTTGCACTCGTGGTATTTCGGATCTAATCACCAGATGGGGCTAAGTGACTTTTCATTAACTCTGTAAAGGGTCATATTAGCACAGACTGGCTCAAGGAAAAGATTTAAAAATATGAAAAAGTTGCATATTATCACTTTAAATCACTGTCATAAAAACAAACTACCTCCCTCCCCCTTGGTTTCCGGCCGTGTTTTCAAAACTACAAACCACAGAAGCAATTAGCTTCTTTTAGCTTCATCAGATAAAGGTTTTCTTTGTTTCTTTGGAGGCTCTGCCATGATGAACACGATGTCTTCAGCTATGATTCAGCTCCCTATACCGAGATGTAAATATTGAAATGCCGTAAAGCGTAAAGCTTCTCGCGAGACGTGACTTTATAAGACTTCCGGGACACCGTGACGGAGAAATTCGAGTTGCAAACGCTGTGTTCTTGATCTAAACACTTCGTATAGATGGGGCTGAGTGGCCTTTCAGTAACCTTATAAAGGGTCATATTAACACATACTAGCTCAAGAAAAAGATTTAAAAATATGAAAAAGTTGCAAAGTTTCCCTTTAACTGGGGGTACACATGTTTACCTTTGTAGTTTGTATCTTTTACTAGTCAAACCTGTACCTTAGGGTACAAATTTGTACCCCTTAGGGGACACATATGTACCCTAAGGAGTACAATTATGTACCCTAAAGGGTACATATTTGTACCCCTTAGGATACAACCCCCAGTTAAAGGTACAAAATTGTACTTTTGAGGGTACCACCCCAGTGACAAAAAAAGGTACAATTCTGTCCTTTAATTTCTGAGAGTGTAAGCTCCCCCTACACCACGGTCGGGCAGCTCCTCCCGCAGCTTCAGAAAGAGATCTACTGCTGCAGAAAGGCGCCACGCACACTAGTGATGCGCGGGTCAGGGTTTTTATTGACCCGTGGGTCCTGCACATTTGAAAACTTCTGACCCGCCCCAAACCGCTCCGCATCGCTGCGTCTATTTTTAGAACCCGCCCCGATCCGTCTCATTAAAAACACGTTATAATGACTGAAAGCCTTTTATTTAGTCTGACGTCTCCAAAATAAGTTTTTTTAACCTTCTCTAAAATGTGCTTATGCAAAGTTTGCAGAGTACATCATTTCTCCGTTTTCTTTTATAAATCCTAAAGTTTGCGGAGAAAGTGACTCCCTTTCCGACCCGTTTTTGTTTTATAAATTTTATATAAAATATAAAAAATTATAAACATATATATTTATTTTATGTGTTATAAATGAGGCCACAGCGGTCGCAGAGCAAGAACCGGACGTCTCTCAGCGTCATTACACCTGCAGACGCTCTCACACGCACGCACAGACACACACACACACACACACAATAATGGATAATGTAGCTGGAGGGATGTATTTCTTGGCTGATCTGGGAGCGCCTGTGTGCGTAGCGCACAACACCCTCACCCGCTGCAGAATTCTTCGAATTGGTTAAAGGAATAGGAAAGAGGTCGCGCACTCATGCACCGGGTAGAGCTGGAGAGGACGCAACAGGTGCTGGAGAGGTGAAGAAAGGAGGAGAGGAGGAGAAGCTCAGAGCAGATAGACGAGCAATGATCCACCAGGCCATTGTCAGTAATAAATTCATTCTGGTCAAAAACTGGACCAGAGTGTCAAAATAATGTCGACTTTTCTGCATCTGAACAGCAGAAGCAAAAAACCAAAGCATTTTTCTCAAAAATTAACTTCAACCACAAACTAATTAATGGGTATCTTGTGCTCAGAGAATATATCTCCAAATAATTATTTATATATAAAAATACACACACACACACACATATATATATATATATACATACATATATATATATATCCATATATGTGTGTGTAAGCAGGTTAAGGTGGCGCTGCCCCCGGACCAAGGACCAGGTCGCGAATGCTGATCTGGACCTTTGGCTTATTTAGTTGAATACCCCTGCTTTAAGAGGCAATTTTATGAAACGAACCCCACGAGCTCAGCGCCCAGCAAACGGGAGCGCGCAGAATCTTCTCACTAGTTCATCTCACTCGTTCAACCAAAAGGAAGTGGAGACATGATTCCATAAATAAAAATACATTTTATTAATACAAAAGGAAATATAGTAAAACAATGCCCTGTGTCACACACACCGGGTTATGGTTCGGTTGAATCGCCACCATAATAGTCCGACTCCCAGAGGGAAGCTAACGGAGAGCTATGCAGCTGCGAGGATCCGGCCCTGCTCCTCCGCCGTCTCGCTTCTCCGCCAGTCCAAAGTTCCATCCAGTCCACACAACTCACACAGAATGAGACGGCCCGGTGTCCACCAGCGTTGATGTCCTAACAACCAGTGGCGTCTCTGGCATCATATGTTAGGTGGGGCACAACTCAAATATATAACTGTAGCACAAACTTTCACATTAAAAATGCAATTTAATCTAAATCTAATTTAAGAAAACAACTATTTTATACATGAAATTGCAAATAAAGGTTCACTCACCAGCGTTGTTCATTTCTTTAAAAGAAAAGATGCAAATCATTATAAAAAATCTATTTCGATTTGTCTTTTTGTCCTGGTAGCTCATGAGCTAAACACTAGATTGAGAAGCTCTGCTTTCACACCGAACATGAAGGTAACGTCACGTGTGATATTCCAGTGATTTAATTGGATGGTCTGGGATTGGGGCCCAGAGCTTCGTGCCCCGCGAGTGTCTATTGAGAGCGTGTTGCGCATGCGCACAGTGATTTTCAGATGCTCGTCTTTTAGACAGGCTGTGAGGGGCTGGCCCGTCGCCAGGATTTCAAGAGGATTTAACCTCCTTAGCTTGTCAGTATCAAAGCAAAGACTTAGATATGATTACGCAGATATTGATAACAGAATATCTTAGTAACAGAATGGGTTTTTATGCAGTATTAGTCTAAAAACGAACTATTCTTTCCCACTGATCCCCACAGCGCCATCTGGTGGCTGGTGGGGCCGGGACCTACTGGCCCTGCATGACGAGACGCCACTGCTAAAAACACAAAGCTATCAATACCTTCAAGTCACCCACGAGAGTCCAACGTTCAAACTACCCAAACCAGTTTACATATACCGTGTTCACAGGGACAACGGCTGCCACCAAACCAAACGCAGAGCAAAAGCTGTAGTCAGACGGGTGTTCTCATCGGGTTTTCTCCCCAAAAGGCTGCGTTCGCTAACACCAAACCAGCGGGAGCAGCGTGCTCAGCACAGCTGCCTTTGATGCACTTTGAGCAGACTGAGAGGAGGGAATTAGTCAGGGATGGAGAGGCCTAGTCTCCACACCCAGCAACATTCACATATCGCTGTGCGCTCATCTATAGCAGCCCCTTTAGCTCTGTGAAACCCTGGAGTTGTAATCCAGGGGTGTCATTCACACGGCCCGCGGGCCAAAACCGGCCCGCTAGGGGGTTCAATCCGGCCCGCTGGATGAGTTTTGAAAATAAAAAAATTAGGGCTGGGACTTTAACAAGTTAATTATGATTAATTAATTATGAAATAAATAACGTGTTAAAAAAATAACGCAATTAACGCTTGTCAGCAAAATTTCCTGCTGTCCAAGACGCTCAAATCAGACCTTTGACGCACGCAGCCCGTGCCAAGGTCCTCCTTTGGAGGACCCAGCCCGCCCCACTCGCTTTACCGGTCTACGCGGTCACCGTGAAACTCAGCCCTCTGCTCCGTCCTTTCACCACGAAAACCGAAAGGGATCGGCGGTGAAACTGCACGTCTCTAGCCCTTATAGGTTTATTCCAGCCAGTGGAAACGGCGGGTCGCATCCAAAGTGCATTTGTTGGATGACAGCTGAGCCAAGCTGAAGAGCCACAGCGCGCCACCGAACTCACCGACCTGCGCGCTGCGCCTAACTTGGCCAGTGACGAATCCTCCACATCTAGTCACAGGAATGTGAGGCCAGAGCTTCCAATCGCGTTACGCACAGAGATCAGTGCTCAAGCTGGAACAGTGCGTTTGCGCTCTGTGCGTCCTGGTCCGTGCCTTTGACTCGTTTCTGACTCAACAAGCACGCCAGCATCACTGAGCTGAAGCTGATAATTTTAACTAGAGAGCTGGACGTCATCCGGGCGCACAGATCAGTACCGTCCTGACACTGAGGAACAAAGACCTGAATGGGTTTGGATCCAGATCTGGGTTTTCCCTCAGACCTGATCTAAATGAAACCATGGTCAAACTGATGGTGTCCAGTCAGCATCACATGGATTTACTGGTTTTACAGTTTTAGATGAAACACTGAGTTCCTCAAACCCAGACCCTATTTGAAAAGATAAACCAGTACCAAACCCACACTGGTCTATAAACAATAGAGACCCTCATTGAAAATGAGGCAGAAGTCTCCAGACCAGACCGTGGGTCAGTCTGAACACTGCAAAAAATGATTCTCTCATCCAGGTGTTTCCACATGTTGGAAATCTTTTATTATTACCGTAATATTTTAAGACAATAAAAGTTTTGTGTACTTCTGCACAATTGTCTTAAGAAATATTTGTTTATCTTGTGTTTTGTAAAAGAATTTTTGAATAAATGTGAAGATTTTCAAATGTACTTGTAATTGTTCTTGCATGAAAACAAGGAGAAAAACATGCACTTGTTATTTATAGGTAATTATTTTAGGATTGTACTGGTCCGGCCCACTTACCATCTAATTTGTCTGCATGTGGCCCCTGAACCATAATGAGTTTGACACCCCTGCTGTAATCCATCAGCATCATGAACGCTGCCCAAATACCACCAGTATTATGAGAAAAACAACAGGTCCAGAGGAAGTACCGGTAAGTCGGCCATTGGCACGCAACACAACGGTGTGATACTGCCACCTACCACATATATATATATATTTTTAAAGCTTTCGAGAACGCGTCAGTTGACATCACATCCGTAGGACAGAGCAGGAAATTCAGGCCTGAATTGAAGCACATTTTACAGCCAGTTCAAGATGATGGAAAGATACATGAGTGTTCTCATTGTTTTTAGTTTAAAAAGCTTCATCATCCGTTAACGTCCAAAAACTGCACATGTATGATTCTTTTTTTTAGAATCTTGACTCATCTCCCTTTAAACAGTTTTTTAAATGATGCTAATGCTAATGCTACCTCCTGCTACACTAAGTGCTGATGAAATCCCTAACCTACAGTTCTGCCATAACAACATGTTTAAATCAAAATGGAAAAAATTAATAATCAAATCAGGCAGAATGGGAGGGTTTATTTGTGTGTGTGTGCATGCGTGTGTGTGTGTGTGTGTGTGTGTGTGTGTGTGTGTGTGTGTGTGTGTGTGTGTGTGTGTGTGTGTGTGAGAGAGAGAGAGACACTGGTTGGATTCTAAACTGGCAGTGTTACTCTGCAGGCTGGGTTGGGCCGGGTTGTGTTGGGTTAGCATACAGATGGAGGAGCTTTATGGCCGGAAGCCAAGCGGCACAGAAACAGGACGCAGAGAGGAAAATGATTATAATTCTGCCGTGACATGTGAGATGAGTAATACAGGTCATATGGGTTTTACTGCTGGGGGATTATAACGAGGGACTGTGCACAGCAGTGAGCAGAGCCCTGCTCTCAGTAATATTACCCTCCAACATGTGATCAGATGGGGCCAGGGTCAGGTCGGGGGTCATCCTCAACACAGGGTGATGTTTACCTTTAGGTCCAAACTGGTGGCGCTGGGAGACGGTCGTTCATGGTTTATCTGTCTGCACTGAGCTTGGAGGCTGATTTTATCAGAAATCAGATCAGACTAAGAAGCTCATACGAGGTATAATCTGTGTGACATTTACATTTATGAGAATCTAGTAAATCCCATAATAGCATTAATAACTCAGAAGTTAATGTGCAATGTTAGATTCATTCACATGATGCAGTCAGAGCACCTCATGCAGCCTTCACTTTCACACACATGCATGTAGTTAAGAATTTGACACTTGGTGTATTTTTCTGTTTCTGGATAATTAATTTTAGGAGTTACTGACAGTAATAATTAAAATTAATTAACGGCAACACTTTACAAATTCCAAGTCTGAATAAATTTCAATGACTTTCAAATGAATCTTTTTCTATGCAACCAGACAAACACGAACCTTTAAATTTGAGCTGAGTGATTTGAAAAGCTTCTCCACTTCCTCACTAAAGACCGGAAGCTAAAGCAACAAGGATAAATCTGATGTAGTGATTTAATGTAATCATGTTTTCAGTTTAAACAAATTCTTACCCACTTTCTTTATAAAATGAGCAGAAAAAGGTTTCATCAATGTTACCTAACATCCTTCAGCGTTAAATCAAATTAAAGAACTCCTTCATATACTGACATTTGTCTGAATTCACAGAAAGGTCATCCTGAACCCTACCTGATGGTGATGATCTGCCCGAAGTCAAGCTCATAATTATTCACTTGAGCGATGAAGATGGCCGCCACAGCCTCGTACAGGGCGGTGCCGTCCATGTTGATGGTGGCTCCGACCGGCAGCACGAAGCGGATGATGCGTCTGTCGATGTGGTTGTTCTCCAGGAGGCACTTGAAGGTGATAGGCAGAGTGGCAGAGCTGCAGCAGGACCAGATCACAGTCAACAGGTCATCCTCCAAGTCAGTCAGAGGCACTACTGCATGCAGCATGCAATTGTTAGAACCAAAACCCTGAACAGTAAACCATTCAAACAATGTTTTGAGTTATTTCTACAATCCACTCTGTCACACTAAACCATGAAACCATCCCAGTGACCTTGGTATTCCTGTCTTTGAAGCTAAATGTGTTTTTACTGATTGGTTCAGGTAAACTGTGTGAATTATTCACTAAATGTTAAGTTAACTTATTATTTTAGTTTGAAGTGCTTACAGTAACTTCCCAGGGGTCTTAACTGTTTAAATGATGACAACAGGATCCAGATAAAAGTAACCTGTAAGGTTTTTCCTTTACCTGGAGGAGGTGGCCAGAGAGATGAGCAGAGCCTGCAGGATGCCTCTGATGTAGACTATGGGGCTCTTCTTAGTGATGAAAAAGTACATGGCTGGTAGGATAAACAGGCCGTGAAGCACCAAGCCCATTACCACCGTGATGGCGTAAAAACCCAGCTTCTTTCCCATGGCTGAAGGGTCGTCCATCTCTAAGATCTTCCCGGCCACCAGGAACACAATTCCAAAAGGAAAATACCTGGATGGGAAGAAGAGGGACATTCCTTAGAGCAGGGGGGGCATACCAGTCAGAGTCCACGAGCCACATTTTACTAATGCGTTACCACAAAGAGCCACATCATATGGGCGCACACAGTGTTGCCAGATGTATGATAATTATTGTATTTGTACGTTTATTTAGCACGTTTTATGATCAATAATTCCATAAATATGATAGCTTGACCCCTTTGTTGTGTGGACTCTGTGCAAGAAATGTTTGTTTTAATCATTGTGTTAGACTAAAAACACAAAACTATAATTTTGCACCCATCCCTTCCTCTCACACACCTCTACTCTGACAAATGTCGAGATGTTTTGAGGAGGAGCCTTTGGATGCTAGATTCAAAAACTGCTCTCCTGATGAAATCCTCCGGAGTGCCGCTTTAAGTTAGAAATTTTTGCTGTTATCAAAATTGGAGATTTTTAGGTTAATGAGTGAAATTTCTGTGTATGAAACTACATCATAAGGCTCACATACACATCATGGGTAGGACAGATGGAGAGATACATGAATTTATTCTGTCAGGCAGCAGGACAGTAGCCTAATGATGTATAGGGCCAAATTAACAAATCTGACTTTAAAATGTAAAAATATACAACAGCCGACTTGGTACAGGTTCCTGACCTGGAGAGACATTGAGGTGGGTGGTGGGTGTGTTTATGTACCCCACTACAACAGAACCTACCCAAATGGAGTTACTGAGAATACAAGGAGTTACATAAACTTGACTTTATTTACTGTCTAAGGGTATATTAGATGCATGGAACAGTGGGAAGCATTTGGAATGCAAGAGAGTAAGAAGGACCAGTAAATGTCAAAATTTGATGGATGGTGACCTTTGACCTCCAGCCACGCCCCCTTGACCTCTATTGTTCGAAACCCTTTGATCTTCCTATCCGCTTGACCTCTATTGTTCGACATCCTATTGTTCGTGACCTCTATTGTTTGAAACGGTGACCCCCAAAAACTAAATGTCAAAATTTGATGGATGGTGCGAAACCTTTTGTTCTGACCCATGGGAACTGCTTGACCCCCAAAAACTAAATGTCAAAAAATTTTTGATGTGCTGAGCCCCGCCCCTCCAGGGGCGTGAATCTCTCTGCAAGGAACCACCCACCCCTTAAGAAACAGTGATTCATCACCCTGGCATGGTGACCCACCCCTCATGACTCAACACTCTTCCCCCGCTTTCCCACCCATATTGCGTCTCTCTCCCAATCAGAGGATAGAGGAGGAGTTAAGGTTACACTTTAAATAGACCAATTTTGTTCTAGTTTGTTGTAAAAACAACACGGTTACAAGACGGCAGACATAAAAAAACAGGCTAGCATGGCTTCAACTGATTCTACAACTCATGACAAGAATCCAACAATGGCTGATGCCTCTACAATCACAACTCTCCACAAGAATCCAACAACTACCTCTACAACCCAAGAGAAGAAACCGATCGGTCAAACTCCGACCGATGAGCCTTTTCACGGGAAAACTAAAATGCAACTGCGTAGGAGACAAGCGCCACCCACAGAACCTTTGTACCGGAAATGGTCGTTATCGGAATACGGACTGGATGAGTCATGGTATTACTATTTCAAGTATGACCGAGGAGAACTATGGTTTAACCAGACCAAAGATGATGATCCACTCGGGCATCTTTCGTCAATAGGGGTTCTCGGTTACAACGACTGGGCAATTCTCCGAGATGTGGTTCCTCGTGACAATGAAGAAGAAGAAGAAGAGGAAGAAGAAGACTCACCAACCGAGGCCAAACGGATGAAATATCCTTCAACATGCCCAGAGAAAATGGTGAAAATTGAGCATGACTCACTACCGCAGAGAAAATTGAACTTTCCTTACAACACCGAACTCGTTTTCAGCGCAGTCTGGGAAGGAAAAAAAGAAACAAACGGTCAGTGGATTTTCCGAGCGTGTATACGTAAATTCGATGACAAGACACC